>JANUWF010003397.1:85229-108730 GCA_026120185.1 Voacanga thouarsii
TAATCGGATATATTTTGGCATGCAATCCACCAAATGTCTACAAAAAGACCGAAAACCTAAGGCATTTACAAAGATAGGCACTTTCAATTAATGATCCGACCATTATATTTGTTTTAATTGCTAGGAGAAGTGTTATGACCATGTTTGAATATAATCGGATATATTTTGGCATGCAATCCAACAAATGTTAACAAAAAGACCGAAAACCTAAGGCATTTACAAAGATAGGAACTTTGAATTAATGATCTGACCGCTAGATTTGTTTAAGTTGCTAGGGAACGTGTTATGACTAGGTTTTAATATAATCGGATATATTTTGGTATGCAATCCACCAAATGTCTACAAAAAGTCCGAAAACCTAAGGCAATTACCATGATAGCCACTTTCAATTAGTGATCCGACCGTTAGATTTGTTTAAATTGCTAGGAAAAATGTTATGACCAAGTTTGCAGATAATCGGATATATTTTGGCTTGCAATCCAACAAATATCAACAAAAATACCGAAAACCTAAGGCATTTGCAAAGATAGGCACTATCAATTAATGATCCGACCATTATATTTGTTTAAATTGCCAATAAAAGTGTTAGACCAAATTTGAAGATAATCGGAAATATTTTGGGCATACAATCCAACAAATATCTACAAAAATACCGAAAACCTAAGGTATTTACAAAGATATACACTTTCAATTAATGATCTGACCGTTAGATTTGTTTAAGTTGCTAGGAAAAGTGTTATGACCAAATTTGAAGATAATCGGATATATTTTGGCATGCAATCCAACAAATATCAACAAAAATACCGAAAACCAAAGGCATTTACAAATATAGGCACTTTCAATAAATGATCCGACCATTAGGTTTGTTTAAATTATTAAGAAAAGTGTTATGACCAAGTTTGAATATAATCGGATATATTTTGGCATGATCCACCAAATGTCTACAAAAAGACCGAAAACCTAAGGCATTTACAAAGATAGGCACTTTCAATTATTGATCCGACCATTAGATTTATTTAAATTGCTATGAAAAGTGTTATGATCATGTTTGAATATAATCGGATATATTTTGACATGCAATCCACCAAATGTCTACAAAAAGACTGAAAACTAAGGTATTTACAAAGATAGGAACATTGAATTAATGATCCGATCGTTAGATTTATTTAAATTGCTAAGAAAGGTGTTATGACCATATTTGAAGATAATCGGATATATTTTGGCTTGCAGTCCAACAAATATCATAAAAAATATCGAAAATCTAAGGAATTTATAAATATAGGCACTTTAAATTAATTATCCGAACGTTATATTTGTTTAAATTGTTATGAAAAGTGTTATGACCAAATTTGAAAATAATCAGATATATTTTGGCATGCAATCCGACAAATATCAACAAAAAAATCTAAAACCTAAGGCATTTACAAGGATAGGAACTTTCAATTAATTATCCAACCATTAGATTTGTTTGAATTGCTAAGAAAAGTGCTATTACCAAATTTGAAGATAATCGGATATATTTTGGCATACAATCCAACAAATATAAACAAAAATATCGAAAATCTAAGGCATTTATAAATATAGGCACTTTAAATTAATGATCCGAACGTTATATTTGTTTAAATTGCTATGAAAAGTGTTATTACCAAATTTTAAGATAATCAGATATATTTTGGCATGTAATCCAATAAATATCAACAAAAAAACCGAAAACCTAAGGCATTTACAGGGATAGGAACTTTCAATTAATGATCCAACCATTAAATTTGTTTGAATTGCCAAGAAAAGTGCTATTACCAAATTTGAATATAATCGGATATATTTTGGCATGCAATCCACCAAATGTCTACAAAAAGACCGAAAACCTAAGATATTTACAAAGATAGGAACATTGAATTAATGATCCGACTGTTAGATTTGTTTAAATTGCTAATAATAGTGTTATGACCCAATTTGAAGATAATCGGATATATTTTGGAATGCAATCCAACAAATATCAACAAAAATATCGAAAACCTAAGACATTTACAAAGATAGGAACTTTGAATTAATGATCCGACCGTTAGATTTGTTTAAATTGCTAATAAAAGTGTTATGACCTAATTTGAAGAAAATCGGATATATTTTGGCATTCAATCCAACAAATATAAACAAAAATACCGAAAATCTATGCTATGAAAAGTGTTATTACCAAATTTTAAGATAATCAGATATATTTTGGCATGTGATCCAACAAATATCAACAAAAACCGAAAACCTAAGGCATTTACAGGGATAGGAACTTTCAATTAATGATCCAACCATTAAATTTGTTTGAATTGCCAAGAAATGTGCTATTACAAAATTTGAATATAATCGGATATATTTTGGCATGCAATCCACCAAATGTCTACAAAAAGACCGAAAACCTAAGGCATTTACAAAGACAGGCAATTTCAATTAATGATCCGACCATTAGATTTATTTAAATTGCTATGAAAAGTGTTATGACCATGTTCGAATATAATTGGATATATTTTGGCATGCAATCCACCAAATGTCTACCAAAAGTCCGAAAACCTAAGGTATTTACAAAGATAGGAACTTTGAATTAATGATCCGACTGTTAGATTTGTTTAAATTACTAATAATAGTGTTATGACCAAATTTGAAGATAATCGGATATATTTTGTCATGCAATCCAACAAATATCAACAAAAATATCGAAAACCTAAGGCATTTACAAATATCTTTCAATTAATGATCCGACCATTAGATTTGTTTAAATTGCTAATAAAAGTGTTATGACCTAATTTGAAGATAATCGGATATATTTTGGCATTCAATGCATCAAATATCAACAAAAATTCCGAAAACCTAAGGTATTTACAAAGATAGGAACTTTCAATTAATGATCCGACCGTTAGATTTGTTTAAATTGCTAATAAAAGTGTTATGACCAAATTGAAAGATAATCTGATATATGTTGGCATGCAATGCAAAAATGTCAACAAAAAGACCGAAAACCTAAGACATTTTCAAAGATAGGCACTTTCAATTAATGATCCGACCGTTAGATTTATTTAAATTGCTATGAAAGGTGTTATGACCATGTTCGAATCTAATCGGATATATTTTGGCATGCAATTCACCAAATGTCTACGAAAAGTCCGAAAACCTAAGGTATTTACAAAGATAGGAACTTTGAATTAATAATCCGACTGTTTGATTTGTTTAAATTGCTAATAATAGTGTTATGACCAAATTTGAAGATAATTGGATATATTTTGGCATGCAATCCAATAAATATCAACAAATATACTGAAAATCTATGGTATTTACAATGATAGGAACTTTGAATTAATGATCCGACCGTTAGATTTGTATAAATTGCTAATAAAAGTGTTATGACCAAATTTAAAGATATTCGGATATATTTTGGCCTGCAATCCAACAAATATCAACAAAAAAAACCGAAAACTTAAGGCATTTACAAAGATAGGAACTTTGAATTAATGATCCGAACGTTAGATTTCTTTAAATTGCTACGAAAAGTGTTATTACAAAATTTGAAGTTAATTAGAAATATTTTGGCCTGCAATACAATAAATATAAACAAAAAAATCGAAGACCTAAGGCATTTACAAAGATAGACACTTTCAATTAATGATTCGACCGTTAGATTTGTTTCAATTGCTATGAAAAGTGCAATGACCAAATTTGATAATAATCGGATATATTTTGGCATGCAATCCAACAAATATCAACAAAAATTCTGAAAACCTAAGGTATTTACAAAGATAGGAACTTTGAATTAATGATCCGACCGTTAGATTTGTTTAAATTGCTAATAATAGTGTTATGACCTAATTTGAAGAAAATCAGATATATTTTGGCTTTCAATCCAACAAATATCAACAAAAATACCGAAAATCTATTGTATTTACAATGATAGGAACTTTGAATTAATGATCCGACCGTTAGATTTGTTTAAATTGTCAATAAAAGTGTTATGACCAATTTTAAAGATAATCGGATATATTTTGGCATGCAACGCAACAAATGTCAACAAAAAGACCGAAAACCTAAGGCATTTACAAAGATAGGAACTTTGAATTAATGATCCGACTGTTAGATTGGTTTAAATTGCTAATAAAATTGTTTTGATCAAATTTGAAGATAATCGGATTTAGGTTGGCATTCAATCCAACAAATATCAACAAAAATATCGAAAACCTAAGGTATTTACAAATATCGGCAATTTCAATTAATGATCCGACCATTAGATTTGTTTAAATTGGTAAGAAAAGTGTTATGACCAAGTTCGAATATAATCGGATATATTTTGGCATGCAATCCACCAAATGTCTACAAAAAGACCGAAAACCTAAGGCATTTACAAAGATAGGCACTTTCAATTAATGATCCGACCATTATATTTGTTTTAATTGCTAAGAGAAGTGTTATGACCATGTTTGAATATAATCGGATATATTTTGGCTTGCAATCCAACAAATGTTAACAAAAAGACCGAAAACCAAAGGCATTTACAAGGATAGGAACTTTGAATTAATGATCTGACCGCTAGATTTGTTTAAGTTGCTAGGGAACGTGTTATGACTAGGTTTTAATATAATCGGATATATTTTGGTACGCAATCCACCAAATGTCTACAAAAAGTCCGAAAACCTAAGGCATTTACCATGATAGGCGCTATCAATTAGTGATCCGACCGTTAGATTTGTTTAATTTGCTAGGAAAAATATTATGACCAAGTTTGCAGATAATCGGATATATTTTGGCATGCAATCCAACAAATATCAACAAAAATATCGAAAACCTAAGGCATTTGCAAAGATAAGCACTATCAATTAATGATCCGACCATTATATTTGTTTAAATTGCCAATAAAAGTGTTATGACCAAATTTGAAGATAATCGGAAATATTTTGGGCATACAATCCAACAAATATCTACAAAAATAACGAAAACCTAAGGTATTTACAAAGATATGCACTTTCAATTAATGATCTGACCGTTAGACTGGTGATTCGGTCAATGATGATGAGACGTTGCGGCGCAACTTGTCCGTGAGGAGTGCCGACGCTATGTACATTCCGGTAGAACCGCGAGCAAGTCAATCGTGTATACTATTGATTTGTTTATTAAGTGTGAATTCTGTCTAGTTACATTACGTTTGGATCGTGTGGCCTTGCCGACATTGTTGATATTTGATAATTGCAATTGTAGGGTACTCTACGAGCACAGACAAGCAACTCAACTGAATTGAACAAGCACCACCTATACCCGACCAGGGCTCTAACAATTGCAATTATCAAATATCAACAATGCCGGCAAGGCCACACAGTCCAAACGTAATGTAACTAGACAGAATTCACACTTAATGAACAAATCAATAGTATACCTGATTGACTTGCTCGCGGTTCTACCAGAACGTACCTAGCGCTGGCACTCCTCTGGACAAGTTGCGCCGCAACGTACTGTACTGCTGACCGAATCACCAGTCTAATACTGGTTTGCCCCAAAGTGGTCATTTAACTCACACACTGTCATAAAGGGAACTGAGTTGGCACTGAGAACTCCAGTGTTTTCAGAAGACACTGCTGGTGATGAGAATGAGGAGGGCGAAGGAGTTCAGCCCCCAGAAAAGTCCTTTTGGGCCAAATATTGGATGTATTTGATCCCTCTTGGGCTAATTGTCATGAATGCTATTACTCAAGCAATGAATATGCCTGAGGAACAGCAGGCTGGTGGTCAACCAGGAGCCCAAATGCAGCAGCCAATTTCAGGGGTTTCCCGAGGTCAAGGTGCTTGTTCAATTCAGTTGAGTTACCTGTCTGTGCTCGTAGGTACGTTCTGGTAGAACCGCGAGCAAGTTAATCAGGTATACTATTGATTTGTTTATTAAGTGTGAATTCTGTCTAGTTACATTACGTTTGGACTGTGTGGCCTTGCCGACATTGTTGATATTTGATAATTGCAATTGTTAGAGCCCTGGTCGGGTATAGGCGGTGCTTGTTCAATTCAGTTGAGTTGCCTGTCTGTGCTCGTAGGTACCCTGGTTAACTAAAATGTCTACAAAAAGACCGAAAA
This sequence comes from Voacanga thouarsii, assembly GCA_026120185.1. Classification (NCBI taxonomy): domain Eukaryota; kingdom Viridiplantae; phylum Streptophyta; class Magnoliopsida; order Gentianales; family Apocynaceae; genus Voacanga; species Voacanga thouarsii. Next base: position 91,323 of record JANUWF010003397.1, read on the forward strand.
CCTAAGGCATTTACAAAGATAGGCACTTTCAATTATTGATCCGACCATTAGATTTATTTAAATTGCTATGAAAAGTGTTATGATCATGTTTGAATATAATCGGATATATTTTGACATGCAAACCACCAAATGACTACAAAAAGACCGAAAACTAAGATATTTACAAAGATAGGAACATTGAATTAATGATCCGATCGTTAGATTTATTTAAATTGCTAAGAAAAGTGTTATGACCATATTTGAAGATAATCGGATATATTTTGGCATGCAGTGGAACAAATGTCAACAAAAATAACGAAAATCTATGGCATTTACAAAGATATGAACTTTGAATTAAAGATCCAACTGTTCGATTTATTTAAATTGTTAAGAAAAGCGTTCTTGCCAAATTTGAAGATAATCAGATATATTTTGGCATGCAATCCAACAAATATCAACAAAAATATCGAAAATCTAAGGCATTTACAAAGATAGGCACTTTGAATTAATGATCCGACTGTTAGATTTGTTTAAATTGCCAATAAAAGTGTTATGACCAAATTTGAAGATAATCGGATATATTTTGGCATGCAATCCAACAAATATCATCAAAAATATCGAAAATCTAAGGAATTTATAAATATAGGCACTTTAAATTAATGATTCGAACGTTATATTTGTTGAAATTGCTATGAAAAGTGTTATGACCAAATTTAAAAATAATCAGATATATTTTTGGCATGCAATCCAACAAATATCAACAAAAAAATCTAAAACCTAAGGCATTTACATGGATAGGAACTTTCAATTAATTATCCAACTATTAGTTTTGTTTGAATTGCTAAGAAAAGTGCTATTACCAAATTTGACGATAATCGGATATATTTTGGCATACAATCCAACAAAAATCAACAAAAATATCGAAAATCAAAGGCATTTATAAATATAGGCACTTTAAATTAATGATCCGAACGTTATATTTGTTTAAATTGCTATGAAAAGTGTTATGACCAAATTTGAAGATAATCAGATATATTTTGGCATGTAATCCAACAAATATCAACAAAAAAACCGAAAACCTAAGGCATTTACAGGGATAGGAACTTTCAATTAATGATCCAACCATTAAATTTGTTTGAATTGCCAAGAAAAGTGCTATTACCAAATTTGAATATAATCGGATATATTTTGGCATGCAATCCACCAAATGTCAACAAAAAGACCGAAAACCTAAGTCATTTACAAAGACAGGAACTTTCAATTAATGATCCAACCATTATATTTATTTAAAATGCTATGAAAAGTGTTATGACCATGTTCGAATATAATCGGATATATTTTGGCATGCAATTCACCAAATGTCTACCAAAAGTCCGAAAACCTAAGGTATTTACAAAGATAGGAACATTGAATTAATGATCCGACTGTTAGATTTGTTTAAATTGCTAATAATAGTGTTATGACCAAATTTGAAGATAATCGGATATATTTTGGCATGCAATCCAACAAATATCAACAAAAATATCGAAAACCTAAGGCATTTACAAAGATAGGAACTTTGAATTAATGATCCGACCGTTAGATTTGTTTAAATTGTTAATAATAGTGTTATGACTTAGTTTGAAGAAAATCGGATATATTTTTGCATTCAATCCAACAAATATCAACAAAAATACCGAAAATCTGTGGTATTTACAATGGTAGGAACGTTGAATTAATGATCCGACCGTTAGATTTGTTTAAATTGCTAATAAAAGTGTTATGGCCAATTTTAAAGATAATCGGATATATTTTGGCATGCAATGCAACAAATGTCAACAAAAAGACCGAAAACCTAAGGCATTTACAAAGCTAGGAACTTTGAATTAGTAATCCGACTGTTAGATTTGTTTAAATTGCTAATAAAATTATTATGATCAAATTTGAAGATAATAGGATATATTTTGGCATGCAATACAACAAATATCAACAAAAATACCGAAACCTAAGGCATTTACAAATATAGGCACGTTCAATTAATGATCCGACCATTGAATTTGTTTAAATTGTTAAGAAAAGTGTTATGACCATGTTTGTATATAATCGGATATATTTTGGTATGCAATCCACCAAATGTCTACAAAAAGACCGAAAACCTAAGGTATTTACAAAGATAGGCACTTTCAATTAATGATCCGACCATTAGATTTGTTTAAATTGCTAGGAAAAGTGCTATGACCATGTTTGAATATAATCGGATATATTTTAGCCTGCAATCCACCAAATGTCAACAAAAAAACCGAAAACCTATGGTATTTACAAAGGTAGGAACTTTGAATTAATGATCTGACCGTTAGATTTGTTTAAATTGCTAATAATAGTGTTATGACCATAGTTGAAGATAATCGGATATATTTTGGCATGCAATCCACAAATATCGACAAAAATATCGAAAACCTAAGGCATTTACAAAGATAGGCACGTTCAATTAATGATCCGACCATTAGATTTGTTTAAATTGCTAATAAAAGTGTTTTGAGCAAATTTGAAGATAATCAGATATATTTTGGTATTCAATCCAACAAATATCAACAAAAATACCAAAAACCTAAGGTATTTTAAAAGATAGGAACTTTGAATTAATGATCTAACCGTTAGATTTATTTAAATTGCTAATAATAGTGTTATGATCAAATTTGAAGATAATCGGATATATTTTGGCGTGTAATCAACAAATATCAACAAAAAGACTAAAACCTAAGGCATTTACAAATATAGGCCCTTTCAATTAATGATTCGACCATTAGATTTGTTTAAATTGTTAAGAAAAGTGTTATGACAAAATTTAAAGATAATCGGGTATACTTTAACACGTAGTCCTACAAAATATCTAAAAAAATACCGAAAATTTAAGGCATTTACAAATATAGGCACATTCAAATAATGATCGATCGTTTGATTTATTTAAATTGCTTAGAAAAGTGTTATTTCCAAATTTGAAGATAATCGGAAATATTTTGGCATGCAATCCAACGAATATCAACAAAAAAATCGAAAACCTTAGGCATTTACAAAGATATGAACTTTGAATTAATGATCTGACTGTTAGATTTATTTAAATTGCTAATAAAAGTGTTATTACCAAATTCGAAGAAAATCGGATATATTTTGGCATGCAATCTAACAAATATCGACAAAAATACTGAAAACCTAAGGCATTTACAAAGATAGGCACTTTCAATAAATGATCCGATCGTTAGATTTGTTGAAATTTCTCAGAAATGTGTTATGACCAAATTTGAAGTTAATCATATATATTTTGGCGTGCAATCAACAAATATCAACAAAATGATTGAAAACCTAAGGAATTTACAAAGATAGGCAATTTCCATTAATGATTTGGCCGTTAGATTTGTTTAAATTAATATTAAAAGTGTTATGACAAAATTTAAAGATAATCGGGTATATCTTAACACGTAGTCCAATAAAATATCTAAAAAATACTGAAAATTTAAGGCATTTACAAAGATATGCACATTCAAATAAAGATCGACCGTTTGATTTGTTTAAATTGATAAGAAAAGTGTTATGACAAAATTTGAAAATAATCGGATATATTTAGGCAAGCAATCCAACAGATATTAACAAAAATAACGAAAAATCTAAGGCATTTACAAAGATAGGAACTTTCAATTAATGATCCGACCATTATATTTGTTTAAATTGCTCGGAAAAGTAATATGACCAAATTTGAATATAATCGGATATATTTTGGCATGCAATCCAACAAATATCACAAAAAATACCGAAAACCTTAGGCATTTACATAGATAGGAACTTTCAATTAATAATCCGACCCTTAGATTTGTTTAAATTGCTATGAAAAGTGCAATGACCAAATTTGAAGATAATCGGATATATTTTGGCATGCAATGCAACAAATATCAACAAAAAACCTAATGCATTTACAAGATATGAACTTTGAATTAATGATCCGACTGTTAGATTTGTTTGAATTGCTGATAATAGTGTTATGACCAAATTTGAAGATAATCGGATATATTTTGGAATGCAATCCAATAAATATCAACAAATATACTGAAATCTATGGTATTTATAATGATTGTACTTTTAATTAATGATCGGACCGTTAGATTTGTTTAAATTGCTAGTAATAGTGTTATGACCTAATTTGAAGAAAATCGGATATATTTTGGCATTCATTCCAACAAAAATACCGAAACCAAAGGCATTTACGAAGATAGGCACTTTCAATTAATTATCCGACCGTTTGATTTGTTTAAATTTTTGGGAAAAGTGTTATTACCAAATTTGAACATAATCGAAAATATTTTGGCATGCAATCCAACAAATATCAACAAAAATACCGAAAACCTAAGGCATTTACAAAGATAGGAACTTTCAATTAATGATCCGACCGATAAATTTGTTTAAATCTCTAATTAAAGTGTTATGACCAAATATCAAGATTACCGGATATATGTTGGCATGCAATCCAACAAATATCAACAAAAATACCGAAAACCTTAGGCATTTACAAAGATAGGCACTTTCAATTAATGATCCGATCGTTAGATTTGTTTAAATTTCTCAGAAAAGTGTTATGACCAAATTTGAAGTTAATCGGATATATTTTGGCGTGCAATCAACAAATATCTACAATAAGATTGAAAACCTAAGGCATTTACAAAGATAGGCACTTTCAAATAAAGATTTGACCGTTACATTTGTTTAAATTGATATTAAAAGTGTTATGACAAAATTTAAAAATAATCGGGTATACTTTAACACGTAGTCCTACAAAATATCGAAAAAAATATCGAAAATTTAAGGCATTTACAAAGATAGGCACATTCAAATAATGATCGACCGTTTGATTTGTTTAAATTGCTAAGAAAAGTGTTATTTCCAAATTTGAAGATAATCGAAAATATTTTGGCATGCAATCCAACGAATATCAACAAAAATATCGAAAACCTAATACATTTACAAAGATATGAACTTTGAATTAATGATCCGACTGTTAGATTTATTTAAATTGCTAATAAAAGTGTTATTACCAAATTTGAAGATAATCAGATATATTTTGGCATGCAATCCAACAAATATCGACAAAAATACCGAAAACCTAAGGCATTTACAAAGATAGGCACTTTCAATAAATGATCCGATCGTTAGATTTGTTGAAATTTCTCATAAATGTGTTATGACCAAATTTGAAGTTAATCGTATATATTTTGGCGTGCAATCAACAAATATCAACAAAAAGATTGAAAACCTAAGGCATTTACAAAGATAAGCAATTTCAATTAATGATTTGACCGTTAGATTTGTTTAAATTAATATTAAAAGTGTTATGACAAAATTTAAAGATAATCGGGTATATCTTAACACGTAGTCCTATAATGTATCTATAAAATACTGAAAATTTAAGGCATTTACAAAGATAGGCACAGTAAATTAAAGATCGACCGTTTGATTTGTTTAAATTGCTAAGAAAAGTGTTATGACAAAATTTGAAGATAATCGGATATATTTTGGCATGCAATCCAACAAATATCAACAAAAATAACGAAAAATCTAAGCCATTTACAAAGATAGGAACTTTCAATTAATGATCCGACCATTATATTTCTTTAAATTGCTAGGAAAAGTAGTATAACCAAATTTGAAAATAATCGGATATATTTTAGCATGCAATCCAACAAATATAAACAAAAATACCGAAAACCTTAGGCATTTACAAAGATAGGAACTTTCAATTAATGATCCGACCCTTAGATTTGTTTAAATTGCTATTAAAAGTGCTATGACCAAATTTGAAGATAATCGGATATATTTTGGCATGCAATGCAACAAATATCAACAAAAAAACAAAAAACTTAAGGCATTTACAAAGATAGGAACTTTAAATTAATGATTCGACGGTTAGATTTGATTTAGTTGTTAAGAAAAGTGTTATGACCATGTTTGTATATAATCGGATATTTTTTTTGGCATGCAAGCCACCGAATGTCTACAAAAAGACCGAAAACCAAAGTCATAGACAAAGATAGGCACTTTCAATTAATGATCCGACCCTTAGAGTTATTTAAATTGCTATGAAAATTGTTATGACAATGTTCGAATATAATCGGATATATTTTGGCATACAATCCAACAAATGTCAACAAAAAGACCGAAAACCTAAGGTATTTACAAAGATAGGAACTTTGAATTAATGATCCGACCGTTAGATTTGTTTAAATTGATAATAATAGTGTTATGACCATATTTGAAGATAATCGGATATATTTTGGAATGCAATCCAACAAATATCAACAATAATATCGAAAACCTAAGACATTTACAAACATAGGCATGTTCAATTGATGATCCGACCATTAGATTTGTTTAAATTGCTAATAAAAGTGTTATGACCAATTTTGAAGGTAATCGGATATATTTTGATATGCAATCCAACAAAAATATCAATAAAAATACCGAAAATCTAGGGTATTTACAAAGATAGGAAATTTGAATTAATGATCCGACCATTAGATTTGTTTAAATTGCTAATAATAGTGTTATGACCTAATTTGAAGAAAATCGGATATATTTTGGCATTCAATCAAACAAATGTCAATAAAAAGACCGAAAACCTGAGGCATTTACAAAGATTGGAACTTTGAATTAATGATCCGACTGTTAGATTTGTATAAATTGCTAATAAAAGTGTTATGATCAAATTTAAGGATAATCTGACTTATTTTGGCATGCAATCCAACAAAAATATCGAAAACCTAAGGCATTTACAAAAATAGGAACGTTCAACTAATGATCCGACCATTAGATTTGTTTAAATTGTTAAGAGAAATGTTATGACCAAATTTGAATATAATCGGATATATCTTGGCTTGCAATCCGACAAATATCAACAAAAATACTGAAAACCTTAGGCATTTACAAAGATAGGAACTTTCAATTAATGATCCGACCCTTAGATTTGTTTAAATTGCTATTAAAAGTGCTATGACCAAATTTGAAGATAATCGGATATATTTTGGCATGCAATGCAACAAATATCAACAAAAAAACAAAAAACTTAAGGCATTTACAAAGATAGGAACTTTAAATTAATGATTCGACGGTTAGATTTGATTTAGTTGTTAAGAAAAGTGTTATGACCATGTTTGTATATAATCGGATATTTTTTTTGGCATGCAAGTCACCGAATGTCTACAAAAAGACCGAAAACCAAAGTCATAGACAAAGATAGGCACTTTCAATTAATGATCCGACCCTTAGAGTTATTTAAATTGCTATGAAAATTGTTATGACAATGTTCGAATATAATCGGATATATTTTGGCATACAATCCAACAAATGTCAACAAAAAGACCGAAAACCTAAGGTATTTACAAAGATAGGAACTTTGAATTAATGATCCGACCGTTAGATTTGTTTAAATTGATAATAATAGTGTTATGACCATATTTGAAGATAATCGGATATATTTTGGAATGCAATCCAACAAATATCAACAATAATATCGAAAACCTAAGACATTTACAAACATAGGCATGTTCAATTGATGATCCGACCATTAGATTTGTTTAAATTGCTAATAAAAGTGTTATGACCAATTTTGAAGGTAATCGGATATATTTTGATATGCAATCCAACAAAAATATCAATAAAAATACCGAAAATCTAGGGTATTTACAAAGATAGGAAATTTGAATTAATGATCCGACCATTAGATTTGTTTAAATTGCTAATAATAGTGTTATGAATTAATTTGAAGAAAATCGGATATATTTTGGCATTCAATCAAACAAATGTCAATAAAAAGACCGAAAACCTGAGGCATTTACAAATATTGGAACTTTGAATTAATGATCCGACTGTTAGATTTGTATAAATTGCTAATAAAAGTGTTATGATCAAATTTAAGGATAATCTGACTTATTTTGGCATGCAATTCAACAAAAATATCGAAAACCTAAGGCATTTACAAAAATAGGAACGTTCAACTAATGATCCGACCATTAGATTTGTTTAAATTGTTAAGAGAAATGTTATGACCAAATTTGAATATAATCGGATATATCTTGGCTTGCAATCCGACAAATATCAACAAAAATACTGAAAACCTTAGGCATTTACAAAGATAGGAACTTTCAATTAATGATCCAACCATTAGATTTGTTTAAATTGCTAGGAAAAGTGCTATGACCAAATTTAAAGATAATCGAATATATTTTGGCATGCAATGCAACAAATATCAACAAAAAAACCAAAAACTTAAGGCATTTACAAAGATAGGAACTTTGAATTAATGATCCGACGGTTAGATTTGATTTAGTTGTTAATAAAAGTGTTATGACCATGTTTGTATATAATCGGATATTTTTTTTGGCATGCAAGCCACCGAATGTCTACAAAAAGACCGAAAACCAAAGTCATAGACAAAGATAGGCACTTTCAATTAATGATCCGACCCTTAGAGTTATTTAAATTGCTATGAAAATTGTTATGACCATGTTCGAATATAATCGGATATATTTTGGCATGCAATCCAACAAATGTCAACAAAAAGACCGAAAACCTAAGGTATTTACAAAGATAGGAACTTTGAATTAATGATCCAACCGTTAGATTTGTTTAAATTGATAATAATAGTGTTATGACCATATTTGAAGATAATCGGATATATTTTGGAATGCAATCCAACAAATATCAACAATAATATCGAAAACCTAAGACATTTACAAACATAGGCATGTTCAATTGATGATCCGACCATTAGATTTGTTTAAATTGCTAATAAAAGTGTTATGACCAGTTTTGAAGGTAATCGGATATATTTTGGTATGCAATCCAACAAATATCAACAAAAATACCGAAAACCTAGGGTATTTACAAAGATAGGAAATTTGAATTAATGATCCGACCATTAGATTTGTTTAAATTGCTAATAATAGTGTTATGAATTAATTTGAAGAAAATCGGATATATTTTGGCATTCAATCAAACAAATGTCAATAAAAAGACCGAAAACCTGAGGCATTTACAAATATTGGAACTTTGAATTAATGATCCGACTGTTAGATTTGTATAAATTGCTAATAAAAGTGTTATGATCAAATTTAAGGATAATCTGACTTATTTTGGCATGCAATTCAACAAAAATATCGAAAACCTAAGGCATTTACAAAAATAGGAACGTTCAACTAATGATCCGACCATTAGATTTGTTTAAATTGTTAAGAGAAATGTTATGACCAAATTTGAATATAATCGGATATATCTTGGCTTGCAATCCGACAAATATCAACAAAAATACTGAAAACCTTAGGCATTTACAAAGATAGGAACTTTCAATTAATGATCCAACCATTAGATTTGTTTAAATTGCTAGGAAAAGTGCTATGACCAAATTTAAAGATAATCGAATATATTTTGGCATGCAATGCAACAAATATCAACAAAAAAACCAAAAACTTAAGGCATTTACAAAGATAGGAACTTTGAATTAATGATCCGACGGTTAGATTTGATTTAGTTGTTAATAAAAGTGTTATGACCATGTTTGTATATAATCGGATATTTTTTTTGGCATGCAAGCCACCGAATGTCTACAAAAAGACCGAAAACCAAAGTCATAGACAAAGATAGGCACTTTCAATTAATGATCCGACCCTTAGAGTTATTTAAATTGCTATGAAAATTGTTATGACCATGTTCGAATATAATCGGATATATTTTGGCATACAATCCAACAAATGATTTGGCTGTTAGATTTGTTTAAATTAATATTAAAAGTGTTATGACAAAATTTAAAGATAATCGGGTATATCTTAACACGTAGTCCAATAAAATATCTAAAAAATACCGAAAATTTAAGGCATTTACAAAGATATGCACATTCAAATAAAGATCGACCGTTTGATTTGTTTAAATTACTAAGAAAAGTGTTATGACAAAATTTGAAAATAATCGGATATATTTAGGCAAGCAATCCAAAAGATATCAACAAAAATAACGAAAAATCTAAGGCATTTACAAAGATAGGAACTTTCAATTAATGATCCGACCATTATATTTGTTTTAATTGCTCGGAAAAGTAATATAACCAAATTTGAATATAATCAGATATATTTTGGCATGCAATCCAACAAATATTAACAAAAATATCGAAAACCTTAGGCATTTACATAGATAGGAATTTTCAATTAATGATCCGACCCTTAGATTTGTTTAAACTGCTATGAAAAGTGCAATGACCAAATTTGAAGATAATCGGATATATTGTGGCATTCAATGCTACAAATATCGACAAAAATACTGAAAACCTAAGGCATTTACAAAGATAGGCACTTTCAATAACAAAAAGACCGAAAACCTAAGGCATTTAAAAAGAATGATACTTTGAATTAATGATCCGAGTGTTAGATTTGTTTAAATTGCTAATAAAAGTGTTATGATCAAATTTGTAAATAATCGGATATAGTTTGGCATGCAATCCAACAAATATAAACAAAAATACCGAAAACCTAAGGCATTTACAAATATAGACACTTTCAATTAATGATCCGACCATTAGATTTGTTTAAATTGCTACGAAAAGTGCTATGACCATGTTTGAATATAATCCGATATATTTTAGCCTGCAATCCACCAAATGTCAACAAAAAGACCGAAAACCTATGGTATTTACAAAGATAGGAACTTTGAATTAATGATCTGACCGTTAGATTTGTTTAAATTGCTAATAATAGTGTTATGACCATAGTTGAAGATAATCGGATATATTTTGGCATGCAATCCAACAAATATCAACAAAAATATCGAAAACCTAAGGCATTTACAAAGATAGGCATGTTCAATTAATGATCCGACCATTCGATTTGTTTAAATTGCTAATAAAAGTGTTTTGAGCAAATTTGAAGATAATCAGATATATTTTGGCATTCAATCCAACAAATATCAACAAAAATACCGAAAACCTAAGGTATTTTAAAAGATTGGAACTTTGAATTAATGATCTAACCGTTAGATTTATTTAAATTGCTAATAATTGTGTTATGATCAAATTTGAAGATAATCGGATATATTTTGGCGTGTAATCAACAAATATCAACAAAAAGACTGAAAACCTAAGGCATTTACAAATATAGGCCCTTTCAATTAATGATTCGACCATTAGATTTGTTTAAATTGTTAAGAAAAGTGTTATGACAAAATTTAAAGATAATCGGGTATACTTTAACACGTAGTCCTACAGAATATCTAAAAAAATACCGAAAATTTAAGGCATTTACAAAGATAGGCACATTGAAATAATAATCGACCGTTTGATTTATTTAAATTGCTTAGAAAAGTGTCATTTCCAAATTTGAAGATAATCGGAAATATTTTGGCATGCAATACAACGAATATCAACAAAAATACCGAAAACCTTAGACATTTACAAAGATATGAACTTTGAATTAATGATCCGACTGTTAGATTTATTTAAATTGCTAATAAAAGTGTTATTACCAAATTCGAAGAAAATCATATATATTTTGGCATGCAATCCAACAAATATCGACAAAAATACTGAAAACCTAAGGCATTTACAAAGATAGGCACTTTCAATAAATAATCCGATCGTTAGATTTGTTGAAATTTCTCAGAAATGTGTTATGACCAAATTTGAAGTTAATCGTATATATTTTGGCGTGCAATCAACAAATATCAACAAAAAGATTGAAAGCCTAAGGAATTTACAAAGTTAGGCAATTTCCATTAATGATTTGGCTGTTAGATTTGTTTAAATTAATATTAAAAGTGTTATGACAAAATTTAAAGATAATCGGGTATATCTTAACACGTAGTCCAATAAAATATCTAAAAAATACCGAAAATTTAAGGCATTTACAAAGATATGCACATTCAAATAAAGATCGACCGTTTGATTTGTTTAAATTGCTAAGAAAAGTGTTATGACAAAATTTGAAAATAATCGGATATATTTAGGCAAGCAATCCAAAAGATATCAACAAAAATAACGAAAAATCTAAGGCATTTACAAAGATAGGAACTTTCAATTAATGATCCGACCATTATATTTGTTTAAATTGCTCGGAAAAGTAATATAACCAAATTTGAATATAATCAGATATATTTTGGCATGCAATCCAACAAATATTAACAAAAATATCGAAAACCTTAGGCATTTACATAGATAGGAATTTTCAATTAATGATCCGACCCTTAGATTTGTTTAAACTGCTATGAAAAGTGCAATGACCAAATTTGAAGATAATCGGATATATTGTGGCATTCAATGCTACAAATATCGACAAAAATACTGAAAACCTAAGGCATTTACAAAGATAGGCACTTTCAATAACAAAAAGACCGAAAACCTAAGGCATTTAAAAAGAATGATACTTTGAATTAATGATCCGAGTGTTAGATTTGTTTAAATTGCTAATAAAAGTGTTATGATCAAATTTGTAAATAATCGGATATAGTTTGGCATGCAATCCAACAAATATAAACAAAAATACCGAAAACCTAAGGCATTTACAAATATAGACACTTTCAATTAATGATCCGACCATTAGATTTGTTTAAATTGCTACGAAAAGTGCTATGACCATGTTTGAATATAATCCGATATATTTTAGCCTGCAATCCACCAAATGTCAACAAAAAGACCGAAAACCTATGGTATTTACAAAGATAGGAACTTTGAATTAATGATCTGACCGTTAGATTTGTTTAAATTGCTAATAATAGTGTTATGACCATAGTTGAAGATAATCGGATATATTTTGGCATGCAATCCAACAAATATCAACAAAAATATCGAAAACCTAAGGCATTTACAAAGATAGGCATGTTCAATTAATGATCCGACCATTCGATTTGTTTAAATTGCTAATAAAAGTGTTTTGAGCAAATTTGAAGATAATCAGATATATTTTGGCATTCAATCCAACAAATATCAACAAAAATACCGAAAACCTAAGGTATTTTAAAAGATTGGAACTTTGAATTAATGATCTAACCGTTAGATTTATTTAAATTGCTAATAATTGTGTTATGATCAAATTTGAAGATAATCGGATATATTTTGGCGTGTAATCAACAAATATCAACAAAAAGACTGAAAACCTAAGGCATTTACAAATATAGGCCCTTTCAATTAATGATTCGACCATTAGATTTGTTTAAATTGTTAAGAAAAGTGTTATGACAAAATTTAAAGATAATCGGGTATACTTTAACACGTAGTCCTACAGAATATCTACAAAAATACCGAAAATTTAAGGCATTTACAAAGATAGGCACATTGAAATAATGATCGACCGTTTGATTTATTTAAATTGCTTAGAAAAGTGTCATTTCCAAATTTGAAGATAATCGGAAATATTTTGGCATGCAATACAACGAATATCAACAAAAATACCGAAAACCTTAGACATTTACAAAGATATGAACTTTGAATTAATGATCCGACTGTTAGATTTATTTAAATTGCTAATAAAAGTGTTATTACCAAATTCGAAGAAAATCAGATATATTTTGGCATGCAATCCAACAAATATCGACAAAAATACCTGAAAACCTAAGGCATTTACAAAGATAGGCACTTTCAATAAATGATCCGATCGTTGGATTTGTTGAAATTTCTCAGAAATGTGTTATGACCAAATTTGAAGTTAATCGTATATATTTTGGCGTGCAATCAACAAATATCAACAAAAAGATTGAAAACCTAAGGAATTTACAAAGATAGGCAATTTCCATTAATGATTTGGCCGTTAGATTTGTTTAAATTAATATTAAAAGTGTTATGACAAAATTTAAAGATAATCGGGTATATCTTAACACGTAGTCCTATAAAATATCTAAAAAATACCGAAAATTTAAGGCATTTACAAAGATATGCACATTCAAATAAAGATTGACCGTTTGATTTGTTTAAATTGCTAAGAAAAAGTGTTATGACAAAATTTGAAAATAATCGGATATATTTAGGCAAGCAATCCAACAGATATCAACAAAAACAACGAAAAATCTAAGGCATTTACAAAGATAGGAACTTTCAATTAATGATCCGACCATTATATTTATTTAAATTGCTCGAAAAAGTAATATAACCAAATTTGAATATAATCGGATATATTTTGGCATGCAATCCAACAAATATCAACAAAAATACCGAAAACCTTAGGCATTTACATAGATAGGAACTTTCAATTAATGATCTAACCCTTAGATTTGTTTAAACTGCTATGAAAAGTGCAATGACCAAATTTGAAGATAATCGGATATATTTTGGCATGCCATGCAACAAATATCAACAAAAAAACAAAAAACCTAAGGCATTTACAAAGATAGGAACTTTGAATTAATGATCCGACTGTTAGATTTGTTTTAATTGTTAAGAAAAGTGTTATGACCATGTTTGTATATAATCGGATATTTTTTTTGGCATGCAAGCCACCAAATGTCTCCAAAAAGATCGAAAACCAGAGTCATAGACAAAGATAGGCACTTTCAATTAATGATCCGACCCTTAGAGTTATTTAAATTGCTATGAAAATTGTTATGACCATGTTCGAATATAATCGGATATATTTTGGCATGCAATCCAACAAATGTCAACAAAAAGACCGAAAACCTAAGGTATTTACAAAGATAGGATCTTTGAATTAATGATCCGTCCGTTAGATTTGTTTAAATTGATAATAATAGTGTTATGACCATATTTGAAGATAATCGGATATATTTTGGAATGCAATCCAACAAATATCAACAAAAATACCGAAAACCTAAGGCATTTGCAAAGATAGGCACTATCAATTAATGATCCGACCATTATATTTGTTTAAATTGCCAATAAAAGTGTTATGACCAAATTTGAAGATAATCAGAAATATTTTGGGCATACAATCCAACAAATATCTACAAAAATAACGAAAACCTAAGGTATTTACAAAGATATGCACTTTCAATTAATGATCTGACCGTTAGAGTTGTTTAATTTGCTAGGAAAAGTGTTATGACCAAATTTGAAGATAATCAGATATATTCTGGCATGCAATCCAACAAATATCAACAAAAATCTCGAAAACCAAAGGCATTTACAAATATAGGCACTTTCAATTAATGATCCGACCATTAGATTTGTTTAAATTATTAAGAAAAGTGTTATGACCAAGTTTGAATATAATCGGATATGTTTTGTCATACAATCCACCAAATGTCTACAAAAAGACCGAAAACCTAAGGCATTTACAAAGATAGGCACTTTCAATTATTGATCCGACCATTAGATTTATTTAAATTGCTATGAAAAGTGTTATGATCATGTTTGAATATAATCGGATATATTTTGACATGCAAACCACCAAATGACTACAAAAAGACCGAAAACTAAGGTATTTACAAAGATATGAACGTTGAATTAATGATCCGATCGTTAGATTTATTTAAATTGCTAAGAAAAGTGTTATGACCATATTTGAAGATAATCGGATATATTTTGGCATGCAGTGGAACAAATGTCAACAAAAATAACGAAAATCTATGGTATTTACAAAGATATGAACTTTGAATTAATGATCCAACTGTTCGATTTATTTAAATTGTTAAGAAAAGCGTTCTTGCCAAATTTGAAGATAATCAGATATATTTTGGCATGCAATCCAACAAATATCAATAAAAATATCGAAAATCTAAGGCATTTACAAAGATAGGCACTTTGAATTAATGATCCGACTGTTAGATTTGTTTAAATTGTTAAGAAAAGTGTTATGACAAAATTTAAAGATAATCGGGTATACTTTAACACGTAGTCCTACAAAATATCTAAAAAAATACCGAAAATTTAAGGCATTTACAAAGATAGGCACATTCAAATAATGATCGACCGTTTAATTTATTTAAATTGCTTAGAAAATTGTTATTTCCAAATTTGAAGATAATCGGAAATATTTTGGCATGCAATACAACAAATATCAACAAAAATATCGAAAATCTAAGGCATTTACAAAGATAGGCACTTTGAATTAATGATCCGACTGTTAGATTTGTTTAAATTGCTATGAAAGGTGTTATGACCATGTTCGAATCTAATCGGATAT
This sequence comes from Voacanga thouarsii, assembly GCA_026120185.1. NCBI lineage: Eukaryota > Viridiplantae > Streptophyta > Magnoliopsida > Gentianales > Apocynaceae > Voacanga > Voacanga thouarsii. The sequence continues at coordinate 107,432 of JANUWF010003397.1, forward strand.
ATTTTGACATGCAATTCACCAAATGTCTACGAAAAGTCCGAAACCCTAAGGTATTTACAAAGATAGGAACTTTGAATTAATAATCCGACTGTTTGGTTTGTTTAAATTTCTAATAATAGTGTTATGACCAAATTTGAAGATAATTGGATGTATTTTGGCATGCAATCCAATAAATATCAACAAATATACTGAAAATCTATGGTATTTACAATGATAGGAACTTTGAATTAATGATCCGACCGTTAGATTTGTTTAAATTGCTAATAAAAGTGTTATGACCAAATTTAAAGATATTCGGATATATTTTGGCCTGCAATCCAACAAATATCAACAAAAAAAACTGAAAACTTAAGGCATTTAGAAAGATAGGAACTTTGAATTAATGATCCGAACGTTAGATTTCTTTAAATTGCTACGAAAAGTGTTATTACAAAATTTGAAGTTAAGTAGAAATATTTTGGCCTGCAATACAATAAATATAAACAAAAAAATCGAAGACCTAAGGCATTTTTACGAAGATAGACACTTTCAATTAATGATTCGACCGTTATATTTGTTTCAATTGCTATGAAAAGTGTAATGACCAAATTTGATAAAAATCGGATATATTTTGGCATGCAATCCAACAAATATCAACAAAAATTTTGAAAACCTAAGGTATTTACAAAGATAGGAACTTTGAATTAATGATCCGACCGTTAGATTTGTTTAAATTGCTAATAATAGTGTTATGACCTAATTTGAAGAAAATCGGATATATTTTGGCTTTCAATCCAACAAATATCAACAAAAATACCGAAAATCTATTGTATTTACAGTGATAGGAACTTTGAATTAATGATCCGACCGTTAGATTTGTTTAAATTGTTCATAAAAGTGTTATGACCAATTTTAAAGATAATCGGATATATTTTGGCATGCAACGCAACAAATGTCAACAAAAAGACCGAAAACCTAAGGCATTTACAAATATAGGAATTTTGAATTAATGATCCGACTGTTAGATTGGTTTAAATTGCTAATAAAAGTGTTTTGATCAAATTTGAAGATAATCGGATTTAGGTTGGCATGCAATCCAACAAATATCAACAAAAATATCGAAAACCTAAGGCAGTTACAAATATCGGCAATTTCAATTAATGATCCGACCATTAGATTTGTTTAAATTGGTAAGAAAAGTGTTATGACCAAGTTCGAATATAATCCAACAAAATTAATCATCCGACCATTAGATTTATTTAAATTGCTATGAAAAGTGTTATGATCATGTTTGAATATAATCGGATATATTTTGACATG
>JANUWF010003397.1:1308780-1792599 GCA_026120185.1 Voacanga thouarsii
TAAGGTTTTATTGATATGACAATCTAACATAGCTCAAAAGTAAACACAAGAATAGACATAATACACATAGGAAGAACATAACATATATTCATTCTCGTTTAACACAAAGTTAGTACAAAATTTGCGTGCTAAGCACATAGTCATATCTAATATACATACGGCCAAACTGTACATATCCTACTACATACATCTACATCTCATCTTTCTACTCCTCATCATTTCTATCTGAATGGGAGGTCTTGAATAAGTAGAAACTGTATAAAACTCAGCTGCATCAAATCCCTCATCTCCATCTATATCAGGGTGTAACCTAGCTAATATTTCTGGGTCTATCTTCAACTCTTCCTCAAACTCCTCAACCACAGGTACCTTTGCCTTGGGTACCTCCTGATCCTTTCCCGCCTTAACAACCTCTAAACCTAGCATTTCCTCCTCTAATGCTTCTGGAATATCCCTGCCAAATACCCCTTCATCGTCCTCAGATAACACTGCACCATCAAGGATACTGTCCTCCCCATCATCATCATCATCTTGATGATGTGGCTCAATATCGCCATCCACCTTGTTAGAATCGCCACTTACCTCCTCATATGGTGGCGATGTCTTCTCAGGAGTAGGTGTCCTCTCCAGACTAGGGTCTTGCGCAAATAGAGTAACAACAGACACTGCTGGGTCAATCCTGCTCCTAGTGAGACGGGTTGTATGATGGCAGCTAGGACTAGATCTTGTCATAGTGAAATGTCCTGGCACACCTGCCCGATGGGTTGTCCTAATCTTCCCATGTAACTTCACACCCGAACTCTCACTAATCGCTTTCTTCCCATCATCACTGCACATGTCCATTAGGCGTTTACCCTTATACCTCATATCGTCCATACCTACAAAATGAAAAGAATTCTATCAATTCCTATATGATACCACAGTTCTATAATATTATGCTCTGATACCAATTGTAACACCCCTACTAAAAGTAATAGCAAAAACATATCAAAACCGGGCGTCTACCAGTCCAGTGACCTGGACAAGGGGTCTTTATAATGAAGGGCAAATAGAGTATGCATGGTCCAGACCTATACAAATATCCTATACTGATGGTCAGACATATATAACAAAGAATTCCATATGTGCAAATTTCTATGGTACATCAGTAATAAGGTATATCATCAAAAAGGAAAACCATCCAGACTAATATTGCTATCACTGTGGTATTATCCTTCTATCTGTAGGTCCACTCAATTCCGGATCCTTTAAAAGGGGTAAGATAAAAGACATGTGTGAGTGACAAATCACTCAGTGAGTCCCGTTTGTGTTAGTGCTTCATGAAAGAACGAAGTACATAAAATTTTTGTGGAATAGCATATAATTTTGTTTACTGGAAACAATTCCAAAACTCTCTAACGAAGAGTTTATACAAAACTCAATCATTTTTTTTGGAAAATATGTTTTAATTTCAAATCATTGCCTCAATTTTCAAATCATAGACACTTCTCCAACAGAAGGTTGGCCTGCTTGCAAAGCTCACAAGGCCTTGCCTTCGGTGCCACGTATCATTGTACTTAGACTGTAGCCCACAGCACTCAACTGTGCGTCATTGAAAGGGTAAGTACAATGCAACGTACTACCAAGAATCAACAATAGGTATATGCAACATACCAAGTATATTGCAGCGTACTTCTAAAAATCAATAATAGGTATACCGCAACATACCAAGTGTACTGCAGCACACTCTTGCCACCGTAAGCTAGGGGTCCCAATCCAGATGTCAATCACCATCAAGGTGGCAACAAGTCAAATGCACCGAGTGTTCTTGCCCGACATCCAACAAATAACTCAAAAATAAGAAGCTCCCGTAGACACGACAATTGCCACGTGCTACATGGCTAGCCAGGATGACTCATCTCAATGTCCTGTCAACCTGTTCGGAGTAAGACAATCCTTAGAACTAGGCCAGGTTACTAGGGTTGTCTAACTCTAACATATGCTAGTATAAAGATCAAAGTCCTTACTGAGTACTTAACATTGCCAATGCCAACCCCTACTAACTGATCAGGCTAGAGGGTTATTTGTTCTCGCAAGATTTTCAAAATAAATATTTTTGGGGCAAACTATCATTTTCTAGAAATTGATCCTTCTGACTCGCAAGTTAGATAATAAATTGAATAGGCTCTATAGGGCTAATCAATTCATTCCATAGGCACAATAGGCCAATAAAGCAATTTCCCAAATCAAAATGTCATCTTCTAAAAGTCAATCTCATATTGAGAGATAATTTTCCAAAGCCATGTTGGAACAGGGCCAAGAGTTCTTTTCATACATAAAAATAAGTTTCTAGGTGTATTTGGGTCATTTTATCCGTATTCGATCACAAAAGTTATTTCCAAGAGCATTTGGATCGTTTTACCCATACTCGATTCCAAAAAACTTTTTGAGGGTATTAGGGTCATTATATCCTTACCCAATTTGAAAATTACCTACAAGAGTTCTAATAAGGATATTTTGGTCATTTATCGAATACCCGATTCCAAAGGTTTTCATAAAACATTCCCATTAGGATATTTGAATCATTTTCCAAATACCCGATTCCAAAAGGAACTCATTTCAAAAAATCTATAATTCTAATCCTAAATGAGGATTAAATTCAAAGTTTCGAAACATATTTCCATAAAATGTTCCAATAAGGGCATTCTAGTCAATTTATGAATACCCCATTTCAAGAATTACCATTTTTCAAAATTCCAAGTGTTTAATTCAAAAAGGACCAAATTCACAAAATTCATACATTAATCATCCATTAAGGTTTTCAAGCTAAATATGAAGTTCATTCGAGCCCAAAATGGTACAACAATAAATCTTGCTCAGATAACCTTAAATATATTCAGGGATTTCCAAAATGGTATAAAACATAGCACTTCATGGAAAAGTGAAGCACAGTAGCTATCAAAATGTTTTAGAAATCAAAGGGACTCATCTCATGTCCTAATTAACTTTTCCCATTCACAGCCGTTCGACCTCCGTTTCTACCGTTTTCAACATTTTGTTGGCCGTTTATTGATAAACCTACACAAAACATCATTTTTATGATAAGTCGTGTTTTGGTGAAAAAATAGCCGACGGTTAGCTGAGGTCCAGCCGACGTGCCCGACAGGTAGTTGACATTCCACTGACATTTTTACGATGGTTAAGGAAAACATTTAACTTTCATCCACGTTATTTTTTCGTCGTTCAACCAATTCTTTGATTTTCCTTTTTCCATATCCTTTCTCTCTTCATATACAAGGGATTCACCCCATGTTTCTCATTTATTTCATAAAAAATCACACAATTAATCTTCCTTAAGTTCATTCACTTCCCAAGTAAAATCGTGAAATTTTGCTGCTTTGACACACAATTTTTTTTTTGCACATAACTTTCAATCAACAACTCCGATTTGGATCTATGATATACCAAAATGACCGTAAGACTCTTAAATTTACTTTTATGTAATTTTTTTGAGAGTCTCAACTCTTGTTACATCATACAGGGCAAAAACAGACGTAATAGTTTTACTTCAAATCTACTATTCATGTTTTCCTTTGTTTTCCTTTGGCCTTTAACACATGGGGAACATTAATTCATTAATTTTCCTTCAAACCATCTTTGTTTAAGTCATTTTCAGATTCCAATAGCTCACAAGAGTAATGTTTATTCAACACAAATTCAACTTCTTCTAATCAAAAGCTAGTATAATTCATTTTCCAATCAAGTAACCTCCATTTTTACTCTACCTTGATCATCATCTTATCAACCAAAAGCAATCCTTCAAACTACCATGAATATTTAGTTCTTCTTCACACAAAACATCATCGATAAACCTCCTAGGCAGCCGGCACATATAAGCATACACATGGTTCATATACAAAGTTCACAAACCCTAGCTTTTGATCCAAAATCAAGACATGAACGTCATATTTTCATGTTAAAATTCATATCAAAATAATCATCATTCACCCAATAACAATTTAATTCTAGCAAGGTGAGCTTTTACCTTTTATATAAAGCTGTTTGGAGTTATATGCTCAAGAACTTCTCAAGAACTAAAACACAACACCAAGAACATACACTAGCCTTTTTCTCTCTCTTCTTTAATTTCTTTTCTCATGTTTTTCTTTCTTCATGGCTGCCTAAATTCAGGCTATATAATAGCCTATTCTCACCGCCATTCTTCATCAAATTTTGGCCAATCATTTCTTATTATTTTTAATTGTGTGGTGGTTAAACATAGGTGTGTTCCAATGAAATACTTACACACCAACCACTTCATTTCCTTCCTAAAAAATTTCTCTTCCTATCTCTATTGAAGCTGCTAGTTTTCTTGGCCAATTTTCAGCCATTCAACCACTTTCTCATGGTCCGAGTATTGGCTAATCACATTGCACAAGACCTTAATTAAAAGACCCACATGCACATCGTTCTTTATTTATTTTGTAATTCTTTAATTCCAAGTGTCTTGCATGAATTATTCATGAAATCCTCTTATTAATTGACACATGTTCATAGGCTACCAATCACAAAATGCCACACGTACCGTTTTTAGCTGCGATTTTCTATTTTTCTCCGAAATGACTAAAATATGGTCCGAAACGAAAAAATATTTTACTTTACCATTCTACTCCAAAAATTCTACTGAATTCGTTGGTAACAGTTAAATTCTTCAAGTCCTTCTCAATTGGGTCAAATTCGAGGTCAAAGTTGCGGGCGTGGTCAAAATGATGAAAATGCCTCCAGTGACACGAATAACATAATGCACATCAAAATGCGTGTTTCATCGCACGGATCAATTTCTCTTCTCAATGTACCCTAAAATTCTTATTTTATTAACACTAGTATCCTTCTGAAGATTTAGGGTACGGGTAGAACAAATCCAATAATTACATCTAGGTCCCTTCAAAATATTATTACACCAAAATATTCGTTCCATTGCACCGATCATCTTTTGTTTTGGCCATTGATATAAATTCTCATCCTATTACAAGTAGTAGCCAATCGAAGGTAAAATATGGGGTATTACAGGACATGATGAGAGTATTTGAAGAGGACTTGTTGAGAAAGAATGAGAAATACGCACTATGAGGCTCAAGTTACAAGAAAGCAACAGAACCCTCAACTAGTCACAATTCACAATTAATCCGCCACTCCACAATACAACACATAACCCAAATCACTCACAATTCATAACCAATCCACAACTCTACAATATACACCAAATAATCCCAGTCTTTTCAAAAATCATGTGAAAAGAAGTATAATGCCATAATTTAAACAAAAATATAATCTCCAACGCAAGAAATCTCATAGCATGTAATTACATGATCATATTACAATTCATGAAGAATAAATCATTGCTAAGGACATTGTCGATGAACGCAATACAAGAATAATATCAAATATCCAAAAATATCCAACATAGGATCAAAATATAGAAAAAGTTATGGCAAAACTAATCTTTGAACCATAAACTCATGCTATTGCAATGATAGTGAAGCCACAAATTCAACTAAATTCAACCAAAAAATCCAAGAAATAGTGAAAAATCCATGGCAATAATTTAACCGTGAGAATGCAAGAAAAATCATACATTTATGTTCTCTAATGCATGGGCAAGAAAATTGTGTAATCATTTTGAAGAAATATTCACAATTAAGAGGAGTTTTGAAAGTTGGTTTTTTAAGAAAAATTTAGGATTTTTGAAGATTTAATCTATAGATTCAGTAACAACAAGAAGATATGATGTTGGGTTCGTGATCTTGAGGGCAAAAATTGATTTAGTGGTGCTTGGAGATGAAAAGCCGGTGCAGGGTTGATGCATAAATTTTGGGTATATAAAATCATCCATTTTAAATCCATCACTTAAGAAAGTTTTAATTAAAATAGTAATCCCAAAATACACATATGAGCAAGTATACTCATCGCAAGCATAGCACAGGGAATTAATGAGTACGGATCCTCAAAAGAACAAGTACACACTAATCACTTTTCTTTCATTGTTTAACTGACTCAAATAAAGTGAGAAAAGAATAAAAAGAAAAACTAAAGAAACATATACAACTCAAGGATGTAGGTTTATGCAATTTAGACAAGTCTCCTAGAAAACATAACAATGAACTAATTGGTAATTCTCTAAACTAATTATCATCTTGGTACCATGAAGAATTATAAAGTAAAACTCAATCGTCTCACAAGTCATAATTCTACTTAGTTAAATCCTACATCATGTCACAATCCATAGAATCCTACATTTTGATTATATTAATAGATTTGCCAATCAAGCTAATACTAACCAAAACATGCATTAGACTCAATTCCTTATAAACATGAAATTAGCTAATAACCCTTTGCTCAAGGCAAAATCAACTAATCTTTGATCACTTAGTCCTATAACCTTAACTTCGTCACTCAAGTCCATTAAGACTATACAAATACAAAATCAATGCAATGAAACTCCTAACATTGTCATCTCAAGTCAATTACAAGAACTCGCATCAATAACTAATGAAATCAAGTAATCAAACACCAAAGATGACAAAGAATTGATCAAATAACTAAACTAACCTAAAATCATGAATTCCAAAATAATATTAAATTACAATGAAAACATTGAATAAATCATTGCTAAAGAAAAAGAAAAGAAAGAGAAAAGAAAGCAGTAATAAACAAGCATCTTTCTTCTTCTTTGAAGACTCCCTTTGAACAATCCTCCTTAGCTTGGGTAAATTTCTTCTTGAATGAGAAAATCTAAATTTCTACTCTCTAATTCACCTCTCTTGCTTATATCTCCAACTCTTGTGTTCTCTTATGCTTTTATAGGCCATATGGATGCCTATTTCGTGGTTGAGGAAGTCTTGGCTGAGTAGGAATAAGAAAATACCAAAATCCTTATATAAGCCTTAATTCTGCGTATAGAATTCCTGCCTCTAGAACATACCTGGTGCTAAGTACCTTTGACCCACCTAACATCAGGTACACTCTATTCTTCCTTTGTTTTGCTCTGTTTTTGGTTGTCTTTTCCTTAGCAAGCAAAATGGACCCCGCGCCAGGTACACTTGCCAGACCTGGCACTAGGTCTATTTTGGAAAAATCCTTGAAGCTCATTCAATCTCTACTATTGCACAGAATGTACCTGGCGCTTGGTTCACTGGCTGGGCCTGGCACTAGATACATGCTTGTTCTGTGCACTTTCTACTCGATTCTTACTTAAATCTGCTCACATTTTCCCAAAACACCTTTTACAACTACAATGTCAAATAGGAAGGAATATGCCTAGTTATTACAACAAATGTATCTTAAAACACCTTCAAATAACTAAGAAAAGAATGGTGATTTGAACCCCTATCACATACCCCCACACTTGAACATTTGCTTGTCTTCAAGTAAAACACTTTTATCCAAGAAAAATTATTAAGACAGCATAAGGTTTTCTTCTCATTCCAAAAGTTTCTTCATCATAGCAAAGATCATTTCTTCCTTTTCAACTTAAGATACAACCCTTATCATTCATACCCTTTTGAAAATAATTTCAAAATTTTGAAACATTTGCCAAGACATCACAAAACTTTTGAAGTCTAATTAATCATGTGCATACCTTAGTCTAAGAAAGTTATTTCACTTTTCAAGTAAAAACATAGATAACATGAATCATATAGGTCAAGCCATCTACCAACTCCAGCATTGGAAATCCAAAAATTGCACCCTTAAGTTATGATGTGAGGAAAGCACTCAAAATTTTTTCTCTCAAAGTTTTTTAATGACTTAGGAAATTGATAGTCTCAAGTGCATGGATTTCTCTTCACACACCGTATTAGCCCCCTTTATGGCCATCACTCATCATTTTTTTTCACAATTCTTTTTTTCCTATACTCTTGCTCGCCTCTTTACCTTCGGGATAACCTTAATAGAGTATCCTGATTACACTTGCTACTTCTCCCCATATTGACCCATTTTCAGCTAAAGGTCTTCAATGATCATCAATAAGACTATTTTCTCTAATTCACACCAACAACAGTGTTGTTATAACTCATTGTTTTTTCTCAACTCAAGTCATATTTTTCAACATTCTCCTCAATCTTTCCTCTTAAATATTTTTTTTACAACTCACATTTGTTTCATTATAACTTAAAGCTAGCAAAATTTAAACTTATAATACAAAAGTTAGCCAATAAACTCTTCTCATATGCATCCTATCTTTTATATTTCAACTAGATAAGTCAAATAGTATTCAAACACCAATGCATAAACAAGATTAATCATAATTCTCAAGTATTGACAAATATCTTTTCCAATAAAACCAATTTCCATCAAATTCCACCTAATGAATGACAACACTCATATCCAAGGAAGAAAAAGAATTACAACCTTGCTTAACAATTAAACCACTGAAATGTTCAAAAAAATTATCATAAATCACAACTTATATTTATCAAATAATATGGAAAAGTACTTTTTCAACCTTTATTCTCCCCCCACACTTAAACTGGACATTGTCTCAATGGCCAAAAATAAAAGAATAAAAGTACTGCCAAGCAGACTATGGTGAAGGAAGAAGAAGAATAAAGTGAAGAAAATACTTCCATTACATTGTTGTGCCATCATGTTAATCCATCTCCAAGAGAGATCATTACAGGAGTACCTACTAAAAAAAAAAGAAACAAAAGAAAGAAAGCATAAATCTAGAAAAAGAAAATTAAAAAAACAAGACGAAAAATAAAAGAACGAAACGACACCTACAAGCTATGAAAGGTAATTTAAATAGAAAAGAAAAAGAAATAACAAAAAAATAAAATACAAAAGAGTGAGTCAAGAATCATCATCATAATTATCAGGGTCATCCTTGGCAACTCCGCGACTGCAAGATGTACCAGTAACATGTTGGATCAAAGTGGGCAGCGTTTGATCTTGGATGTCCTAGCAATATCGAATGTTGGCAATGGAATCGCAGAGCTGGAGGAGGATAGTCATCTGGCTCTCCAGCTGGGCCTCCAAGTATGCCTTAAAATCTATGCGTGAATGAGAGCTAGTGGCATGAGGGGCTAGTCTAGTAGGTGGCGTCGCTTCCTCTTCCTCAGTGGGGGGAATCTCCTCCCATCCGGGGTACTGCACCTCATAGGGCCTCTTCCATCTTCGTGCCCTTTCATCATAACGATACCCACAATGAACTAAAGTATGCTCTGTCACGAGGTCATGGGCAGTAGTGGACTCACTCAACTCATAATCTAGTCAAACTCCAAAGTCTCTCAAAATACGTATAATAACCAGTGGGAATTTGAGGGCTTTGGCTACAATGTTAGAAGCCACAACCTCTCTCATAGAGTTAATATTAATGGGAACAAGGAGAATAGGCTTATGGTTCCTCATCTTGTCTAGAATATAAAGATCAAGCATCCTAGACTTATTAAAGCTATTAGCCTTAGGATAGACATTGAAAGTAAAAATATAGACTAGGACACGCCACTGAGCCTCGAGGTCATTATTGGAGTAATACTGATATTGCCCTACTGCCCATTTTCTCCACATACGAAAGCTATCCTTTACAGCCCCCACATCCCAGATATGCTCAGAGATGATCTTCTGTTTATTATGGTCCACAGCAATCTAGGGTCCCTCATTCGGGATTTTTAAAATTCTAGCTAATCTAGCCCTGTCAAATTCAATGGGGATCCCTTTGACTATAGTAGAGACGACTTAGAGAGTATTTTTCTTTTTGTCTTGCATGTTGGCATAAAATTCTCTCATTCGTACAGGATAATAAGAACTTTCCATCCTAATAGTGGGCTCCTACCCCAGGCACCTAAACATAGTAGAACGTTGTAGGGAATTGTCTAAAGATGTCTTGTAGCGCTTTTCTACTATGATCTTGTTATGTTGGTACCTGTCATACCAAATTTAGCACATTGAATCAGAAAATTGGGTATGTTGAGCTCTTTTAGCCCCCGGTGCTAATCCTTTAGGGCATCTAGACATGATGGGATGATGAAGAAAGATGAGACAAATATAAAAGTAGGATGTTCTTTAGGTCACTATTTATAACAAATGTTCAACTCTCAACTATCTCACAATCACACACGAAACAACACTACCACTACTCAACCCAAAACACCTCAAGATTTTTAGTAAACACCGCTCAACACCCTCCAACAAACCTGCAAGAAAATAAAACATGTGCTAATCTAAACACCTTATCAATCAAGTTGAGCAAAGCCACAATGTTCAACATTGCTCAAAGACTATATTTAGTCTAGAATCAGCATGCTGATCAGCCATACCATTTAAATCATGGTGTTAAGCTCCTAATCATAAGGCTAAGTGAAACATTGAACATTTATCCTTGATCCCAAAAGTTAATCACTATGCATGCTAAATCACTTCCAAGAATGCAAACTATCAATGGCATTAATTATAAAGCATTATACATGATATTCCCATTCTAATGCAAGCTCAAAAGAAAGAAATCTTAACACTCAAAATTTTCACTAAAAAATATTCATGAATTTTCGCCCAAAAATGCATAGAAAATGACCCAAAATTTATAAAAAAAACTTAACCGTAGAAATTGTAGAAAATTCATAGCATAATGTTCTCCAATACATGGGGCAATAATTCTATGCAAAGAGTTTGAAGAAATCGTGCTCCCAATGGAATGATTGGAAAATGGGTTTTTGGGTGAAAAGTTTGGATTTTTCCTTGTTTTGATCCAAACTTGCAAGAACAAAGTGGTGATTTTGTGTGTTGGAAGTGTTTTGGAGGTATGGAAATTGATCCAGCAGTATTTTGAAGATGAACCTGGCGATGGGTTTGAGAGAAAATTGGAGAGGAGTGGAGATTTTAAAACAAAAAATGGCCAAGAGGGCTGTTTTGAATCTGGCAGCCGAATGGGCCTGGCGCCAAGCCTGTTCTGCCTATACTTTGCCGAGAAGCCATGCTGATCCAGTGCCTGGGCCCCCGATCAGCTTTGGCTGAAAAATCTTTGTTTTTTTTCAAAAATGCATTCGAATGAAAATAAAGAACAAATGGCATGAAATCATATGAAGCATGCAAACTAATTAGTGAAGAAATAAAAATAAAAGAGAATTAAAAAGTTTGTTTAGCCAAAAAGTATAGTTCAGAAATTAGCATTTCCCACGATCCCAGTTCCGTGGGTTGGTCTTCGTGTTTCCTGGTAGTGTTCCCAGTTGACATTCACCAAGGAGTTTGGCTAATTGTCCAATTTGACCCTCCAAGTTGCTCATGGACGTCTCCAAGTTCCTCGTGGTCGCATCAATGCCTTGGAACCGTGTTTCCGTTCCACTTACCAATTTGGTGACTATTTCCTCCAAAAATAGTTTGGCTGGTAGGGCGTTATAGGGCATAGATGGTTGAGTCCTTTGCATCCCAAAATTTGCATAAACTTGCCGAGGTTGGTTTTGGTTGTTCCAAGAAAAGTTAGGGTGATTCCTCCAACCTAAGTTTTAAGTATTGCTGTAAGGATTATTACCTTGTCGACTATTACCTATAAAAGCCACTTGGTCCATTGCTTCTTACGAAGACCCCATATTTTAGCACTCATGATTTGGATGTCCTTCCCCACAAAAATTATAAGTCACACTCATTACCTATTCTTAAGAATAAAGTATTATCAATTGATCCATTTTCTGTGTGAGTGCTTCCACCTTTGCCTTTAAGGCAACCATTGCATCCACCTTATGCACTCCATGTACACGAGCTCTAGATCATGAACTCCCCCAGGTATAGTTATTAGTTGCCAAATTTTCATTTAGATCAAAGACCTCTTCTAGGGTTTTGGAATTTATGGAGCCTCCTGCAGATGCATCCACTAATTGCCTTGTAGTGAAACTCAACCCACTATGAAAAATCTGCATTTGCATCCCCAACTCAAATCTAGGGTGAGGACACATTCTCAGCATCTCTTTGAACATTTCCCAACACTCATAAAGGTTTTCGGCCTCTAATTGTTGGAAAGAAAAAATGTCAGTCCTAAGTTTGGAAGTTCTAGCTGGTGGGAAATACTTAGCCAAGAATTTTTCAGCTAAAACGTTCCAAATAGTAATGGATCCGGTGGGCAAAGATTCTAGCCATGATTTTGCTCAATCTCTCAAGGAAAATGGGAAGAGTCTTAGCTTGATAGCTTTCTTAGAAACACCATTTATCTTAAATGTGTCACAAATCTCTAGAAATCTCGCAAGATGGGCATTAAGATCTTCCTCAGGTAACCCATCAAACTCGACCATATTCTGGATCATTTGGATCACATTGGGTTTTATCTCAAAGTTATTGGCCTCTATCCTAGGCCATGCGATACTAGAGCCTGTACCTAAGATTGTTGGTTTTACAAAGTCATTCATCATCTACCTATTAGCTCCGTCGTTTCCACCAACGTTGGGTTGATTTACCTCTATTGCTCTCCTCACCCTTTCACTTATAACCTTCTGGACCTTAGTGAGAGTTCTCTCGATTTTCGCATCAAGGTCGACTATCTCAACTTTGGATCTTCTGGTCATAAACTAAGAGCAGGGTCTACATAAAACAGAAAAGTTTGGAGATTATAGAATTTTCAAGTTAAACAGTTAGGGTACATTTACAAATTAAGTTACAAGAAATTATACATACAGAGACATTAAAGTACATGTATACAAGAAAACAACATATAGCACCTAGTCATACAAGGAACATATTGACATATTTACATATTAATATGGTTAAATCAACAAAGTCGAATCTTTCATTATATTGTTCTCCGGCAACGATGCCAAAAACTAGATGCGCAAATTTTAGGTATATAAAACCATCCATTTTAAATCTATCTCTTAATCAAGTTTTAATTAAAACATTAATCCCAAAATACCCATATGAGCAACTATACTCATCGTAAGTATAATACAGGGAATTAACGAGTATTGATCCTCAAGGGAACAAGTACACCCTAATCACTTTTCTTTCATTATTTAACCGACCTAAATAAAGTGAGAAAAGAATGAAAAGAAAAACTTAAGAAGCATATACAACTCAAGGATGTAGGTTTATGCAATTTGGACAAGTCTCCTAGAAAACATAATAATGAACCAATTAGCAATTCTCTCAACTAATTATCGTCTTGGAATTATGAAGGAATATAAAGTAAAACTTAATCATCTCACAAGTCATGATTCTACTTAGGTGAATCCCACTTCATGTCCCAATCCATGAAATCCTACATTTTGATTATATTAACAGATTTGCCAATCAAGCTAATCCTAACCAAAACATGCATTAGACTCAATTCCTCATAAACATGAAATTAGCAAATAACCCTGTGCTCGAGACAAAATCAACTAATATTTGATCACTTAGTCCTAAAACCTTAACTTCGTCGCTCAAGTCCAATAAGATTATACAAATACAAAATCAATACAATGAAACTCCTAACATTGTCGTCTCAAGTCAATTACAAGAACTCGCATCAATAACTAATGAAATCAAGTAATCAAACACCAAAGATGACAAAGAATTGATAAAATAACTAAATTAACCCAAAATCTTGAATCCTAAAATAATATTAACTTACAATGAAAACATTTAATACATCATTGCTAAAGAAAAAGAAAATAAATTGAAAAGAAAGTACTCATAGATAAGCCTCTTCTTCTTCCTTGAAGACTCCCTTTGAACAATCCTCTTTAGCTTGGGTGAATTCCTCTTTAAATGAGAAAATTTGAATTTCTACTCTCTAATTCACCTCTCTTGGATCTCCAACCCTTGTATTCTCTTATGCTTTTATTGGCCTATTGGATGCTTATTTTGTGGCTAAGGAAGTCTTGGCTGAGTAGGAATAGGAAAATACCAAAATCCTTGGATAAGCCCTAATTCCACAAACATAATTTTCGCCTCTTTGTTCTTTCTCTATTTTTGGCCGTTTTTCCTTAGCAAGCAAAATGGACCCGGTGCCAGATACACATAACAGACCTGTCACTAGGTCTGTTCTGGAAAAATTCTTGAAGCTCATTCAATCTTAGCTACTGGACAGAATGTACCCGACGCCTGGTCTACTGGCTGGGCTTGGCGCTAGGTACATACTTGATTCTTACTTAAATATGCACATATTTTTCAAAAATATCTTTTACAGGAAAAATGCCAAATAGGAAGGAATATACCTAGTTATTACAATAAATATATCTTAAAACACCCTCAAATAACTAGAAAAAGAATGGTGATTTTAACCTCTATTAAGGGTTGAGAGAAAAATCGAGAGAAGTTTGAAAGATTTGAAAACAATGGCCTAAATTGGCCTTTTTGATGATGACCCTAACAACAATCGATGCCGGCTCAGTGTGGCTGGAGTTGCTCCATCCCAGGTTTGTCGGGCTTGATTAATTTTTTTTAATTAGTTAAAAAAAATAATATTGAAAAATGAACACACATTCACGATGAAAATGCAATTATACCCAAATTAGAAATATGAAAATATAAAAAAGGTAAGTTAGAAAATAAATAGATGTCCAAAATTAAAAGAAAGATAAAGCCGTGAAAATTCATCTTTTTCCACGGTCTTGATCATGTAGATTAGTTTATGTGTTTCTAGGAAGAGATCTAGATTGATGGTCTCCAAGAAGCTTGCCCAATTGCCCAATTTAACTTTTAAGATTGTGCACTGTACCCTCCAAATTCCTCATCACAATATCCACTCATTGAAATTGTGCTTTAGTTGAGCTTACCATTTTGTTAACCAGCTCTTACAATGATGGCTTTGAAGGTGGTGCATTGTAAGGTAAGAAGGGTTGTGTTCTTTGATTTTCACCAAAAATAGAAGGGTTTTGCCTAGGTTGGTCCAAGAAAAATTAGGATGGTTCCTCCAACTAGGATTGTTTGTGGCACTATAGGGGTTATTACCTTGTCGCCTATTACTCATCAAAGCAGCTTGTTTCAAGGACTTTTGGGATGAACCCATGCTTTGGCACTCATGATTGGGATGCCATTCTCTACAAAAATCACAATTAACATTTATTACTTGGCCAGGGAAAGGGGTCATCACCATTTGTTCCATTTTCTGCACAAGTGCCTCAATATTAGCTTCTAAAGCAGCTACAATATCAACGTTATGAACACCCTGAGCACGAGCTTTAGACCTCGAATTACCCCATGAGTAGTTGTTCATAGTAAAGTCCTCAATGAACTCATACAACTCCTCCGGGGTCTTAGAATTTATTTTACCTCCCCCAAATGCATCAATCAATTGTTTAGAAGAGAAATTCAAGACACTAGTAAAATTGCGCATTTGCATGCATAATTTAAACCCATGGTTTGGATACCTTCTAGTCATCTCCTTTTACCTTTTCCAACACTCATATAGGCGCTAATTGTCAGAAGGTAAAGATGTCGTTTCTTATCTTGGTCGTCCGAGCTGGGGGAAAGTATTTGGCTAAGAATTTTTCAACTAATCCATTCCAACTGGTGATTGATCATACGAGTAAGGATTTTAACCAAGATTTGGAAACTATTTTTGAGAGAAAATAGAAAGAGCCTCAACTTAATCGCATCGTTCTACACACCATTCATTTTGAAAGTGTCACAAATTTATAGAAAACAAGCAAGGTGGGCACTAGGGTCTTTATTAGGTAGCCCAAATTATACCATGTTCTAGATCATTTAGATAATATTGGGTTTTATCTCAAAATTGTTCATCTCTACCCTAGGTTTAGTAATGCTCGAGTTTGTATCCAAGATTGCCGCCTTAACAAAGTCATCCATCTATGGTCCTCCTATTATTTCTACCATTATTACCATTGTTATTTTGGTTAACTTCCATCTCTCCTGATGAACTTGCTTGCCTAAGTGCCATTCGAATCCTCGCCAAAGTTCTTTCAATCACAGGATCAAAATCCACTAGGTCTTCTTGGAATCTTTCGGGCATACACTAAAGGCTAAGTATACAATGAAATATAAGATGATGAGATTATAGAATTTACAAGTAGTCAATTAAGCATAATTAGCGTACAAAGTATGGCATAAACTAAGTTAGTCATTTAAGATACAATTATACACAGAACAAGATATGACACTTATTTACACGAAGGACACTTATACATATTTACATATATATAAATCAATGAAATCCAAGCTTTTATAATATTATTCCCCGGCAACGACGGCAAAAACTTTATGGGTTAAATTTTGGTGTATCAAAATCATACAATTTTAAGTCCATCCCTAGCCAAGTCTTAATTAAAACATTAATTCCCAAATTAAACATATGAGCAAGTATACTCATTCCAGGTATAGCACGGGGAATTAGCGAGTATCGATCCTCAAGGAACAACTACCGTTAGTTACTTTTCATTCATTATTTGACCGACCCAATAAAGTGATAAAAAATACAAAGAATAATAAAGAATAATATATACAACTCAAGGATGAAAGAATATGCAATTAGACAAATATTCTTGTAGACATAATCACGAATTACTTAACAATTATCACAATTAAGTATTATCTAGGCATCATGAAGGAGTTAAAATAGAATCCAATCATTTTGTAAGTCATATACTCCCTATCTCATGATTAAATTAGCAAATTTCCAATCAACCAAACAAAACCAAAAGTTGTATTAAACTTATCCCTTAATAATTATCCCTATAATCTAAGTGATAACAAACATAAAATTAGCAAATAACCCTATACTCTAGGAGAAAGTAACAAATCTTTGATTACCTTGGTTCTTTGTTCTAAACTTCATTTCTCAAATCCATTACAAGAGAACAAATATGAAATCAATAAAATTAAATCAACTTCTAACATCATTTCCTAAGTCAATTAGAAGTAAATCTAAATTCACCAATTCTTTAATAATAGCAAGTGATCAAATACTAAGAATGATAATCAATTAATCAAAGAACTAAATTAACCTCAAAATCATAAATCCCAAAATAATGTCAAATTACAATGAAAACATTGATCACATTATTGTTCTGGAAAAAGAAAATAAATGTAGAAGAAAGAACTCATAAACAAGCCCACTTCTTCTTCATTATAAACTTTCTTGAATAATGCTCCTTGAGTGATGAATCCCCTCTTCAATGATTGATTTGTATTTTGATCCTTGGATTCATATGTTTATCTTGTGTTTTCCTTACTTAAAAAGGCTCCCAAGATGCCAAAAATCATTCCTTAAGAGTTCTAAGCCGAGTATAAGTTGGAAAATACTAAAACTCTTAGTAAATTCCTAAATCTCGTGAAATTCAAAGTCTATGCCACCTCTAGATAGCCTGCGGCTGGCACCGGCTCAGTCCCTCATGGCCAGTGCCAGCTATGCTCTGGTTTGGCCTAATGGTGCTCTATTTTCACCCCTGCTCTCCAGTCTTGGGCCTACGCTTGCTATGTTGTGCATGGCTCGTGCCTACCGCACTCGGTCTTAGTGTTAATTTTTGCATTCTTTTTGATATATTCTGTATAAAATCACCAAAATACCTTTTCAAAGGTAAAATATCAAATATAAAGGAACATGTCTAGTTATTACATCAAATGTATCACAAAACAAGCTCAAATAATTAGGAAATAGATGATAGTTTTAGCTCCTATCATATGGTAACGTAGTTACCTAGAAAGCATGACTAGTTGCTAAACATTATCATCAACAACATGGTATTGACCATGACGAAACATTCCTTCCAGTTGCCATTCTGAAATCTATAAGGATACTCCTAGGATTTGCTGGCCATTATAATTATGAGGTTTAGTGAATGGATGTGAAAACAAATTTTCTAAATGGAAACATAACTGAGGAAGTGTACATGACACAACCTGAGGGTTTCATGTCTAAAGATCACACTAAAGTGTGTAAGCTACAAAAGTCCATTTATGGACTTAAGTAAGTTTCTAGGAGCTGGAACATCCTTTTTGATGAAATAATTGAAGTGTTTAGTTTCATATAAAAATAGATGAACCTTATGTATACAAAAAGGTTAGTGGGAGTGCAAATGTATATAAAAGATAATAATTAAAAGATAATAATTAAATTTATAGTAATAAATATTTCACTAATCGTAATTATTTTCATAAAAGGCTTTAATTAATTTCATTATTTTAAATAATATATATATATATTATTTTTCTAGCAAAGCTATTATTTATTTAACTAAAATATCCTTATTGTTTATAATAGTCCAAATCTACCCTTCCTAGGGTTTTTTGAAAATACAAAAAAAATATATATATTTTATTGAATATTGTATTCAAGAAGTAAAATTAGTTTAGGGACAACTAGATCATGATTCAAATTCCTATGGCTAACCACAATCAAGAACATGCACAATCCTTCAATTCATCAAATCGACCAAATCTTTCATATAAGAATATATCTAAATTTATCAAGACATGATCTAACCTCTACTAGCATAAATATGATCATGGCTTTAACAATCCATCATGAATAAAAATCCTATTCACCAATGGTAACATAATCTCTAGCATGCTTTGACACAAATACTACCTATGACATGCATCAAACCTCAATTCAACATACAACCAACCAATATATTCCTTCCATGCATAAATCCCATCTCCTTCACAATCATACATATACTCATGTTTCAAGAACAACAACACATACTCAAATCCCATCGCCATCTACCTTCTAACAACATCATCCTAGAGACATGATTCTAGAGTTTAAAAAGGAAGATTGAAGGTACTTACTTGATTGATGAATGCCTTGAAGGAGTTTAGAGTAGATCTCAACTCCTAGATGTCTAACTTTGTCCAAGGGAGATGGCGAGAGCATGATTATAGAAGAAGAAGTCATCTGGCCAAAGGAGAGGGATTTTGGCCATGAGAGAGAGAGAGAGAGAGAGAGAGAGAGAAAAGATCATTAGTATGTTTATTCACATAGGTTTTCACTAGAGATCAAGTTTGGAGAAGATGAAGTTGATAGAGTAAATTTACCTTGACGATGTTCTTGTCCTTCACAGAAATTTTCTAGTTTTGATCCGAAGTAGCAAGATGATTTGAGGAGTTTGATGTTAAGAATTGTGTTGATGGACTCACAACAGTAAGTAGGTCAAATCTGGAGATTTTAGTGAAGTTTTGAAGTGATTTGGAGGGGTATTAGGTGAAAGAAAGTAGTAGGTGTTCTTGGTGTAGTGTGTGTGTTCTTGGAGATTGAAGGGAATTGAGAGATTGTAGTGTAGCTGCCGAAAATTCTGAGGAAATTAGGCTGGCTGAATTCTGTAGGGTTTAGGGAGTTGTTTCTCTGATTTGGAAGGAAAAAGGGAAGGTTAGTTGTCACAATCCTTGAAGAATATTTTTAGGAAGTGAATTTGGAAACTAAATATTCCAAGAATATCTTGATTTTTGGAGAGTTTTGGAAGTCTGCCATGGCTGACTGTTTGAGCAGAATTTCAGTGGGATTAATGCTGGTCTATGGGAGCTTATGGTGGCCGAAAGTCGGGTGCTTAATGGTGAAGAAGAAGTCTGGTTTTTTGGGTAATGCATTATGGGAAGTTGCTAAACAAAGGTGGCTGGAATTTTGGAAATCAATCAAGCTAAATTGCAGGGATTTGTTGGAGAGATTTTTGGACAGCCATTGCTGAATTTCATGCAGAAGCTTAAGGGGGATAATGGAGCTCTGCTACTGGAGGTTAAAGGAAGGTTTTTTCAGAATAAGGTTGGTGTTTCGGCTGGGAGAAAAATAGAAAACAAAATTGGAACTTGGACTGCCCAGAATTTTCGCTGGGCAGATTTTCGGCTGCCATTTCCAGCCGACTTGCAGAGGGTTTGAAAGGGGACTTCAGGGGTTTTCAAGGCTGGTTTCTAGCCTTCTTCATGGAGGAAAAACATGGCTAAGGTGCTGCACAAAATCTGAAAGAAAACAGCTTGGTTTTGGACTCTCAAAGTGGCGATTTGTACAGGAATTTTTCCTGTTGTTGCTCCAGCTTTGAGCAGTCCGAAAATGGCCAAGAAATTCAGATTGTAAACTGATCCTAATGAACATTTTTCTGGAAGCATTTGGAAGGGAATGTTAGCTAAGAAAGTCGACATTTTGAAGGCACAACAAGCTGAAAAATTTAAGCTCATTCCAAGAAGGAAGATGAACTAGCTAGAAGGAATTTTCAGCCAACTCACTAGAGGGATTTTTCCTCTTGGAACTTCCCACAACTCTTCCACATTTTTCAGACCATAAGAATTCTTTTACCAAGACATTTTGATCCTACAAGATCACAACACTTTACTGAAATTTCTGGAAAGAAAATGGCTAGAATCACTTGATCAAACTAATGAGTTGAGAATTAAGGAAAAATCAAAGATCAAGGAAAAATAAATTCCCTTTGGGAAATTCGAGTAGGTAAGGGTGTAGAATGAGGTTGCTCCTAATATGTCTCTCTTAGGACATCATCCCTACCTTACTCCAAGCTCATAAGGCTAGAATTACTCTTCCCCAAGCAAAAATAAAATTAAATCAAGCTAAAGCTTCCATGATGGAATTTGAACCCTAGTCTTCAATAATTAATTCTAAGGCTCTAACCACTAAACCACATCAACTCTTGCTGATATTTTCCCTAGAAAAATTATTTTCTATTCAATTCACAAGCTATTTCCCTATTTTCACCTCGGGCAAAAATTACCATTTTGCCCTTCTCACACAATACTTATGAACAAGACTTCAAGACAATAAAACTCAAATCTAAAGCACATAAAAATCATATAGAAATATATTTAATCATGAAATAAAATATGATATGCATCCCAACCCCCATACTCTAAGATTAGTTTTGACTGGGGTTTCAAATTTTCGGCCTTTGCCTTGAAACAACAAGCTAGAAATGTTCTGGTTTTCAATACTTCAAGAGTACATAGAATGGAAATGGTTCTTGGTGCAAAATTTTCTGCTTTCTTTGGCCCGATATGTAGCTGATTCTTGAGGATGTTTGATGGTCATTTAATGGTGGTTTTCCAGCCTTCCTCTTGAAGTAAAACAGAGGAAATTCTAGCAGTTCTTATTACCTAAAGGTGGCTTCAAAATCTTGCTTCAATGTAGTGAATTTGCTGAAGGAAAAATTCTGGTTTCCAAAGGTTGTGCAGTCCGAAAATTCTCTGAATTTTCTGCCTTCAACCTTACATGAAATGACCATTTTTCTGGCAGCAAATGGGTTAAGAATGTTGGCTGACCTTTTGAAAATAACCTTGCAGAAATTCTGGAAAAATTTTCAGATTTTTCCTTTACTAAAACATGAACAAGATGAAGGTAGAATTGAAGGTAGAACTATGGTGATTTCTTTTCCTTGGAAACCCTTCCTAACCCTTCTCCCTATTTTTGGCCATTCCCTATCCTCAAGAGCTGATTTTCGAAGTCCAACAACTAGGGGTTTATCACGGAATTTTTGGAATTAAAAATGGATTAGTGAATTAAGGATAGTTTAAGTTTCAAAAAGGTTAGGACAAGGCTAGAAAAATTAAAGGGGACAAGAATTCCTCTAAAATTCTTTTTAGGACATGATCATATGATCGAGACATTATCTTCATGTCTCCCTTAAGATAACATTCCAGTCTGTAAGGAATGTAAGAAAATAAAGAATTCAAACGTAGCTAAGATAATCATGAATAAAACTTAAGTGATGGGATTTGAACTCATGACCTTAAGGATTAATTCACAAAGTTCTAACGACTTAACCACGCTAACTCTTGTTCTTATTTTCTCACCTAAATATTCTTCTTATCTAAACCTCAAGCCATCTTCCTATTTTAACCTCAAGCAAAATTACCTTTTTACCTTTTCTACCCAACAAGCATAAATAAGTCATTTAACCTATAAACTATAATTCTAAAGCACATAAAATCATTCAAAAAGTATATTTTGATGCAGAATGACATGATATGCATCCCATCCCCCTTACTCTAAGGTTTTCTTTAGATGAGGTTTCACATCCTCCCCTCCTTAGAAGAATTTCGTCCCAAAATTCAGGCATATCTTTATCTCAGATCATGATACTTCCGTTATACCCACTCTTCCGTTTCTTATGTGGCATCTTGCGTGCCATGATGCTTCCACTATACCTTCACCATAGGAATCTACTTTTTCCAGAGAGTCTTGATACTTCGGTCTAAAATTTTATAGGTTTCTCCACATAGCTTAAGTCGGGTTGCAACACCAACGGCTCACTATTCAAAACATGTCCGGGGTCGGCATTGTACATCTTCAACTGTGGCACATGAAACAAATCGTTTATTACCATCAACGCATCTGCCAAATCTAGTTGATATGCCACCGATCCAATTCTTTCCTTTATCGAAAACAATCCCACATACCTCAGATTCAACTTCCCGCCTTTTGGATTCTTCAGAATTCCTCTATTCAGTGTCAACCTTAAGAATATATTGTCTCCTACCTGAAATTCCAACTCTCCCCGCCTATTATCAGCATAACTCTTTTGTTAACTCTGGGCCGCTTTCAACCTTTCTCTGATCAGCTTGACTTTGTCCAATATTTCTTGAACGCAAAATTCTCCAAACTTGCTTATAGGGCCGTCCTCCGACCAATTCCATTCAATGCTTGACACTTATGTCCATACAATGCTTCATACAAGACCATTCCAATCGAAAACTGATAGCTATTATTGTAAGCCAATTCTGCATACGGTACACATTCAATTCACTTATCTCCGAAATCCAATATGCAGGCTCTCAGCATGTCTTCTAATATCTAAATAACCCTCTCTGATTGACCATCGATTTGTGGATGTGCCGTTGTACTGAACATTAGAGTAGAGCCCATTGATTCTTGAAACTTATCCCAAAATCGGGATGTAAATCTCGGGTCTTGGTCGAACACAATACTCAAAGGCACTCCCTGCAATCTGACTATTTCTCACACATAGGTCTGAGCTAACTTCTTCATTGAATCCCTTACATTCACCGGTATAAAATGCGTTGACTTGGTTAATCGATCTACCACTACCCATATGGCGTCCTTTTAGGTCCTAGTCATAGGGAGTCCGGTAACGAAGTCCATGGTCACCTCTTCCCATTTCCATTCAGGTACTGGTAACGGTTGCAACAATCCCGCTGACATTTTATGCTCTACTTTAACTCTCTGACAGGTCAGACACATCGAGACATACTTAACCGCGTTCCTCTTCATTCCGGGCCACCAATAAGCCCTTTTCAGGTTTTGATACATTTTCACCTCTTCCGGATGAATTACATACTTACTTTTATGTGCTTTCTCCAAAATCCTATCTTTCAACTAGTGGTCATCGAGTACACACAGACGATCTCGAAAATACAGAACTGCCGCTTCGTCCTGTTGAAAATCACTGCCTTTCCATTTAAGTTCTTAGTCCTTGAAAAGTTGACATTCCGCATTACTTTGCTGGGCTTCGATGATTTCCCGCCTTAGATCTAGCATCAATCTCATATTATTAACAATAATCCTTTCTTCTTGCACTTCTGCTCTTCTATCCAGCACGTCTTAGACCGCTTGAATCTCCTACACTCTCAACCTAGCCATTTTGACTTTCTAACTCAGGGCATCAGCAACAATGTTAGCCTTTCTGGGGTAGTAGTTGATACGGCAACGATACTCTTCCAAAAATTCCATCCATCTCCACTGCCTCAAATTTACGTCCTTCTAGGTGAAGATGTATTTCAGGCTCTTGTGATCGGTAAACACTTCATACTCAACTCCATACAAGTAATGGCACCATTTCTTTAAAGCAAATACAAGGGCAGCCAATTCTAAATCATGTGTTGGATAGTTGACTTCATAAGGCTTCCACTTTCGAGAAGTATAGGTGATTACCTTCCTATCCTACATCAATTCTGCTCCCAAGCCTTCCTTTGAAGCATCAGTATACAGAGCACAAGGCTTATCTCCCTTTGGCAAACTCAACATGAGTGCTGTCATTAACCTCTGCTTCAACTCCTAGAAAATCTTTTCACATTTCTCATTTCAAACAAATGGTACGTCCTTTCTCAGCAGTCGGGTCATAGGCGATACTAGCGTTGAGAATCCTTTAATAAACCTCCTATAATAGCCGGCCAATCCCAAGAAGCTTCGAATCTCCATGATGTTTTTTGGTTGCTTCCAATCCAAAACTGCTTCAACTTTTGCTGCGTCCACCTTGATTCCATCCTTGGTTACCACATGGCCAAGAAATGACATACTATCCAGCCAAAAATTGCACTTGTTAAATTTAGCATAAAGCTTGTGTTCTCTTAGATTTTCCAATGGCAGCTTCAAATGTTCTGCATGATTCTGAGGATTCATAGAGTATATGAGTATGTTATCGATGAAGACCACCACGAACTTGTCCAAGTAGGGTTGAAAAACTCGATGCATCAATCCATAAATACCGCAGGTGCATTAGTCACTCCAAAAGGCATCACCACAAACTCATATGTGACCATATATTGTGTTGAAGGTCGTCTTAAGAATATCCTCCTCTTTTATCCTCACTTAATAGTATCCTTACCTCAAATCCAATTTGGAATAACAACTGGATCCTTACAACTGGTCAAACAGCTCACAATTAATAGTAGAGGATATTTATT
This sequence comes from Voacanga thouarsii, assembly GCA_026120185.1. Lineage (NCBI taxonomy): Eukaryota > Viridiplantae > Streptophyta > Magnoliopsida > Gentianales > Apocynaceae > Voacanga > Voacanga thouarsii. Next base: position 1,333,324 of record JANUWF010003397.1, read on the forward strand.
CTTGATGGTCAGGTTGTTCAACCCCCGGTAGTCGATACATAATCTCAAGGTCCTATCTTTCTTCTTCACAAATAGTATTGGAGCTCTCCAAGGTGATGTGGTTGGTCTTATGTAACCTTACTTTACCAATTCTTCTAGTTGCTACTTCAATTCTTTTAGCTCCATCGGTGCCATCCGATTTGGGGTTCGGGATAACGGTTCCAATCCTGGAACTAAATAAATGGTGAACTTGACTTCTCAGTTGGGAGGTAGAGAAGTGAGTTCTGCAAGGAACACGTCAGGAAAATATCTTACCACCTCAGTATCTTCGAGGGTGCACTGATCCTTCAGCTTATTTATCACATAGGCCAAATATCCTTGACATCCTTGCTTTAATAATTTTCAGGCTTTTGTTCCAGCTATAAAAAAATTCAACTCTTTTACTCTTTTACCATTGAACTCCAACACATCGCATCCCAGTCTAATGAACTGAATGGACTAATTCTTACAGTCTACTTTAGCCCCGTGCTTAGCTAGCCAATCCATACCCAGAATTAAGTCATAATCATCAATAGTTTAGACTATCAAATCTCCTTCCATGCCTTCTCTCCCCACTTCAATCATACAATTCTGCATATATCGATTAGCTTGCACTATTTTCCCCAAGGGTGTACTGACCAACAAGTTAAAATGTAGTTCTACTCCATCCCAAGCCAAATGATATGCACAATTCTTGTTTAAATGGGAATGGGTAGATCCAGAGTCTATCAATGCATTAATGGAATGACCTTGGATAGTAAATGTACCTTCCACCACCGCTGCATCTGCTCCAACCTCTCCCAAGTTAAGAGCGAAAACCTTTGCTTTCACTTGCGGCTTCTGAGTTCCACTTCTAGAGGCTCCTATAGCATTGGCTTGATTGGTTCCCGCGGTCTGAGCCAGGTTTCCTTACCCGATTAGGAAAAGTTTAGGGCAGGCGTTTCGCAGATGATTCGGGCCTCTGCAATGGTAGCATTTCCACTCAACTCCCCTAGACCAACAATTTTTCTCTACATGGCCCATTTTCCCGCAATGTCGGCATAATAGAAGATTCTGTGCAGGACCAACTTGTCCCATTTGTGCTTGCTTCCCTTGGTTCTGCCATTATTAGATGGTAGGGCTCTTATTGGGTTGCTTCCTCTGGAAAGGATTCGACGGTTGTCTTAGCGGCAAGAAAGGTCTTGGTAACATCCTGCTCTGATCCTCGTTCTCAATCTAGGTTTCTGCGTCTACGGCCCTTGAATAAGTCGTTGGTGGAGAAGGTGCCAACACCCTCCTTAACTTCTACCTTAATCTCTTGACAAATTGCACCGTTTTGTTTTGCTCAGTATCTACCAGCCTTTTGCAGTATTTCGATAATTGTGTAAAACGTGCTGCATACTGTGCCACCGTCATGCCCCCTTGCTTCAGATTCTGGAATTCATCTTTCCTTTTCTCCACTATCTGAGGGACATATTCAACTCTGAATGCCTCCACGAAGTTAGCCCACGTCCAGTCCTGATCGATCATCTTCCAGTCATCTTAGACTCGTTGCCACCATACCCGAGCTGGGCCCCTTAGTCGAAATGCAACAAATTTCATCATTCGCTTCTTAGTGTATTGGAGCATTGTGAATATATCCTCCATCTGTTCCACCCACTGCTCTATTTTCTGATCTTGCTCAGCCTCCCCCAAGAAGATGGAAGGTTGAAATTTCAAAAACCTCTCCAATGCTTCATCTTCCCCTTTCGTCGGATTCCTCCGCTCAGTTAAGGTTTGCAGAATCTTGGTCATTTTGTGGAAGATGGAGAATTATGTATCTCAAACCATTATTTTGACATAATCTTAAACAATTATTTTGACATGTCAATGATGGAGAATTATGTAACTCAAACAATTATTTTGACATGATCTTAAAAGACTTAATCATTATCATAATTAACTATTCTCTTAGCATCATGAAGGATTACGATTGATTCACTTCTTTTTCAATCCATGAAATCACTACCTTCAAGATAAATCAGAATTACTTGGTCTCATCTCAACTAATTCACCTAAAAGATGCATTAAACACAATCCTTGATTAAATTTCATTGGTCTCAGCAAACATCAATGAACCTTTAATTACCTAGTCCTCATCAATTAACCCCCTTGGTCTCGGCGAGTTAACAGACAACAAATATGAAATTAATAAATTGCAACCACCATCAACCCCTTTGGTCTCATAAGTTAATGGAAAGAACCAACCAATTAATCTCGTAATAACCTTAAGTAATTAAATACCAAGAATAACAATCAATTAATTAAAAGATCAAGTACTCTAAAGATCATGAATACCTAAAACAATGTTAAATTACAATAAAACAATTAAAACATCATTGTTCAAGAAAAAGAAGACAAAGTAAAAGAAAGCACTCACAGACAAGCTTCTTTCTTCTTCATTTAAAGACCTTATTGTCCAACCCTCCTTGATTTGAGTGATTTTCTATGATGATCTATGAATTTTCCCTTTTCTCTTGCATTTTTCATCTATTTATAGGCTTAGGAAGTGTTTAAACTCATTGGTGTAAGGTTCTTGGCCGAGTAGAAGTAGGAAGATACTAAAATTCTATAGATTACCAAAAACTGCGTAGAAAAATCAAGGCACCGCCTTATCCTCAGGGCACAACCGAAGCTGCCTTGGCTACTGGAGTCAGCGCCGGTTGTGTTCTGTTTCTTCAGTCATTCGTCGATTTTTTCTTGATTTCCATGCAACATTTCCCAGAGTACAGCTAGCGCCGCCTTAGCTGCTAGAGTCGACGCCGGTTTGGTTCCGTTCCGGTCCTATTTCAATAATTTTTCATCGCCTTGGAGTGTGCGCCAATAGTGTTTGGCCGAAGCCAGTTCCTCTACCATGGCTAGTACCACCTATGTTCTGTTTTTTTATGTTTTTTCCTTGTTTTACCCCTAAAATCTGAAATAAAGAACAAAATACCTTTCGAATGGTAAAATCTCAAATATGAAGGAATATGATTAGTTATTGAATAGAATGTATCACAAAATAGCCTTAAATAACTAAGAAAAATATGACTAATTTAGGCCCTATCAGGCGATCTGGAGAATTTGGGAGTGATTGGAGATGTTTAGGATAGGTTTAGGCTTGAAGATGTGAAGTGTGTGTTCTTGGTGTTCTTGGTGTTTTTGAGAGAGCTTGAGAGAAAGTGGCTTGCGAATTTTTGGAATTGTTGTTGGCCGAATGGCCTAGGGTAGATAGGAGTTTCAATTTAGCAAGAAAGAGAAAGAAGTGTTCAATTTTTTTGAAATTCAAATGGAGGAAAATGAGAAGTTGTTTGAGGTAGAGGATTAGTTAATGGAGGTAGTTCATGGAAGGTCTCTTGTTCTTCAATGGTGGAAGACTGAAAAAGCTAGGCTTAATGCAAAGAATGGGGGTTCGTTCAGCTTATAATGCTGGCCGAAACATAGTCTATAATGGCGGAGAAATTCTGGTTTGATCACTCACTACAAGAGTGTTTTAATAAAGCAAAAATTCTGGAATTAGTTTGAAGTTCAAATTAGTTTTGGATAGAGTAATCTTAGGAGCTTTTTGAGGTGTGATCATGGAGTCCAAATATTCAAGGTTAGTGTGGAGGCCAAGGGGTTCAGTCCATGGCTGAACAAGGTCTGATTTTCAGAGGTTGGAATGCAGATTTTTGACCTTTGCCTTGAAACAACAAACTAGAAATTTTTTTATTTTCAATACTTCAACAGTACCTAGAATGGAGATGGTTTTTGGTGCAGAATTTTTTACTTTCATTAGCCCGATTTGTAGCTAATTCTTGAGGGTGTTTAAAGGTCTTTTAATGGTAGTTTTTCAACCTTCCTCTTGATGAAAATAGAGAAATTTCCATCTGTTCTTATGGCCTAAAGGTGGCTTCAAAATCTAACTTCAATGCAGCGAATTTGATGAAGGAAAAATTCTAGTTCGCAAAGGTTGTGTAGTCTGAAAATTCTCTGAATTTTCAGCTTTTAACCTTACATGAAATAACCATTTTTCTGGCAGCAAATGGGTTAAGAATGTTGGCTGAACTTTTGAAAATAACATTGCAGAAATTCTAGAAAAATTTTCAGATTTTTCCTTTACTAAAAACATGAACAAGATGAAGGTAGAATTGAAAGTATAACTATGGAGATTTCTTTTCCTTCTCCTTATTTTCAGCCATTCCCTATCCTCAAGAGCTGATTTTTGAATTCCAATTGCTAGGGGTTTATCACAGAATTTTTGGAATTAAAAATGGATTAGTGAATTTAGGATAGTTTAAGTTTCAAAAAGGTTAGGACAAGGCTAGAAAAATTAAAGGGGACAAGAATTCCTCTAAAATTCTTTTTAGGATATGATCATATGATCAAGACATTATCTTCATGTCTCCCTTAAGATAACATTCCACTCTTTAAGGAGTGTAAGAAAATAAAAAATTCAAACATAGCTAAGATAATTATGAATAAAACTTTAGTGATGGGATTTGAACTCATGACCTTAGAGATTAATTCACAAAGCTCTAACGACTTAACCACACTAACTCTTGTTCTTAGTTTTCCACCCAAATATTCTTCTTATCTAAACCTTAAGCCATCTTCCTATTTTGACCTCAAGCAAAATTACCTTTTTACTATTTCTACCCAACAAGAATAAATAAGTCATTTAACTATAAACCATAATTCTAAGGTACATAAAATCATTCAAAAAGTATATTTTTGTGCAGAATGACATGATATGCATCTCATCCCCCTTAGTCTAAGGTTGGATTTAGGTGGGGTTTCACACTAGTACATACCACCAAAATAATTTTTGTAAGTCTGCAAAAGCCATCATGGTCCATACTATGTCTAGAAGGGTTCGGTTCCTTCTCTCAAATACACCGTTATGTTGAGGTGTATGTAGTGGAGTCCATTGAGATAATATCCCATTATCTCTTAGATAATCTTGAAAATTTTAGCTTAAGTATTCAGCTCCTCGATAAGATCTTAGAGTCTTAATACATTTCCCAAGTTATTTCACTACTTTATTCTTGAAGTCTTTAAACTTTTCAAAAGCTTCAAATTTGTGTTTCATTAAATACAAATACGCATATCGTGAATAAAATATCGATTAAGGTTATGACATAGGGATAACCTCCGCTTGATTGTACAGACGTTGGGCCATATACATTAGAATGTGTAAGTTTTAATAACTCTTTGGCCCTTTCTCCTTTTCTAGAAAAATAAGTTTTAGCCATTTTACCAACTAAACAAGACTTGCATGTGCCATATGATTCATAATCAAATGACCCTAAGTCACCTAGCTTTTGTAACTTAGAAATGAGATTCTCATTTATATGGCCTAAAGGACATTGCCTTAAATAAGATGAGATTGAATTATCTATCCTTTGTTTCTTATCATTTACATTGAGGAGTAGATTATCTATATCTAGAACATATGAGCCATTAACTAAAGTTGCAGAACCATAATGAATATCATTCAATAAAAAAGAACACTATTTATTGCTAAAAATTAAATGAAATCCATACAAGTCTAAACACGCAACTGAGATAATGGTTTTCAATAAAATTGGTACATTATAATAGTTTTGAAGTTCTAAAACAAATCCTGAAGGTAGGTGTAGCACGTAAGTCATCACAACAAGTGCAACAACATTTGCTCTATTTGCAGTACGCAAGTCCACATCGCCCTTCTCAAGCCTTCTACTGTCCTTTAGTCCTTGCAAGTTATTGCACAAATGAGATCCATACCCGGTATCTAATACCCATATCTCATTTTTAAAGGCAGTATTAATCTCAATTATAAACATACCAGGAGTAGAATTTGAAGTGCTCGGAAGCTTCTCCTTCTCCTTTTTTTTTTTCTTTAATGGTCTCCTATTAGGCTTTGCAGTTGCGCCCCCAATTAACCTATCTTTCCACAGAGATGACATGGGCCTTTGGTAGTTGCTTCCTCTTTTTCACACTACCTTTGGGCTTAATAGGAGCCTTCTTCGTCTTCTTAGGAACTTTCTTCCTTGAAGAGGAAGATTCTACCAACATAACTGCATTGGATTCTTTGTTGGTGGAGGACTCTCTAGTTTTGAGTAGATTAATCAACTCGGGTATGGTGCACTCAATCTTGTTCATCTGGTGGTTAATCACAAATTATGAAAAAACACTTGGCAAAGATTGTAAAATTAATTCGATACTAAATTCATTGTCCATCACAAAACTAAGATACCTGAGCTTCTCAATTAAGCCCAGTATCTTTAACATATGAGTGGCCATAGAAGTACCCTTAGCCATATTTGTATGGAACAGTTGTTTTAATATCTCATATCTTTCCATTCTGGCTTTGGCATCAAACAGCTCTCAAATATGTAATATAATCGAGTAAGCATCTATATGCTCGTGCTATTTTTGCAATTCAGGGGTCATTAATGCTAACATCACATAGGATGTCATGTCACTTTCCTCTTTATGCTTCTTGTGGACAACATGCTCATTAGTATGAGCATCTTGAGCTGGAGGTAATGGAATAGGAGCCTTTAACACGTAGAGCAACTTTCTCGACTTTAGAAAAATTCTCAAATTTCTATACCAATCGAGAAAGTTTGTTTCCGTTAGTTTATTGGTTTCCAAGATGCTACGTAGGTTTAGGTTGGTCAACATGATGCAGATGACCCAGATGTAAATATAGAAAAAAATTAGCTAACTGTATATGTACATGTAATGCAAATAATTAGGTCTTTAATTAAGTGTATTATTATTCCATTATTTTACTCAAACTAATAGCCACCATTATTGATTCGGAAAAGCCCGCTGGAAGCTTTACTAGTGGACCAGTATACTAATTACATCATATGTAATTACGAGATTGTTAGGAAGTTAACATCTTTTAATTTTAAAGCCCTTAAGCTAACCCAATCTCACCTCTAATTTTCTTTGTACTTAAGTTAGCCCAACCAGGATAACGAAATTAGTTAAACCTAACCCATTAATCTAAAATTTAAAATTTTATTACTTAAACGTGCCCAATGTCAAGTAGGCTTAGGTTAGCCTATTAACTTGGTATTGAAAATGGACTCTCGTTCTTACTATATTAATGGAAGGCATTAGGTTTAATTTTTAGTTAAGGGATTTGTGATATTGATGTCTTACACATAGCATGCATAATATCATCATATCAATACATTGCAAAATAATAACATGGTTTGGTTTTGGACTTTACTATATTAATTTCCTTAAGCCTCAAAGGAAAATAATTTGGCCAATCTAAAGTGTTCATGCATTATATAGGAAGAAAATCTTACCACCCTCCTTTTGGTCTTGTTCATCTTCTCTTGAACTTGTAATAAATTTTATTCTATCTAAACTGTGTAATCTAATTACATAAAATTCTAACAAAGAAACCTCGAGTTACATTTGAGGGAATTAGATGAGAAGAAAAATTTACACAAGAAAAATAGAGAATGCATGGCTCGTAGGCCCTATTATAATTTAAAAACAAAGTGATAAAATGCATGAACAATTTAATTGGCTCCATAGTCCATAACCAAACTACCATGCTAATTTTATGCTCAAAATAAAATCAAACATAACAAATAATTCCAAAATAGTTATTTTGAAAAAATAGAATAAATTTTAAAATCAATATTTTAGAAAATATATTAATTGCTAAAATCATATTTTAGGAATTAAAATAATATATAATCTAAAATAAATATTTTAGAAAATTTATTAATTGCTAAAATAATATTTTAGGAATTAAATTAATAAATAATCAAAAATCAATATTTTAGAAAATATATTATTTTCCAAAAACATGATTTTTTAAAAAATATATATGTTAATCCCAAAATAGAAACTTTGGGAAAGTTTGGGTACTAGCTAAAAAGAAACAAAACGAATTGTGGGCTTTTTGGTACAAGAAGACGAAACAAGAAAAGAAGAGGACAATTTTTTTTTTTTTATATAAAAAAGGAAGTTGCATCCATGAGAGGCATTGCATATGCCTCCTCCAGATTGAAAAGAACAATCCATGCAAGCTGCGACTTGGGAGGTTTGTGACTTAAGCTGCAACTTGGCTCCTAGTGAGCCGCCGGCGACTTGGGGCCAAACAAAAAAATTTTTTTTCTTATCAAGATTCCAGTGGTCTTCTTCGGCATTCTACAGAAGACTACTCCTCTGTTAAATGCAAAGAAAACATTATATTCACTAATGTGTTTCACTTTCTATTTACTAGAAAACAAAACTACCAAAACGAAGAACAATTCTTAGCAAAGGTCAATTAATCAGAAATAGAAAGAAACAAGAAACAACTTCAAAAACACAATTTTTTTTTTCAAGATATAACATGCCGAGAAAAGCCTTTTTTTTTTTTTTTCCTGCAAGAATTAACACCTTCACTCTTGTTATAAAAACATTTCCTATCACTTTAATTGGACCCATGTTCGTTATATCCACAACCCACAGATTCAACTTTCAGAAGAAACCCAAACATTAAACAGTTTTGACGGGATACAAATATAGAAACTATTTCTGTAATTCAACCATTATACGTAAAATGATTTCAGGCATAAGAAAATGCAAATATTCTTGAAACAATTTCAAGAAACTAGCTGAAACATTTTTCAGTTAACTTGCTCGAGTGAAACAATTTTTCACAGAAGAAACAGAGACTACGATGAACCATATTTCATGGCCAAATATACGACTATTAACACATACAAAGGGCTCTGATACCACTATAGGAATTCCCCATGCAAAATAGATTTACGTAATAGAAAGAAAAACAAGAATTCCAAACAACAAGGATCACTTTTATGCGTAAAACAGAACAATACAGGTGAGAAAATAACTTTCGGTGCTGCCACTGTGAAACAAAAATTTTACTCTCTATTGAAGGCGTGACCCAGCCAACCAAAGAGAATGTCTTCTCTATTTGTTCCGTCAAAGCACTGCAACCCAAGTATAGGATCGCCTCCAATATAGTCCACACAAGAATTGCACTCCAGAGTCACCAAAGTTCTATGCTATCAGAATTAATTTTGGCGGCTACGGTTTCTATGGTTTTCCGGAAGAAGAAGATGAAAAGGGAGCTATGATTTTTTATTTTTTATTTTCAAAAAAAAAAAAAAACTCTCTATAATTTTTTCAAACATAATACCCACGTCATCCATATCAAAATATATATCATCCTTGTAATTTTGGTAATCAAAATTTATAATGAAAATGGATTCTTTAATTACCAATTACTATTATAATTATTATTAATTACAATATGGCCTACGAATTATAACTAATTACATTCGACTACAACAACTTTTTCATTTCACAATCTACCTTATAATGTTACCAAATATCATCATGACCACTCAATCCTCTATTGTGTGTGACCTATTAGGTTTTTCGATCTATTGGTAGCAAAATATAAATTAATCTAAACATCTTTAAGATTAATAATCCTTAATAATTTTACAATTAACTTATTAATTCTAATAAGGATTGATTTATTAATTCTCTAATCAATAAATCCATATTCAGCAGATCATGAGAGGTATCTAGCAATACATCATAACCACCCAAAAGTCTAGAAAGTTAAGAGGCTTGACATGAACCTTTCAATAGCAAACAACAGTGCAATAAACTCATTTCACCAAAAATATCTCATTTGATTTGGAGTACAAAATTAATGCCAACTCCTTCTAGAATAATAAATTAATTCTGGCCCGAATATTTTAATACTTGTTTTGGAATCCACTACTATAAATTGGAACCATTTCTAATACACAATTGCGTTGGCCAATGACTTCTTGAGTAATGTTTCCTAATAGTGACCATAAGATATTCACTCATACTATTAGGAGTGGTGAATCCTTTATTGATCAATTCAACTACTTACGCTTACTTCATGTTGTACCCAAAATCCATCTCATAGGCGATCATGTCAAGACTCTAGAGATTAGAATCAAAGTCCAACACTTAGCAACTAAAGTACATTAGAGATCTCAAGTCTAAGAATATTTGCACATTTGCTCTGATGGGATTTTATCACTGGCACTAAATAGCTGTCCATGTAATTTTCTCATAGCTAGGTCATCCAATGTACTTGTTCTGGTAACAAATATTTACGTGTTAACTTTGGGTATCACAATAATCACGGATGTGAGAACTACTGCCTGATCAAATCAAGAAGCATAACACGTTCTAGTCTTAATGCATTAGTGATGTCTTGTCTCAATAGTACTATGACTAGGGATACTTTAAGTATAAACATTATTCAGTGCAGTAAGAATCTCACATCATAATCTCTATCATGATTTCCTTAACATAATGTTGCTCTTAGGACTTTATCTAACAGTTATTTTACACGGAAGCATAAATAAAACAAATTGATAGATAAAGAATTTCTTATTTTATTCGATAATACACTATGTAAAGAATACATGTGATTACCTCTAGGGTATAACACTAACATAGGATTCTAATTGTTTTCTCCTCATAACATAGATCTGGAGTCATTTCAATAGGTTCTTCATTCACCACTTGTTCAGGGTTAGCAACATGATTTCAAAGCTGGGATACATAAAATACATTATGGATGCCTTGTAGCTCGACAAGTAAACTCAATGGATAGGCCACCTTCTAAATTCTTTCCACAATTACGAATTGTCTAATATACCGAGGTGCTAGCTTTTTTGTGCTTTATTTCCCATATATTATTTGGGTGTCAACTTTAAAAATGCTTGATCTCCTTCCATGAATTCCAAGTCTTTCCTATGTTGGTGGACATAAATCTTTTGTCAACTCTGAGCAACTTCCAATCTTACCTTGATTAACCCCACTGTCCACCTCATTTTTTCAAGATCCAAAGCTTCTAAGGTATTTAGTTTTTGCCCAAAACTTTTCTAGTATAGGGGTGATTGACACTTTCTTCCATACAGTGCTTCAAATGAAGCAATCCCAATTATTAATTTATAATAGTTATTATATGCGAATTCTATATATGCCAGCTTATCAATCCATTTTACTCTAAAATCCTACGCACATGTCAAGAACATGACTTCCAAAATGTGGATTACTCTTTTTAATTGCCAATCTATTTGTGGGTATGCTACCATACAAAAATTAAATTGCATTCCCCATAGTTGCTGCAATCTGCCACATAATTTTGAAGTAAACCTTATGTCATAGTTAAGCACAATACTAGAAGGCACTCCATGCAGTTTGACTACTTCCTCCATATAAATTTTACTTAATTTTTCTAGAGAGTCTCATTGATTAATAGGAATAAAAAGGGCAGATTTAGTCAACTAATTCACTACAACCCATGTAGTATCCTTTTGTTTCACTGTTATTGGTAACCCCATTACAAAGGCTATAGTAATCTCATTCCATTTCCATGAGGATACTGACAACGGCTGCAGCAATCCTCCTAGTCATTGCTAACTAGCTTTCACCAATTAACATGTCAGGCACTGAGCTACAAATTAAGCAATGCCTTTCTTCATTCCAATCCACTAGTAATGTTGTTTTAGATGATGATACATCTTAACTGCTCCTGGAAAGATCGTATACTTACTCCAGCGTGCCTTCACAAAAATTTCTTGTCTCTTTTTATTTTTGTTTTGGGATACAATATCAGTCTTGGTAACAAAGAATTCTTGCACTGTCAACTTGAGTGTCACTTCTCCCCTTAACCATTATGTCCTTTACTAATTTTTGCAACTCTTCATCTTTCTCCTAATCTTCATTCAATTCTTTAAACAATGTGGGCTAAATTGGAATATTATTCATCCTTATTTTCCCTTCAATCACACATGTTTCCAATTCAAGAGTTTGTGCAATATGAAGCATGGACAATCTCACTTTTCTACATAAAGCATCTTCTACTACATTCGCCTTTCCAGGATGGTACTTGATTGGGCAACGAAATTCTTCCAAAAATTCTTTCTACTAGCACTGTCTCATGTTCAAATCCTTTTGAGTGAAAATGTATTTCAAACTTCTATGGTCTGTGATAATTTTAAACTCAGTACCATATAAATAATGGCTCCATTTCTTTAAAGCAAACATAATTTTTGCTAATTCTAGGTCATGGATAGGATAATTCCTTTTATGATGTTTCAATTTCCTTGAGATATATGCTATCACTATTCTTTCTTGCATCAATACTCCCCCTAACCTTTCTTTAGATACATTAGTGTATACTTCATAGGGTTTATTCATCACAGGCAATGCTAAAATTGGTATAGTACTTAGCCATTATTTTAACTCCTAGAAATTCCTTTCACTCTTCTATGTCCAAACATAGGGAGCTTTCTTCTGAGTGAGTTAGGTTAAATGCGAGGCAATCTTAGAAAATCTCTCAACAAATCTTTTATAATATCTAGCTAATCCCAGAAAACTTCACACTTCGATTATATTTTCAAGTAATTTCCAATTTATCACAGCTTCAACCATTGTGGGATCTACTATGATTCCTTCCTTACATTTTACATAACCCAAGAATGCCGGTTCATTTAACCAAGAGTCACATTTGCTGAATTTGGCATATAACTTCACCTCCTGTAATTTCTCTAACACTTTCTGATGATATACCTCATGCTCTTAAGGATTTGGAGAATACACCAAAATATCATCTATAAAAACCATGACAAAACTGTTAGGTATCTCTCGCGTATCGTATATGGTGTAGCGGAAGAATAAAACGAGATTCCATCCCAACATCCGCATACGTGTGGAAAATAAGACATAAAGAAAATAAAGGTAATAGTTTTTTACCTTTCTTTGATTGTCTGAAGAATAAAAAATTTTCTTCTTTAAGTCGAGACGCGATCCAACAATCCTCTTGATCAAACTACACGAGAGTTAAACATCTAACCACTATAATCTCAGTGTGTGATTATCTCTAACAATAATCCACATAGAGGATACACTCAAGCACGAAGTTTTTTGTGCTAGTAGAAACACTAAGTGGCGGCTAGTGTAACACCCCACGACTACGTACCCTAAAAGGGCGGGGATGTCGCCCCGTCCCGTAGGACAAGGGGTCTTTAGAACGAGGTATAAAATATAAAGGCAATCTCCAAAAGGATCAACTTAGATAAATAAAGAAATATTCTTATTACATCAGGCTCAACTTGGAGCAAAACGGAATAAAACAAAATATTATTTAGAAGTATAAGCAATAAATGTCTCCTAGAACGGATAGAGAAAATAGCAAAAGCTCCAACTATTACATGCCCCGCTGACTCAGCACAATCTATCTCCTGAAAACATGGTGTAAAACAGTGTGAGAATAAATCTCAGCAAGTCCTGTGTGTGCACATGGTGTTTTGAATAGTACGTGTATGCAAAGTGTAAAATATTTGTAAAGATAATTTGGCAAGTCATAAACAATCTCTTTTCACAAGGAGTGGGTTTTTCTCATTATCACACTTTGTACAAAATAAATCCTCCACTCGAATAAAAATCATGTCACCACACGTCGGGCTCCATGAGAACAAATTGGCCAAGGTTCCACACTTTGTGCACCTTATCCGGACCAGATTACCACACATTGGGCATTCTGATCAAGGTGAGTGTACAGCCCACCGGGTGTGATACTCCTCCATCTCTACACCCAACAAAACCATCCGGGTGTCCATGCCGGGAATATAAATAATACCTTTCAGGTATAATGCTAGCTCGGACTGGCCTGACCAACCAACACTGTCGCCTTTTCAAGCAGAGTTCGTCTTCTGGAGGTGGCCTCCTGCCAGAAGACTTACGCTAGCCCTCCAAGACTAGTATTGTTAGCCTACCCTTATTGAGTACTCAACGAACATATCCGTCAATTCCTTATTCAAAATATTTTCAAACCTTGGCTTTGTAAAACGTGGTTTTCTTTAAAAGAGATTTCTGAAAATTTAAGGAAAAGAATAGTTTTCTTGCTAAAAACCGTTAGTTTGACAAAATCGTTTAAAGAATAAATATTCACGTTTACAACCCAAGCAACCATAGTTTAAAAATAGCTTTACAAAGCTTCACAACATTGACTCGCCATCACAACCTTTAACAAAACAGTTTATAAAAGGACTTACCATCACAACATTTAATAAAAGAGTTTATGCAAGGACTTACTTGATATGCCCCAGATAAATGCGATAAAAATCACCGCTGGCTTTCCTCAATTATCCTCCTGATCTAAACCATATAATGTCATGATCAGGGTCTCAATTAATTCAAACATGCTCTAATCCCATTTATCTCCATAACAATTCGCAATCTCCTATTTAATTCCAAGTAAACTATTCAATCCTCAAAGATCAAATACTACGACCACATGTTTATCTTGCTAATAAACACCATTAAACTTTACTTTCAGCATCTAGGGAGGGTATTCCCTTACCTTACAACTACCAGGTAATGAGGTCTCGATGCTCCTATGGTGATCGTCCCGAGTTCGCTTGAAAAGAAGAGAAAAGCTACCTCTTTTGCTTCACTTGACCAAAAATTTAGGAAGAAGAGGAAATCAGCCTCTATAGGGCGTGATTTAAGGGTAGAAGAAAGAGAAAAGAATCATTAGAGAAAACGGCATCAAGAGGTTGAACGGATTTGTCCTTACCTTAAGGTGTGTTTGATTTTTGCTTGGAACAACTCTTGTATTTTCAAAAATTTGCAGAGAGAAGTTGCTGAAATTTTCTTGTAGAATGGAGAGGGTAAATGGTGGTTATGATTTAAAGTTGGAGAAGATTGGTTTAGGGTTAGATGGTGATGTTCAGATAGACTCCTAATGGCTTTAGGTTTCTTGGACAGCAAAGGCGAAATTTCCAGCTTGCGCGCGCCTCCTTGCTGCCGATTTTAGGGGAGTTTTATGGAGAAAAAAAATCTGCAATTTGCTCCTCTAAGCTGGCCGAAACACTGCTCAAAGGAAGGGCTGAATGTGTTCAGAATTTTGGGCCAAATAAGGAAGAGTTTGAGTGAGTTTTGATGACTGAAAAAATCCTGTGCAAGTTGTGAGAAAATGGTGAACAAAAAGGAGAAGAAATTCTTGATTGTTCAAGCCGTACTTCTGCCGAAATTTCCAGGGAAAAGGTGAGGGTTTTGGGCGCTGATATTGGCTTAATCAACAAGGAGTTTTGGTAGGTTTTGGAGTGCAAAATTTCGTGTGTTTTGGAGTGCACAGCTGGACGAAAATTCTGTGCAAGCTGACCGAATTTTTCTGGTTTCCAAGTTGCCGAAAATCAGTAATTTTTTGTGATAGAAATTCAGGTCTTGTGTAGCTAAGGTAGTTGAATTATTAAGGAGTATTCTTGGTGGTTTGAGCTAGGATTTTCAGAATTGGATTGTAGCTAAAGATTGCTGGAATTTCGGACAGCTTCTGTAGATACAAAGCTGCCGAAATTCATTTAGGAAAAGGAAGAAATCCTAGTTGAATTTGGATTGAAATAAAATATGGTTTTATCAAGGATTTGGGTAAGATTTCCTGTAGTCCTAGAAGAGTTTGGATTGAGCTAAAGGTGCTCCAAGGTGGTGAACAAAATCTGGAAAAATTTCCAGAATATTTCCAACTTATGGTTTTCGAAAATTCAAGGGAACAAAAGCTGAAAATAAAACAAATTCCATCCTTTGCTAAAATCCTTGAACTTAGGAGTTAAATATAGAGTCTTACTCCTATGGAGGTGGCGTTTAAACCCAAAGAAAATATCTAAGACTTTAGTTAAAATATTTTTCTAAAACAATTAAATAAATACAAGGATTATGGCTAGAATTCTTGAAGAGGTAAAATAAGATTTTTCCCTAATATATTCCCTAACTCTAATATTCATCAAGAAAAGTTTTATACCACTTGAAATTCTTCAAAGTGGCTCCTAGCTAGGTTTTTTCGAAAATCCTAAGGAACACAAACTGAAGATTAAAGGTGAACTTTATTCACATCAAAGTCCTTGAATTTAGGAAATAAATATAGAGACTTATTTCCTTGGAGTAAAAATACTAAAAGTTCTCTAGGATAGCTAGATTCTTTTTTGGCCAAGATAAGAAACGGTCTAAAGAAAAGAATTTCAAGAAGAGAAACTTACTTCACAAAAGGTAGGATTCGAACTCGGGTCACCAAAGGAAATCACCAACCTCCCCGCTATTCCAAAACAACTCCAATGCTAATTTTTCTACAAGAAGTTCTTACCACCCCAATACTCATCCTTCCAAGTCTTTGACCAAACCTCCCTTAAACAAGTCTTTAACAACACAACTATTTCACATCAATTAATTCAAATGCTAGAGCATCTAAAAAATTTACATGCATCATGCAAATAAAATTATTGTAGCTACCACATAAAATGCAAGATGCTATGCAATGCATGACTTTTTCCCATAGTCAAAGGTGGTTTTGGGTGGGGTATTACATCCCCTCCCCCTTAAGAGAATTTCGTCCCGAAATTCAGATTTCATACCCTTCGAGCATACCCGGATACTTTTGTCTTAACCATTCCTCCGTTTCCCACATTGCATCTTGTGCTCCATAATGATCCCAAAGTATCTTCACCATGGGTATCTGCTTGTTTCGGAGCGTCTTAATACTCCGCTCTAAGATCTTGACGGGTCTATCCACATAACTCAAATTAGGTTGCAACTCCAACGGTTCCTCATTGAGTACATGACTTTGATCGAGATTGTACCTTTTCAACTGAGAGATATGGAATACGTCATGCATTCCAGTTAGGCCATCAGGTAGATCCAATCGGTAGGCAACCGGTCCAATTTTCTCCAATATCGGGAATGGTCCCAAACACCTAGGACTCAACTTCCCTCCCCTCGGATGTTTTAGGATTCCTCCACTAGGAGTCAACTTCAAGAATGCACGATCACCTACTTGGAACTCCAATTCCCTCCTCCTAGTGTCTGCAAAACTTTTCTGTCTGCTTTGTGCTGCCCTTAGCCTTTCCCGAATTAACTTAATCTTGTCGGTCATCTCCTGAATGCATACTTCACCAGTCTTTTTAACGTTCCCTTCTTCTGTCCATCCCCAGTATATCGGTACCTGGCATTTTCGCCCATACAGTGCTTCATACGGCGCCATTCCGATCGACGCCTGATAGCTGTTATTATATGCTAACTCTGCATGCGGTAAAGACTCAATCCACTTGTCTCCAAAGTCCAAGATACATGCTCGGAGCATGTCTTCTAGTACCTGAATGATTCTTTCGGATTGACCGTCTATTTGCGGATGAGTAGAGGTGCTGAATTTCAAGGTCGTGCCCAAGGACTCCTGGAACTTACCCCAGAACCTTGAAGTGAATCTAGGGTCCCTATCTGACACGATGCTCGATGGTACACCATGCAACCTTACAATTTCTCGGGTATATGGCTGAGCCAACTTTTCCATTGAGTCCCTTACGTTTACCGGTATGAAATGCGCTGTCTTGGTTAATCGGTCCACTACCACCCAGATCGCATCTTTGTGTGTCTTGGTCATCGGAAGGCCAGTCACAAAGTCCATGGTCTCCCCTTCCCATTTCCATTCTGGAATCGGTAACGGTTGCAGTAAACCTGCAGACTTCTTATGCTCCATCTTAACCTCCTGGCATGTCAGGCAGGTTGACACATGCTGAACTACATCCCTCTTCATTCCAGCCCACCAATATTTCCTCTTCAAGTCTTGGTACATCTTTACCTCCCCAGGGTGTATGGTGTATTTGCTCTTGTGCGCTTCGTCCAGTATCCTCTTCCTTAAGTCTTGGATGTCCGGTACAAAAATCCGGCCCGAAAGTACAATAGCCCTTTCTCATCGGTTCGGAAATCGCCTCCTCCTCTCACGATCTCTTTCTCCCTAAAAGTTTGAAATATTGTACTGCCCTGTTGACCTGATACAATTTCCTGGTCCAAATCAGGTTTCAGGGTCAGGTTGCTCACGCAGATCTTCCCCTTTTGCACTTGCGCCTCTTTCTCCAGGATATCCTGGACTGCCAACACCTCCTGTATTCTCAAGTGTGCCATTTTCACCTTTCGACTTAGAGCGTCTGCTACCACATTCGCTTTACCCGGATGATAGTTAATAGGGCACATATATTCTTCCAGGAACTCCACCCACCTACGCTACTGGAGATTCAAGTCCTTTTGTGTAAAAATACATTTCAAACTCTTATGGTCCGTGAAAACTATACAAGTAATGTCGCCATTTCTTCAAGGCGAACACTATAGCTTCTAGCTCTAGGTCATGCGTGGGATAATTAACTTCATGCGGCTTTAGCTTTCTAGATGCATAGGCTATGACTTTCCCTTCCTGCATCAGCACAGCTCCTAGTCCTTCCTTGGATGCATCTGTATAGAGTGCATAGGGCTTATCAGCCTCCCATTGGCTGGGTCGGCGTGGTCTGCTCAGTCCTTAAGGGTTTAGGGCAGACGTTCCTCAGATGTCCTGGGTCTCGGTAGTTGAAACACCTTCTCACACCCCCGCTGCCCCAGCAATTTGTCTCAGTGTGGCCTCGCTTCCCACACAGTCGGTAGTTCAAGCTGCCTTGCATTGATCCGGCTACAGGCACTCGAGGCTGCTTACCCCGATTTCCCCACGGCATAGAACCTGAAGGTCGCTTATTGCCTGAAGGCCTCATAGGTGGACGACTTGGTTGAAAGGGCCGGTTCACCGGTCCGTGCCGATCTTCATTCTCCGTCCGAGAAGCTGCATCCACAGCGGCAGTGTATGACGTTAGCGGTGATGGAGCCAACACCCTCCTCAAATCTGGCCTTAGCCCTTTCACGAATTGCCGGGTGCGCTTCTGCTCCGTATCTACCAAGCACTTGCAGTACTTGTACAACTGCATGAATCGGGCTGCATATTGGGCCACAGTCATGCCTCCCTGCCTGAGGGTATGGAATTCGTCCTACCTCTTCTCAGCTACCCATCGAGGAATGTACTCGGCCCGGAAAGCCTCCGTAAAATCGTCCCAAGTCCAATCCTGCTCCTCCTTGTCCCAATCACCCCGTACTCGCTGCCACCATGCCCAAGACGGTCCCCTTACCCGAAAAGCAGCAAACTTCACCATCCTCTCTTCCGAGTACTGCAGAGCAGCAAAAATGTCCTCCATCTGCTCAATCCATTGCTCGGCTTTCTCATCCTGTTCCACCCCCCCTGGAATGTGGGAGGTTGGAATTTCAGGAAACGCTCCAGGGCCTCATCCTCTCCCCGCGATGGTTTCCTAGCCACCTTATCCACCATTTCAGTCAAGTTCTGTAGGATTGAGGCCATCTTGTCGAAAGCCTGACCCATGGTCACATCCCGTGACCTCTCCGAAGCCAATTCCTGCTCGTGTGGCAGGTGCTCCTCCACGTCGGGGGTGGAACGATGCACCTACTCAAATTCCGAGGTGGAGGATACACTCTCCTGCACCGTTCTGCTATGCACAACTGTTCGACGTCTTGGTGCCATCTTAATCACATTCACTCAAGGTCAGATAGTTATCAAGGGGAAAAGAATATGCTTAGGTGCATGATCAGTTGGTAGTAATATACTCATCTAAAAGAGAATGTGATGATAACGTGCAGAGATAAATCAAGTAATAAACGAAACTCGTGCTTGTCATATAAACCATTCTTTGCAGAACAGAAGGGGTCATCTCATACGATACCCTTTTTATTTAAAATGATTAATAGGCCCTATGAGCCACATGCTCCCTTAACAAAAAGATAAAGAAACAAAGGTATGCAAATTCCAAAGAAAGAAAGAGTAAAAGTTGATGGTCTTCTATGTTCGACTCTCCCTAGTTTCAACAGAAGTATCGGAGTCGTTAGAGGCCGGTTCCACCAGCCACCCCACGGAACTATCGGGTCTCCCTATGTAGTTCCTCGCGAAACCAACGCTCCCGCTTGGCTGCCCAGACTCCCCCTCTCGGCATCTCTTGGCTCTCATAGCCATCTCATAGAGCTCGTCCAACGCTAATCTAACTATACTCTTAGGCGCAGGCCTCTCACTCCCTAAGTCAGATGGATCAACTAACCATTTTCTCCTTAATATGGCGTCTACGCCCAGTCCATATCGGAGTCCACACCCCTTAGGACTCCCTTCTAGCTTCCTCTTTCCCTTATCTACCCCTCCTAGAGCTGACTGCCTATTGTCTCTCTTTCCCGGGACAACCTCCATTACCTTCTCGTCCTCTCTTTCTACCCCAACAATCTCTCTCTCGTTCTCATCATCTCCCTCATTCCCTAGCTCATCTACCTCTCCCTCACTCAACTCCGTCATCTCCTCATCTCCCTCATCTTCCCCTAGGCTCTCCTCGATCTTCATCTCCATCTCAACCACTGGGTCGTCTAACACTGATGGCTCACGCTCTCTCTCTGAACCAGACGCGGGTGGATTGGCTACGGGTAGTGGGACAGGTGGATTCCCGCAGCCAGCGGGCCAGTCTCTGACATCCGATACAACTCTTTTGACCATCCTATAAGCAAAAGATAGGAATTAGAACCATATCAAAATACTTAAGAAAATAGAACCCCATAAGTCAAGTAATTGCCTAAACCATGTCTCTGATACCACTTGTAACACCCCACGACTACGTACCCTAAAAGGGTGGCGATGTCGCCCCGTCCCATAGGACAAGGGGTCTTTAGAACGAGGTATAAAATATAAAGGCAATCTCTAAAAGGATCAACTTAGATAAATAAAGAAATATTCTTATTACATCAGGCTCAACTTGGAGCAAAACGGAATAAAAAAAATATTGTTTAGAAGCATAAGCAATAAATGTCTCCTAGAACGGATAGAGAAAATAGAAAAAGCTCCAACTATTACATGCCCCGCAGACTCAGTACAATCTATCTCCTGAAAACATGGTGTAAAACGGTGTGAGAATAAATCTCAGTAAGTCCTGTGTGTGCACATGGTTTTTGAATAGTACGTGTATGCAAAGTGTAAAACATTTGTAAAAATAATTTGACAAGTCATAAACAATCTTTTTTCGCAAGGAGTGGGTTTTTCTCATTATCACACTTTGTACAAAATAAATCCTCCACTCGGATAAAAATCATGTCACCACACGTTGGGCTCCATGAGAACAAATTGGCCAGGGCACCACACTTTGTGCACCTTGTCCGGACCAGATTACCACACGTTGGGCGTTCTGATCAAGGTGAGTGTACAGCCCACCGGGCGAGATACTCCTCCATCTCTACACCCAACAAAACCAACCGGGTGTCCAGGCCGGGAATATAAATAATACCTTTCAGGTATAATGCTAGCTCGGACTGGCCTGACCAACCAACACTGTCGCCTTTTCAAGCAGAGTTCATCTTCTGGAGGTGGCCTCCTGCCAGAAGACTTACGCTAGCCCTCCAAGACTAGTATTGTTAGCCTACCCTTATTGAGTACTCAACGAACATATCCGTCAATTCCTTATTCAAAATATTTTCAAACCTTGGCTTTGTAAAACGTGGTTTTCTTTAAAAGAGATTTCTAAAAATTTAAGGAAAATAATAGTTTTCTTGCTAAAAACCGTTAGTTTGACAAAACTGTTTAAAGAATAAATATCCACGTTTACAACCCAAGCAACCATAGTTTAAAAATAGCATTACAAAGCTTCACAACACTGACTCGCCATCACAACCTTTAACAAAACAGTTTATAAAAGGACTTACCATCACAACATTTAATAAAAGAGTTTATGTAAGGACTTACTTGATATGCCCCAGATAAATGCGATAAAAATCACCGCTGGCTTTCCTCAATTATCCTCCTGATCTAAACCATATAATATCATGATCAGGGTCTCAATTAATTCAAACATGCTCTAATCCCATTTATCTCCATAACAATTCGCAATCTCCTATTTAATTCCAAGTAAACTATTCAATCCCCAAAGATCAAATACTACGACCACATATTTATCTTTCTAATAAACACCATTAAACTTTACTTTCGGCATCTAGGGAGGGTATTCCCCTACCTTACAACTACCGGGTAATGAGGTCTGGATGCTCCTATGGTGATCGTCCCGAGTTCGCTTGAAAAGAAGAGAAAAGCTACCTCCTTTGCTTCACTTGACTGAAAATTTAGGAAGAAGAGGAAATCAGCCTCTATAGGGCGTGATTTAAGGGTAGAAGAAAGAGAAAAGAGTCATTAGAGAAAACGGCATCAAGAGGTTGAAAATTTCGTGTGTTTTGGTAGGTTTTGGAGTGCAAAATTTCGTGTGTTTTGGAGTGCACAGCTGGACGAAAATTCTGTGCAAGCTGACCGAATTTTTCTGGTTTCCAAGCTGCCGAAAATCAGTAATTTTTGGTGATAGAAATTCTGGTTTTGTGCAGCTAAGGTAGTTGAATTATTAAGGATTATTCTAGGTGGTTTGAGCTAGGATTTTTATAGTTGGATTGTAGCTAAAGATGGCTGGAATTTCGAACAGCTTATATAGATACAAAGCTGCCGATATTCAGCTAGGAAAAGGAAGAAATCCTAGTTGAATTTGGATTGAAATAAAATCTGGCTTTATCAAGGATTTGGGTAAGATTTCCTCTAGTCCTAGAAGAGTTTGGATTTAGCTAAAGGTGCTCCAAGGTGGCGTACAAAATCTGGAAAAATTTCCAGAATATTTTCAGCTTATGGTTTCCGAAAATTCAAGGGAACAAAAGCTGAAAATAAAACAAATTCCATCATTAGCTAAAATCCTTGAACTTAGGAGTTAAATATAGAGTCTTACTCCTATGGAAGTGGCATTTAAACCCAAAGAAAATATCTAAGACTTTAGTTAAAATATTTCTCTAAAACAATTAAATAAATACAAGGATTATGGCTAGAATTCTTGAAGAGGTAAAATAAGATTTTTCCCTAATATATTCCCTAACTCTAATATTCATCAAGAAAAGTTTTATACCACTTGAAATTCTTCAAAGTGGCTCCTAGCTAGGTTTTTTCGAAAATCCTAAGGAACACAAGCTGAAGATTAAAGGTGAACTTTATTCACATCAAAGTCCTTGAATTTAGGAAATAAATATAGAGACTTATTTCCTTGGAGTAAAAATACTAAAAGTTCTCTAGGATAGCTAGATTCTTTTTCGGCCAAGATAGGAAACGGTCTAAAGAAAAGAATTTCAAGAAGAGAAACTTACTTCACAAAAGGTAGGATTCGAACTCGGGTCACCAAAGGAAATCACCAACCTCCCCGCTATTCCAAAACAACTCCAATGCTAATTTTTCTACAAGAAGTTCTTACCACCCCAATACTCATCCTTCCAAAGTCTTCGACCAAACCTCCCTTAAACAAGTCTTTAACAACACAACTATTTCACATCAATTAATTCAAATGCAAGAGCAGCTGAAATATTCACATGCATCATGCAAATAAAATTATTCTAGCTACCACATAAAATGCAAGATGCTATGCAATGCATGACTTTTTCCCATAGTCAAAGGTGGTTTTGGGTGGGGTATTACAACTAGGGTTGTTACATAAGAACAATTGAGAGACACAGAAGAGAGTAGGATTTCTTGTGTTTGTTTTTGGTGTCACACCTTAGCTAAGGTTTTGTGTGTTTCATCTATATATTACACAAAAGTTTCCTACCAAAATGAGAATTCTACTCCTATTAGAATTCCCTAATTGTAAATGGAAACATCAAGTTCTCACAACTACAATTTGGACCACAAATTATAACTAATTATAATTTGTCCACAACAACTTCTCTTTCTCTCAATCAACTCCACTATGTTATCAAATAACATCTTGAGTATATAATCCTCTATTGTGTGTGATCTATTAGGTTTCCCAGTCAATTAGTAGTGAACATGAAGTAATCTAAACGTCTTTGAGATTAATAATCTATAATTAATTAGAATTAATCCAATTAATTCTAATCAAGATTGGTTTATTAATTCATCAATTAATAAACCTATATTCCCAAACTATGAGCGGTATCTAGCAACACATTATGACCACCTAAGAGTCCAGAAAGTCAAGTGGCTTGACGTGAATCCTTCAAAAACAAACTAAAGTGCAATTAACTCCTTTTATCATATAATATCTCATTCGGTTTGGAGTACGGAATTAGTGCCAACTCCCTCAAGAATTAATTTTGGCCCGAATATAATAGTACTTATACCAGGAACCCACTACTCTAGATGTGTATCAATTGGAACTATTTCCAATACACAATCGTCTTGGCCAAGGACTTCTGGAGTAGTAATTCCTACAAGTGGCCGTGAGATATTCGCCCCTACTATTAGGAGTGGTGAATCCTTTATTGACCCTCTAAACTATTTTCATTTATCTCACAATGTACCTAATATCCATCTCATAGGTGGCCCTCGATCAAGCTCCAGAGATTGGAATCAAAGTACAATGCTCAACAAACAAAGTACCTTGGAGATCTCAAGCCTAAGGATACTTGAATGTTTGCAATATTGAGATTATATCACTGGCACTAAATAGTTATCCATGTGATTATCTCAAAGCTAGGTCATCCAATGAACTTGTTCTATTGGCAAGCATCCATGTGTTAACTTTGAGTATCTCAATACTCACGGATATGAGAACCACCGCCTGATCAAATCAGGAAGTCTAACACATGCTAGTCGTAACGCATTAATGATGCCCTGTCTCATTAATACTACGACTAGTGACTATTTAAGTACTAACACTATACAGTATAGTAGGAATCTCATATAATGATCTGTATCATGATTTCCTTAACACAATGTTGTACTAGGGACTTTATCAAACAGTTATATTACTTAAAAATAAACAAAACAAACTGTAAGATAAATAATGTCTTTTATTAGAATAAATGTATCATATACAATGTACAAGTGATTGCCTCTAGGTTACAATACTAACAAAAACTATCTAAATGTAGCCGGAACACTAGATGCATCAAATCTATGAATGTGGCAGAAGTATTTGTAATAGCAAATAGCATTACAACAAACTCAAAATGCCTATATCGTATATTAAATGCAGTTTTTGGAATGTCTTCTTCCTGAATCTGAACTTGATAATAGCCTTGCCTTAAATCCAACTTAAAAAAGCATCATGCTCCTGGAAATTGGTCAAATAGTTCATCAACTATAGGCAATGGAAATTTATTCTTTGTTGTCTCTGCGTTTAAACTGCGGTAATCTATGCACATCCTTAACTTTCTATCTTTCTTTTTTACAAATAATACAGGTGCTCCCCAAGAAGATGTACTGGGGCGGAAAAAACTTTGTTCCAACAATTGCTCTAATTGTTTCTTAAGTTCTTTTAGTTTTGATGGCACCATTCTGTAAGGAGTCTTTGACACTAGTTCCACAATTGGCAACAAATCAATGGTGAACTCTACTTCCCCTTTTGGAGATAATTCTTTCAACTCCATGGTGAAAACATCTAAATATTTACGTATTACAGGAATATCCTATGGCTTCTTTGTTTCACTTGGTTTATTCATATGGTAAGCTAAATATCCCATACATCTTTTATAGATTAGTTTATGCCCTTTAATTCCTGATATTAGAAAATTATCTTTCTTTCGAATTTCCCCACAAATTGTAATATTTCCTTGGTAAACAAAACTGCACCACCTTACACCTACAATCAACTTAGGCATGGTGCCGGGGTAACTAGTCTATTCCCAAAATAGCACCATAATCTTCTAGAGGTAAACATATTAAATATCCTCCTAGTATAGTGTTGCCCCCTAAAATTTTACACCTTAAATATATTCGTTCACTACCCATATGTTTCCCTAAGAGTGTACTAACAATCATCTCCTATAGGACTTCTTCACTTTTAACTCCCACATTTTCAAGAAAATGGTTTACAATAAAAGAATGTATGGAGATATGGACCCCAAGTGAAAAAAAAAAATTTACAAGAAAATGAAAAAAAAAAAAAAAAAGAAAACTCCAGGAGACTCGAAGCAAGACACCACCCGTGACCCGCTAACCCAAACTTTGCCCGCGACTCACCAGCCTAGACACATAGTCACTGAAGGCATTGGTGGAGCCTCCCACGGCTCCTAGGAATATTCCCCTTGACCTGGCAAGGGCTACTATGTAGCCTCACGCTACTCTAGGGAGAATTTCCCTTAGGCTGGCCGTGGCTTGCCAGCATCCCACCACAGCTGGCTCTGCCCCTCTATCAATCTCTTTTTTTTTTTTTTTCAGTTTTTCTTGCATTCTCCCGTTTCTTCTTTAGGGGTTTTCTCCAGGCATTTATCCATGCACCATTTAATTACAAATTACATAAATAAATTGAAATACAATTTCAAAATACCTATACCTTTCAAAATGAGGCACATAGGATTTTTATGAGAGCAATTAAAATTAAATTATAAGTGCCTAGGCCTCTACGTGTGAGAGGTACACAAGATCTACCCATATAAAAAACCACAAGGATGTTAGGAATTCTCCATGCAAAAATATAGTTACGCAGTAGAAGAAAGAGAATTCCACAATGAGTATCATGTTTATGCATTAATAGGAATTAAAATAATATAGAAACTATACCTTCAATGTGCCTCTATGAAACAAAATCTTCTTCAATTTGTGTTCAATGAGGCGCGATCTAGCTAACATAGAGAACGTCTTCTCAGTTATTCAATCAAATACACCATAATCCAAGTGTAGGATTATCTCCAATAAAGTCCACACAAGAATGGTGTTCAAGAATCACCAAAAATTTTGTGCTAGCAAAATTCAACTAGAAGCTAGGTTTTTCAGTGTTTTCAGAAGAAGAAGAACACAAAAGCAGTTCTTGATTTTTCCCAAAAAATAAAACATCTGTGTGTGGGTGTTTTGAATCACAATCCCGCAAAAAAAATATATAATCGTATATCTCCCGTATCTATTTGGTAATCAAAATCCATTGCATATATGGATTCTTAATTACAAATAATTATTATGATTATTATTAATTATAATTTAGCCCACAAATTATAACTAATTATAATTTGACCACGATAACTTCTTCTTTTCACAATCAACCATGCAATGTTATCGAATAACATCATGATAACTCAATCATCTACTGTGTGTGACCTTTTAGGATTTTCGATCTATTGGTAGTAAAATATGAATTAATCTAAACATTTTTAAGACTAATAATCCTTAATAATTTTAGAATTAACTTATCAATTCTAATAGTGATTGATTGATTTATTAATTAATAAATCTATATTCAACAGATCATGAGCGATATCTAGCAACACATCATGACCAACCAAAAGTCTAGAAAGTCAAGTGGCTTGACATGAACCTTGCAATAGCAAACAATAGTGTAATAAACTCCTTTTAGCATAGAATATCTCATTTAGTTTGGAGTACAGAATTTGTGCCAACTCCTTCTAGAATAATAAATTAATTCTAGCACAAATATTTTAGCACTTGTTCCCGAAATCCACTACTCATCATATGTATCAATTGAAACCATTTCCAATATACAATTGCCTTAGCCAAGGACTTCTCCAATAGTGATTCCTACAAGTAGCCGTGAGATATTTGCTTAAACTTTTAGGAGTAGTGAATCATTTATTGATCCTCTCAACTTCTTTCATTTGCTTCATGTTGTATCCAATATCCATCCCATAGGTAGTCCTGTCAGGACTCTAAAGATTGGAATCAAAGTTGAATACTTAGTAAATAAAGTACCTTGGAGATATCAAGTCAAGTATACTTGCATATTTTCTATGATGAGATTCTATCACTAGCACTAAATAATAATCCATGCGATTAATTTTTATCTAGGTTATCCAATGTCCTTGTTCAAGTACTAAGTATCTACGTGTTAACTTTGAGTATCACAATACTTACGGATATGATAACTACTGCCTGATCAAATCAGGAAGTATAACATGTGCTGGTTTTAACGTATTAATGATGTCCTATCTCATTAATACCATGACTAGGGATAATTTAAGTATGAATACTATCCAGTATAGTAGGAACCTCACATCATAATCTGTATCATGATTTTCATAACACGGTAGTGCACGTGGGACTTTATCTAACAATGATTTTACATGAAAGCATAAATAAAACAAATTGAAAGATAAAGAATGCCTTATTTTATTTAATAATGTACAAAATATAGAATACATGTGATTTTCTCTAGGGAATATTACTAACAAACTCCACTTGTAATACATCCAATCATTCATGTACCTAATACCAAATGACTCAACACGTCTATCATGTTTCTTTTTGGATAATGCTTTTGTAAGCGGGTCAACTATCTTCTCATACATGGGAACTCTCTCTATCTTTAGATCTTGTCTATCTAGAACATCCCTAATCAAATTAAAATGAATAAAGTACATTCTTGGATCGCTGGTGAGACCTTGGCACTTTTGCTTGTGCAATAGCTCTACTGTTGTCACAATATAGAGATATTGGTTCAGCAACACTGGGAAAAACTCCAAGCTCCATCACGAACTTTTTAATCCAAGAAACTTTCTTAGCTGCTATGTACTCAGCTTCAATTGTTGAGTCGGCAATAGTATCTTGTTTTGAACTCTTCTAACTTATTGCCCCTCCACATAACATAAACATGTATCCAGACTGTGATTTGAAATCATCTTTATCAAATTAAAAACTAGCATAAGTATGCCTATTTATTTTCAAATTACCTCATCCATATACCAAGAATATATCCTTAGTCATTCGCAAGTACTTAAGGATATTCCTCACAACCATCCAATGACCCTCACCAGGGTCAGATTAGTATTTGCTTATCAAACTGAGACCACAAGATACATTGGGCCAGCTACATATCATAGCATACATGATGAATCCAATTGTCAAAGCATATGGAATCCTACTCATGTGATCCCTTTCAACTTGTATCTTTGGAGACATCGACTTTGAAAGGCTTATCTCATGGGATATAGGTATGAATCCTCTTTTGGATTTATCCATGCTAAACCTCTTTAGCACTTTTTTTTTTTTTTTTTTGTATGTCAACTGTGAAAGACCTAACAACCTTTTTGACCTATTTCTATAATCCTACTACCAGGAACATAAGTTGCATCTCTAAGGTCTTTCATGGAGAATTTCTTAGATAACCAGAATTTTACTGACTGAAGGACAGGTACATTATTTCTATTAACAATATATCATCTACATAAAGTAATAAGAAAGTTACTACACTCCCACTAATATTTTTGTATACACAAGGTTCATCCATGCTTTGAAGAAAACCAAACTCTTTAATTGTTTCATCAAAATAGATGTTCCAACTCCTAGAAGCTTGCTTTAGTCCATAAATGGACCTTTGCAGATTGCACACTTTTATGCTATCAATGGACGTGAAACCCTCAGGTTGTGTCATATACACTTCCTCAGTTAAGTTTCCATTTAGGAAAGCTGTTTTCACATCCATTTGCCAGATCTCAATATCATAATAAGCTGTAATGGCTAGGAGTATTCTGATAGATTTCAGCATAGGAACTGGTGAGAAGGTTTTGTTATACTCAATACCATGCTGTTGAAGATAACCCTTAGCAACCAATCGTGCTTTATAGGTAAGTAGGTTGCCATCCATATCGATTTTCTTCTTGAAAATCCATTTACACCTAATAGGTTTAATTCCTTTGGGTGGATCAACAAGAGTCTATACTTAGTTGTCATACATAGAATCTATCTCTGATTTCATGGCTTCAAGCCATTTGTCAGATTCTGAATTGTTCAAAACTTTCTTGTAAGTAGTAGTGATAGGGGTTAAAATCATCGTTATTTTCCTACTTATTTAAGGTTAATTTAAGACTCTTTTAATACAATAACTAGTCATATTTCTTTCTATTTGATATTTTCTTTATAAAAATATTTTTCTGTAATTTTATGCAAAAATAGGTGAAACTTGGAGTTATTTGTGTATTTCTCCAACCCAAACCTAGAACAAGGCTAAAAAGATGGACCTAGCACCGGTCCTCTATTGGAAGAACAAAGGGAAGTGAAAAAAAAGAAATAGGGGAACACAACTGCAATTGGAAATTGGGAAGGAAAAGGAAACAATGGCTCAAACAAAAGTCAAGGCTAGGCGGCTCAACCAAAAGAAAAGCAACAAAGAAGAAGAAGAAAAAGCAAGAAATTCGTGGGCCAAGGAAACAAAAGCAAAAGAATGAAATCGGTGGGTCCTAGACAAAGAATCAAAGTTAACAAAAATGGAAAGCAAAATGCATTGCGTGTGTGAAGAAGCTAAGTTGCGGCTTAGCAAGAAAGCACCCAAGAGCAAAAGAAAATCAACAGCTTCCATGTAGCTGAGCAAGAAGATAGCAAAAGGAAAGTGAAATTTCGGGTGGCTTGGCTCGTTTGCGGCTCAATTGAGTCAATGCAAGGAAAAGAAAGAAATTGGATGTCGTTGGCTCGGCTCAATTGAAGTAATTATGTGTGGCTCAATTTCAGCAAATTTCAATAAGAATTGGTCTTCAGTGAAAAACGACAAAATCAAAGTCCAAATTGAATTCTCAATTGCTCAAATTGAAGGCGGTGGAATTACTTATTATTTCTTAGAATTTTATTTAGATTTTATTAATCCTTTTTTGTTTTGGATTTTTTAGAAATGACTTCTTCTTTACTTCGGATTCTTTTAGGAACTTTATAAGCCTATAAATAAAGGCTAATTACCTCAGAAAGAGTTGTCCACAATGTAGAGGTTAGATATATTTTTTAGAGTGCATCACCAATATTTTCTCTAGAGGAATTCTCAAGGAGCATTGATTCTTGGAGGAGTTTTCATTCGAAATTGAAAGGCTTGTCTATGAGTATTTATCTCTTTCCTTTGTTTTCTTTTTGTTGAACAATGATGATTTTAATTCTTTAATTGTATTTAGATATTATTCTTGGATTTATGATTTTAAGTTAATTTAGTTATTTGATTAATTAATTATTTTCTTTGGTATTTTATTACTTATTTTATTACGAAATTGAGTAATTAATTCTTATTGTTAACTTGCTTGAAAAGAGGTTGATAATGGTTTTAAGCTAATTAATTTCATATTTGTTATCTCTTAACTTTCTTGAAAAATGAGTTAATTGTCTAGAACATTGGTAATGAAAGGTTAGTTGATGATTGCTAGAATATGGATTCGTTGACTAATTTCATACTTTAAATCACATAGAATATAGAGTTTATATGAGGATTAATTTTAATGCATCTTTTCGATAAGTTAGTCGAGATAGAATATGTTCACTAATTTAACTAGAAAATACTAATTCCATTGATTGCAAACGAAGTGGGTTGATATTTAATCATTCATGAGACCAAGATAATAATTGGTTGTGATAAGTGGTTCATAGTCATTCAAGAATATTTTTCTAAATTACATATTTTCACATCCTTGAGTTGTATATATTTATTTATTTATTTTATTATTATTATTATTATTATTATTATTATTATTATTATTATTATTATTATTATTTTCTCACATTATTTGGCCGGTTAAACACTAAATGAAAAGTGATTAGTGTGTACTTGTTCCTTTGAGGATCGATACACGTTAATTCCCTATACTATACTTGCAATGAGTATACTTGCTCGCATGTGTATTTTGGGATTAATGTTTTAATTAAGACTCGATTAAGGGATGGATTTAAAATTGATGATTTTATATACCCAAAATTTACGCATCAAGTTTTTAGCACCGATGCCAGGGAACACTATCATTGAAACTTGGATTTTGTTGATTTAATCAAGTTTATATGTTTATATGTATATATGTAAATATGTATATACGTTCCTTGTATGAATAAGTTCCATATTCTGTTATTTGTATAATTGTATTTTAACTTTACAATATGTTGTAATTATATAAATACGTAGATACATGTAAATAATTACTAACTTGTTTTTGTATAATTGTATATATTGTATATTTTGTTATTTAATTTTACTAACCTAATGTTAATGTGAAATATGTGTACTAATTGTATTTTTAATTTGATTCTTGGGGGGGGGGGTTTACATGATTCTTGGACTTTTTCTTACATGATATCTTAGACAGACTAAATTTGTTTTATATAATTTTATTATTTATTTACAATTTTTAATTTTAGTTTAATATTTAATTTATGAATTCTTGTTTTAAATGTACCATGGTCATGCATTCAATTAGGATAATTTTCATTTATTTAAAGGGCCAAAACTGACCTGGAGCTAAGCTAGAAAATGGCCCTGGCGCCGGTCCATCACTGCCTGATAGGAAAAAAAAGTTGCTACAGTTGACCTGG
This sequence comes from Voacanga thouarsii, assembly GCA_026120185.1. NCBI lineage: Eukaryota > Viridiplantae > Streptophyta > Magnoliopsida > Gentianales > Apocynaceae > Voacanga > Voacanga thouarsii. The sequence goes on from JANUWF010003397.1 coordinate 1,365,488, forward strand.
CGCCAAGCCAGGAAATGGCCTAGGTGGCAAGCCAACTCTGCCCAACAGTACCCGCACAAAAAAAAAAATTCTTTTTTTCCTTTTTCATTTGTTCCCTTACCTTTTTTCTTTTCTTCCCAAAATTTTCCTATTTTGTCTTTTTCTTCTTTTTCCTTTTTCTTTAGTTTTCTTGTTTGTTTCCCTTGTTTGTCACATGAAACACTGCTTGTTTGTTATCTCTTGTTTCTCTTGTTTATCTTCTTCCTTTCTTCTACACCCTGTTCTTCTTCTTCTTCTATGAATTATCCCCCATAAATTCAAAATTTTAAAGCTCATAGGATAAGGAATACATTGGTGGAAAAACTCTTTTCATGTTAATATAGATTTTACTTTCTCGAATTTCTTGGCATTTTGTATTTGAGGTAAAATTTTACGGGACATGGACATATCTTTGTTAAGTTTATTTTGTGGTAGACAAAATGCATAGAATGAATTGTGAAGCTTGTGATTGCTTTTGTTAGCTATGTATTTTTCTGAAATTTTTGCAAATATAGAAATCTTAGCCTTCTTGTGATATTTTGATGCGTTGATTAAAATTGGTTGACATTATGTTTTTGATATCTCCGTTAGATATTCTCCTTCTTTTTTTTTTTTCTTGAGCATCAAAAGTTTGAAAAGTTTCTTCACTAAAAAATGAACCATGTTCAAAGTGTATTTGGTTGCGACAAGGAGGACCTCATGATCCATTTGGAGATTGTGGTGGTCTATTTCGTGATCTATTTGGGATAATCCGGAGGCCTATTTGGAGACTCAACTTCTTCAAATTCATTTTTGGCTTTTACTTGGGTGTTTGTTTTTCATTTTTGTAGGCATATGTCACTGGCAATAATTCTTCCAACTTCTTGAAGGTTGAACTTTCTCTTATCTTGGAGCTAATTTGCACTTGGGGAGTTTTGCTTAAACTCTCTACCCATTTGTCCTTTTTGGTCCCATTGGAGATGCATTCTTATGTTCATTTTTAGCCAATGAGGACATTGTCCATTTTTAGTATGAGGGAGTGGTTTGGTAATATTCTTGATCTAAGTTTTAATCAATTATCTTGATGTTTTCTTGTTGATTGTGTGACTTTGAAAAAATTTTGAAATTTGGACAACCATTTTGCCATTTTGAAAGTTTGAAGATTTGGGGCTAAATTGAGTTTACTTGTCTATAATAGAATTATGATTTTCTTTCTGACTTTAAATATGGATTTGTCATTCGTTATGATTGATTTTATTAAAAAGGTAAACTTGTGTATTAAGTTGGATTTTGCTAAACCTTGAGAATTTAAGTTAAACTTGGATATATTTGGTTTTTGAGTTTTGTTTTATTCTTTGAGTTTGAATATGGATAATATGATAAAATATGAGAAGAGTTGTTGATTAATTCTTGTATTACGGATTTAAAATTTTCTTGACTTTACATTTTGAATAAGGAATGAGAGGGGGGAAAATGAATTGAAAAAAAAAACTATGAGATGGAAAAGAATTGACTTGAAAAAAAAAATGCTCTTATTTTTAATCTTCAAAGGCCCTTAGCTAAAAATGGGTCAATATGGGGATAAGTAGCAAGTGTATTCGGTGCACTCTCTTGAGGCTATCCCGAAGGCAAAAAGGCAAGAAAGAGCAAAGCAAAAATATGTTGAAAAAAATTGATGATGATTGTAAAAGGGGCCAATACGGTGTGTGAAGAGAAATTCATGCACTTGAGGCTATCAATTCCTAAAGTCATAGAAGAAAAAAAAAAACAAAGAAAAGTGGAGTGTTTTCCTTGTTTTGCTAACTCGAGTTTTGTAATTTTGACTTTATAATGCTTGAATTGGTTAAATGACTTGACTTTTATGATTTATGTTATCTATGTTTTTGCTTGAGGAGTGGAATAATTTTCTTGTACTAGATATAAAGCTTGTTTAACTTAACTTTGATGGCCTTGGGATTATTTCAATTAATGCATGACTTTACAAAGGTTTTTAAAAGGTGAATGAATGACAATTTTTTATCTATGGTTTGAAAAAAATTATGGCTTTGTTATGGATGAATATGAAAAGAAATAAAAAATTTTAAGTTCTTTATTTAAGTATTTACTTGAGGATAAGTAAAGATTCAAGTGTGGGGGTATTGATAGGGGTTAAAATCATCGTTATGTTCCTAGTTAATTTAAGACACTTTTAATACAATAACTAGTCATATTTCTTTCTATTTGATATTTCCTTTATAAAAAAGCTTTCCTGTAATTTTAGACAAAAATAGGTAAAATTTGGAGTTAATTGTGTATTTTTCCAATCTAAACCCCGCACTAGGCCAAAAAGATAGACCTGGCACCAGTCCTCTACTTGAAGAACAAAGGAATGCGGAATAGAGGAAACAAGGGAACACAACTACAACTGCAAAATGGGAAGGAAAAGGAAACAATGGCTTAAACAAAAGTCACGGCTCGGCAGCTCAACCAAAAGAAAAGCAACGAAGAAGAAGAAAAAGCAAGAAATTCGTAGGCCAAGGAGACAAAAGCAAAAGAATGAAATCGGTAGGTCCTAGACAAAGAAATAAAGTCAACAAAAATGGAAAGCAAAATGTATCATGTGTGTGAAGCTAAGCCACGGCTCAACAAGAAAGCACCTAATAGCAAAAGAAAATTGGCAGTTTTTGTGCATTTGAGCAATAAGACAGCAAAAGGAAAGTGAAATTTCGGGTGGCTTGGCTCGTTTGCGTCTCAATTGAGCCGATGCAAGGAAAAGAAAGAAATTGGATATCGTTGGCTCGGCTCAATTGAAGGAATTCCGTGTGGCTCAATTTCAGCCAATTTTAACAAGAATTGGTCTGCAGTAAAAAACAACAAAATCAAAGTCCAAATTGAATTCTCAATTGTTCTAATTGAAGGCGGTGGAATTACTTGTTATTTCATATAATTTTATTTAGATTTTATTAATCCTTTTAGGTTTTGGATTTTTTGGAAATTACTTCTTTACTTAGGATTCTTTTAGGAACTTTGTAAGTCTATAAATAAAGTCTAATTACCTTAGAAAGAGAGGTGCACAATGTAGAGCTTAGATATATTTTTTAGAGTGCAACACCAATATTTTCTCTAGAGGAATTACTCAATCAACATTGATTCTTGAAGGAGTTTTCCTTAGAAATTGAAAGGCTTGTCTATGAGTTTTTATCTCGTTCCATTGTTTTCTTTTTCTTGAACAATGATGATTTTAATTCTTTAATTGTAATTACATATTATTCTTGGATTTATGATTTTGAGTTAATTTAATTCTTTGATTAATTAATTATTTTCTTTGGTATTTCATGACTCGTTTTATTACGAAATTGATTAATTAATTCTTGTTGTTAACTTGTTTGAAAAGGAGGTTGATTATGGTTTTAAGCTATTTAATTTCGTATTTGTTATCTCTTAACATGCTTGAAAAAGGGGTTAATTGTCTAAAAAATTAGTAATGAAAGGTTAATTGATGATTGCTGGAATATGGATTCATTGACTAATTTCATGATTTAAATCACCTAGAATATTGGGGTTTATATGATGATTGATTTTAATGCATCTTCTGCATATGTTAGTCGAGACATAATATGTTCACTAATTTAACTAGAAGATAGTGATTCCAAGGATTGCAAATGAAGTGGGTTAATATTAAATCCTTCATAAGATAAGATAATAATTGGTTGTTATAATTGCAAAGTGGTTCATAGTTATGTTTTCATGAATATTTGTCTAAATTACATATTTTCACTTCCTTGAGTTGTAAATATTTATTTTATTTTTTATTATTATTTTCTCACTTTATTTGGTCAGTTAAACAATGAATGAAATGTGATTTGTGTGTACTTGTTCATTTGAGGATCGATACTTGTGAATTTCGTATACTATGCTTGCGATGAGTATACTTGCTCACATGTGTATTTTGAGATTAATGTTTTAATTAAGACTAGATTAAAGGATGGATTTAAAATTGATGATTTTATATACCCAAAATTTATGCATAAGGTTTTGGCACTGTTGCTGGGGAATGATAAAGGTTAAAATCCTCGTTATTTTCCTAGTAATTTGAGGTTAATTTGAGACACTTTTAATACAATAACTTGTCATATTCCTTCCTATTTGATATTTCACTTATAAAAATGCTTTTCTATAATTTTATATAAAAAAAAGGTAAAATTTGGAGCTAATTGTATATTTTTCCAATACAGACCCAGCACCGGCCAAAAAGATGGACGTGGCACTGGCCATCTGCTGGACGAACAACGGAATGCGAGAAAAATGAGACAAAATAGAGCAAGTGAAATTGGACCTTGGAAATGAAAAGGAAACAAAAGCCACGGCTTGGTCACGGCTTTACCAAAGGAAACAAAAGCAATGGCAGCAAAAGGGAGAACTGATTTCGATGGGCCAAAGAACAAAAGTAAGAAGAACAAAAGAAAGCAACACAAAGAGAAAAGTCAATGAAAATAAAAAGCAAGAGGACAAAAGGAAGAAATTGGATTTCGGGTGGCTTGGCTCAGTTAGCTACTCAATTGAGTCGATGCATGGAAAATGGCTCAATTGAGTTGACGCAATAGCAAAAGAAGAATTGGAATTGGGTAGCTTGGTGTGTAGCTCATTGGCTCATTGAAGGTGTGCAGCTCAGTGGTGGCTCCATTGAGCTGATGCAAGACCAAAAAAGAGATTTTGTTGGCTCGGTTGTTCACGGCTCAATTCAAGGAGATTTCAACGATTTTGGCTGGCTCAATTGAAGGAAATCAAATTGAAGCTAATTTTAGCAATTTTATTTCAACAAAAAGAATTCTTTAGCACAAAATGACAAAGAAGACTTCAACTTCTCAATTTCACAATTAAGGCGGTGGACTTCTTCCTTTATTTTGTTTTTATTTAGATTTTGTTTGGGCAATTACTATTCCTTTTTTGTTTTGGATTTTTTAGGTAATTACTTCTTCTTTACTTAGGATTCTTTTGGAAACTTTGTAAGCCTATAAATAAAGGCCAATTACCTTACAAAAAAGCGATGGACAATGTAGGGACTTAGACATATTTTTTAGAGTGTATCACCAATATTTCTCGGGAGAAATAATTGAAGGAGGATAGTTCAAAGGGAGTCTTCAAGGAAGAAGAAAGGGGCTTGTCTATGAGTGCTTTATTTTCTCTTTGTCTTCCTTTTCTTTAGAAATGATGTATTCAATGTTTTTATTGTAATTTAACATTATTTTGGGATTTATAATTTTGTGTTAATTTAGTTATTTGATCAATTCTTTGCCATCTTTGGTATTGGATTACTTGATTTCATTGGTTATTGATGCGAGTTCTTCTAATTGACATGAGACAAGATGTTAGGAGTTTTATTGCATTGATTTCGTATTTGTCTAATCTTAATCGACTTAAGCAACGAAGTTAAGATTGTAGGACTAAGTAAGCAAAGATTAGTTTATTTCTCCTCAAGCAAATGGTTATTAGTTAATTTCATGTTTATAAGGAATTGAGCCTAATGCATGTTTTGGTTAGGATTAGCTTGATTGGCAATTCTGTTAATGTAATAAAAATATAGAATTCCATGGATTGGGGCATGAAGTGGGGTTTATCTAAGTAGAATCATGACTTGTAAGACGATTGAGTTTTATTTTATATTCCTTCATAATGCTAAAATGTGAATTCGTTGAGAGAATTGTTAATTAGTTCATTGTCATGTTTTCTAGAGTACTTGTCTAAATTGTATAAACCTACATTCTTGAGTTTTATAAGTTTCTTTTATTTTTCTTTTTATTCTTTTCTCACTTTATTTAGGTTGGTTAAACACTGAATGAAAAGTGATTAGTGTCTATTTGTTCCATTGAGGATAGATACTCTTTAATTCCCTATACTATTCTTGCGATGAGTACACTTGCTTACATGTGTATTTTGAAAATAATGTTTTAATTAAAACTTGATTAAGGGATGGATTTAAAATTGATAATTTTATATACCCAAAATTTACACAACAAGTTTTTGGCACAACGGTCGGGGAATAATATCATGAAAACATTGATTTTGTTGATTTAACCTTGTTAATATATTTATATGTAAATACGTAAATATGAATATATGTTCCTTGTATGAAGAAGTGCCATATTTTGTTGTTCGTATAATTATATTTTAATTTCACTATATGTTGTAAATATACGAATAGGTAGATACTTGTTAATAATTACTAACTTGTGTTTGTATGGTTGTATATATTTTATATCTAGTTATTTAATTTTTCCAACTAAATTTTAATGTAAAATATGTGCACTAATTATCTTTTGAATTGGATGATTTTTACATCTATAGTTTTGAGTCAATACTAACTCTTTTTATTGTCAGGTTTGGACTTTTACTAAAACGATATTTTAGACAGACTGATTTTTTTGTATTTTATTATTTATTTACAATTTTTAATTTTAGTTTAATTTATGAATTCTTGTTTTAAATGTACTGTGGTCATGCATTTAGTTTGGATAGTTTTTAGTTATAAAAAAAAAAAAAATTGGGGCATGAGATGACTTGGTTTCACCCTAGAAAATAGCCTGGACGCCAGTCCAGTACTGCCCAACAGAAAAAAAAAAAAAAAAAGTCAGAGCTTGCCTGGTGCCGGGCCACATCTGTCCAATAGTAACCACCCAAAAAAAGAAAAAAAATCCCTTTTCCATTTGTTTAATTATTCTTTTTCTTTTCTTCCCAAATTTTTCCTATTTTGTCTTTTCTTTCTTTTTTTCCTTTTTCTTTTGTTTTCTTGTTTGTTTCTCTTGTTTGTCTTGTTTCTTCTATTTCTCTTTCTTTTTTGATTTTTTTTCCTATTCCCCAGAATGATACTTTCATTTCTCTATTTTTCACTCATTCCCTTCATCTTTGTCTTTCCCTTCTTTCTTCTTCACATTGGTCTTCTTTTTCTATAAATTATCCACCATGAATTAAAAAAATTTAAGGCTCATACGTTAGGGAATACATTTGTGGAAAAACTCTCTTCTTGTTAAAGTAGATTTTATCGTTTTATATTTCTTAGCATTTTGTACATGTATTTTTGAGGAAAAATTTGCTAGACATGGACATTTCTTTGTTTGGTGGTCGAGAAATGTATAGAATGGATTTTGAGTCTTGTGATTGCTTCTCAAAGTTATCTATGCATGTTTCTAAAATTTTTTCAAATATGAAAATCTTGTCCTCCTTATGATATTTTGCTGTGATGAATAAAGTTGGTTGACATTGTACTTTTGCTATCTACGTTGGATATTCTTCTTGTTTTTTTCTTGAAGCGTCAAAAGTTTGGAAAAAATTCTTCACTAAATGGAGAAGCAATTGCAAAATGGGTTTGATTGAGACAAGGAGGATCTCATGATCCATTTGGAGGTCATGGTGGTTCATTTGGATGCTCTACTTCGAGGGGGACTTAAAGGCTTTGACTTTCTATTTTTCTTTTCCTTTGATTTTTATTGAGCTTTTATCTTGTTTTCTTTCAATTCCTCTTTAGGCTTTTACTTGTGTGTTTGTTTTTCTTTTTGTAAGCTTATGTCACTTGCAATAATTCTTCCAACTTCTTGAAGGATGAACTTCTTTTATCTTGGAGCTAATCTGCATTCAGGGAGTATTGCTTAAATTTTCTACCCCTTTATCATTTTTAGTCCCATTGGAGATGCTTTCTTGTGTTTATTTTTGGCCAATGAGGACATTGTCCAGCTTAATGACTTGTGATCAAAATGATTGGCAAATCTATTAATGTAATCAAAATATAGGATTCCATGGATTGGGACATGAAGTGGGGTTTATCTAAGTAGAATAATGAGTTGTGAGATGATTGAGTATTACTTTATATTCCTTCATAATGTCAAGATGAGAATTAGTTGAGAGAATTGCCAATTGGTTCATTGTCATGTTTTCTAAGGTACTTCTCTAAATTGCATAAACCAACATCCTTGAGTTGTATATGTTTCTTTTGTTTTTCTTTTTATTCTTCTCTCACTTTATTTGGGTCGGTTAAACAATGAATGAAAAGTGATTAGTGTATACTTGTTTCTTTGAGGATGGATACTCGTTAATTCCCTCTACTATGCTTCCAATAAGTATACTTGCTCACATGTGTAATACGGCATTAATGTTTTAATTAAAACTTGATTAAGGGATGGATTTTAAATTGATGATTTTATATACCAAAAATTTACACATTGGGGAACAATATCATGAAAGCTTGGATTTTGTTGATTTAACTATGTTTATATGTTTATATGTCTATATGTAAATATGCTAATATTTAAATATGTATATACGTTCTTTGTGTGAAAAAGTGACATATTTTTTTGCATGTATAACTGTATTTTAAGTTAACCATATGTTGTAAATATATAAATAGGTAGATACATGTTAATAATTACTAACTTGTTTTTATATGTTTGTATATATTGTATATTTAGTTATTTAATTTTAGTAACCTAATATTATTGTAAAATATGTGTACTAATTGTATTTTTAATTTGATTCTTTTTTTTTAGGGTTTTTACATTCATAATTTTGAGTCCCTACTAACTCTTTTTAGTTTCAAGTTTGGACATTTGCTGACACGGTATTTTAGACGAATTGAATTTATTTTATCTTATTTTATTATTTATTTATTTATTTACAATTTTAATTTTAATTTAATATTTAATTTATGAATTCTTGTTTTAAATGTATCGTGGTCATGCATTCAATTATGATAGTTTTTAGTTATTAAAAAAAAATTTAGGTCTAGAGATGACCTGGCGCAAGGCCAGAAAATTGCCCCAGTGCCGATCCAACACTGCACAACGAAAAAAAAAAAAATTGCCCAAGCAGACCTGGCACTAGGCCAGGAAATGGCCTAGGCACCAGGCCAGCTTTTCCTAAAAGTAACCGCACAAAAAAAAAATTTCTTTTTTTCTTTTTTCGTTTGTTCCCATACCCCTTTTCTTTTCTTCCCAAATTTTTCCTATTTTTCCTTTTTCTTCTTTTTTTCCATTTTCTTTGGTTTTCTTGTTTGTCACATGAAACACTGTTTTTTGTTATCTCTTATTTGTTAGTTTGTTTGTTTCTCTTGTTTGTCTTCTTCCTTTCTACTGCACCCTATTCTTCTTCTTTTATGAATTTTCCTCCATATATTCAAAATTTTAAAGCTCATACATTACGGGAAAAACTCTCTTCATGTTAAGGTAGATTTTACTCTCTTGAATTTCTTGACATTTTGTATTTGAGGTAAAATTTTACTGGACATGGACACATATTTTTTTAGTTTATTTGGTGGTAGAAAAAATTCATAAAAAGATTTGTGAGTCTTGTGATTGCTTCTAAATGTTAGCTATGTATTTTTCTGAAATTTTTGCAAATATGGAAACTTGGCCTCTTTGTGATTTTGTGACATGTTGATTGAAATTGGTTGACATTGTGCTTTTGATATCTCTATTGGATATTCTCCTTGTTTTTTTTTCCTGAGCATCAAAAGTCTGAAAAAGTTCTTCACTAAAAGGAGAACCATGTTCAAGGTGTATTTGGTTGCGACAAGGAGGACCTCGTGATCTATTTGGAGGTCGTGGTGGTCTATTTCGTGATCCATTTTGGATAATCTGGAGGCCCGTGTTGAGACTCTACTTCGAGGGGGACTTAAAGGCTTTAACTTCCTATTTTTCTTTTCTTTTGATTTCTATCGAGCTTTTTTCTTATTTTCTTCCAATTCATTTTTGGCATTTACTTGGGTGTTTCTTTTTCTTTTTGTAGGCTAATGTTGCTAGCAATAATTCTTCCAACTTCTTGACGGTTGAACTTCTCTTATCTTGGAGGTAATTTGCACTTGGGGAGTATTGCTTAAACTTTCTACCCCTTTATTATTTTTTGTCCCATTAGAGATGCTTTCTTGTGTTTATTTTTGGCTAATGAGGATATTGTCCAGTTTAAGTTTAAGGGAGTGGTTTGGTGATATTCTTGATGTTTTTATCAATTATCTTGATGTTTTCTTGTTGATTGAGTGACTTTGGAAAAATTCTAAAATTTGGACAACCATTTTGCCAATTTGAAAGTTTGAATATTAGGAGCTAAATTAAGTTTACTTGTCTATAATAGAATTATGATGTTCTTTTTTACTTTAGATATGGATTTGTCATTCATTATGATTGATTTTATTAAAAAGGTAAACTTGTGTATTAAGTTGGATTTTGCTAAGTCTTGAGAATTTAAGTTAACTATGGTTATATTTAGTATTTGAGTTTTGTTTTATTCTTTAAGTTTGAATATGGATGATATGATAAAATATGGGAAGAGCTGTTGATTAATTCTTGTATTGTGGATTTAAACTTTTCTTGGCTTTATGTTTTGAATAAAGAATGAGAGGGAAAAAATTGAGTTGAAAAAAAATGTGAGATGAAAAAAAATTGAGTTGAAAAAAAAAAAAGTGAGATGAACAAGAAATGACTTAAAAAAAAATGCTCTTATTTTTAATCTTTGAAGATCTTTGGTTGAAAAGGGGATGAATATGGGGATAAGTAGCAAGTTTATTCGGTACACTTTCTTGAGGCTATCTCGAAAGCAAAAAGGCAAGAAAAAGCAAAGAAAAAATATGTTGAAAAAAAATTGATGATGACTATAAAGGGGGCCAATACGGTGTGTGAAGAAAGATCCATGCATTTGAGGCTATCAATTCCCAATGACATAGAGCCAAAAAAAAAAAAAAATTGAGTGGAGTATTTTCCTTGTTTGGCTAACTCAAGTTTTGTAAAATTGAGTTTATAATGCTTGAACTAGTTATATGACTTGACTTGTATGATTTATGTTATCTATGTTTCTGCTTGAGAAGTGGAATAATTTTCTTGTTCTGGATATAAGCTTGTTTATCTTCACTTTGATGGCCTTGGGATTATTTGAATTAATGCATGAGTTTACAAAGGATTTTAAAGGGTGAATGAATGACAATCTTTTATCTAAGGTTGAAAAAAATTATAGTTTTTTTATGGATGAATATGAAAAGAAATAAATTATTTTGAGTGCTTTGTTTAAGTATTTACTTGAGGACAAGTAAAGATTCAAGTGTGGGGGTATAGATAGAGGTTAAAAATCATCGTTATTATTATTTTTTTTTTTGTTATTTGAGGTTAATTTAAGACACTTTTAATACAATAACTAGTCATATTTCTTCCTATTTGATATTTCATTTATAAAAATGCTTTTCTGTAATTTTATGCAAAAATAGGTGAATTTTGGAGTTAATTGTGCATTATTCTAGTCCAAACCCAACACCAGGCCAAAAAGATAGACGTAGTGTCGGTCCTCTATTGGAAGAACAAAAGGACGCAGAAAAGAGGAAACGTAGGAACACAATTGCAATTCAAAATTGGGGAGGAAAAGGAAACAATGGCTCAAGGAAAAGTCAGGGCTCGATGGTGTAACTAAAAGAAAAGCAAAGAAGAAGAAGAAAAAGCAAGAAATTCATGGGCCAAGGAGACAAAAGCAAAAGAATAAAATTGGTGGGTCCTAGACAAAGAAACAAAGTCAACAAAAATAGAAAGCAAAATGTATCACGTGTGTGAAGCTAAGCCGCGGCTCGGCTAAGCTACGGCTCAGCAAGAAAGCACCCAAGAGCAAAAGAAAATCGGTAGCTTCCGTGTGACTGAGCAAGAAGACAGCAAAAGGAAAGTGAAATTTTGGTTGTCTTGGCTCATTTGCGGCTCAATTGAGCCGATGCAAGGAAAAGAAAGAAATTGGATGTCGTTGGCTCGGCTTAATTGAAGCAATTCCGTGTGGCTCAATTTCAACCAATTTCAACAAGAATTGGTCTTCATTGAAAAACGACAAAATCAAAGTCCAAAATGAATTCTCAGTTGCTTAAATTGAAGGCGGTGGAATTACTTGTTATTTCTTATAATTTTATTTTGATTTTATTAATCCTTTTAAGTTTTGGATTTTTGGAAATTACTTATTCTTTACTTAGGATTCTTTTAGGAACTTTGTAAGCCTATAAATAAAGGCTAATTACCTTAGAAATGAGGTGCACAATGTAGAGCTTAGATGTATTTTTTTGAGTGCATCACCAATATTTTCTCTAGAAGAATTACTCAAGGAATATTGATTTTTGGAGGAGTTTTCATTGGAAATTGAAAGGCTTGTCCATGAATATTTATCTCCTTCCTTTGTTTTCTTTTTCTTGAACAATGATGATTTAAATTCTTTAATTGTTTTTAGATATTATTCTTGCATTTATGATTTTAAGCTAATTTCGTTGTTTGATTAATTAATTATTTTCTTTGGTATCTGATTACTCATTTTATTATGAAATTGATTAATGAATTCTTATTGTTAACTTGCTTGAAAAAGAGGTTGATAATGGTTTAAAGCTAATTAATTTAATATTATGTTATGTATATGTGGTGGAGGCCATTGAGATAATATCCCATTATTTCTAAGATAATCTTGAAACTCTCGACTTAAGTATTCACCTCTTCAATCCGATCATAAAGTCTTAGAACCTTTCCCAAAATATTTCTCTACTTCATTTTTGAAGTCTTTAAACTTTTCAACAGCTTTAGATTTGTATTTCATTAAATACAAATACCCATATCATAAACAATCATCAATAAAGATTATGAAATAGTTATAAGCTCCTCTGGATTGTATAGATATTGGGTCACATTCATCAGAATATATAAGTGCTAATAACTCTTTGGTCCTTTTCAATTTCCAAAAAAAGGAGTTTTAGCCATTTTACTAAGTAAACAAGAATCGCATGTTCCATACAATTATAATCAAATGGCCCTAAGTCACCTAGCTTGTGTAACTTAAAAATGCGATTCTCATTTATATGGCCTAAACAACAATGCCATAAATATGATGAGGTTAAATTATCTATCCTTGATTTCTTATTGTTTACTTTGAGAATTGGATTATCCATGTCTAGAACCTTTAAACCATTAACCAAAGTTACAGAACCATAATGAATATCATTTAATGAAAAAGAATAATATTTATTCTTAAAAATTAAATAAAATCCATACAAGTCTAAACACACAATTGAGATAATGTTATTTCAATAAAACTGGCACAAAATAATATTTTTATAGTTCTAAAACTAATCCTGAAAGCAGGTGTAGCTCATAGGTCCCCACAACAAGTGTAACAACCTTTGCTCCATTTAAGTACGTAAGTCCACGTTGCCCTTCTCAAGCCCCCTACTGTACTTTAGTCCTTGCAAGTTATTGCACAAATGGCATCCATATCCGATATCTAATGCCTATATCTCATTTCTAAAGGTAGTATTAACCTCAATCGTAAACATACTAGGAGTAGAAGTAGAAGTGCTTGCAAACTTCTCCTTCTGCTTCTTTCCCTTAAGGTATCTAAGTAGGCTTTGTAGTTGCGCCTCCAATGACCCATCTTTCCGCAATGATGGCATGAGCCTTTGGTGTCAGCCTCCTTCTTTTTCACACCACCTTTGGGCTTAGTAGGATCCTTCTTCTTCTTCTTAGGATCTTTTGTGAAACCCCAGTTGAAACCAACCTTAGAGTAAGGGGGTTGGGATGCATATCATATTTTATTACATGCAGAAATATATTTTTATATGATTTTATGTGCTTTAGATATGTGATTTATAGTCTAGAAGGCTTAAATGTGTTTTTGAGTAGGAAGGGCAAAATGGTAATTTTTGCTTGAGGTGAAAATACGGAGATAGCTTGAGGATTAAATAGGAGAAATATTTGGGAGAGAAAATAAGAACAAGAGTTGGTGTAGTTTAGTAGTTAGAGCTTTGGAACTAATTCTTGAGGTCTTGAGTTCAAATTCCATAATTAGAATTTTAGCATGATTAAATTTTATTTTTGTTTGGGAAGGCTAGGTTTCGGCCTTTGCATGCTTTAGGGAAGAGTAGGAGTGTTGTCCTAGGGGAGACATGATAGGAATGCCCTAATCCTACTCTTGTGCCCTACAAAAAAAAAAAAAAAAAAATCTAAGGGTTTTATACCCTTCTTGATTCCCTAGCTTTCCCTAATTCTTAATCAATTAGGTTGATTAATTTGTTCAGTCCAAGTGTCAAAATTTTTATCCATCATTCCATCCCAAATGCTACCAAAAAAATAGTCCTCTTGACCAACTTGAAGTCTGAAATTATAAGGCCGAAACCGGACTGCACAAATGCTGTGCAAACCAGAACATTTTCTGGACAACTTTCGCAGCTTTGGTGATCCTAAACCAAGCTGATTCTTCCAGTTTTTCACTCAGCATCTTAGCCACATTTTTTTTTCCACAAAGAAGGCTGGAAACTAGCCATGAGAGACCTCTGAATACCCCTTCAAATCTACTGCAAACCGACTGGAAAATGGCAAAAAAATCTGCCTAGAAAATTTCCAGTAACTTGCGAAAAAGCTGAACATAATTTTCCAGCTTTGTTCCTCCTTCAGCCATGTCCGAAACCTCCACCATTTTTCTATACAAACCCCCCTTAAACAGCCATGAATTGAGCTTCATCATCTTCCCCAACATTCTGCTCAAAAACCAATCCATGGCTGCTCCTAAAATATCTCCATCAATTACTCCAATCAAGTCCTTGATTGAAGACCAAAATTCCAGCAAACATATTTAGTAAACTACCATAATCATCCCTCAACCAACCAGAAATCCCTTCACCTTTGTACTCCATATTTCGGTTGCCATTAAGCTCCTTCAAACAACTTTCATTCCAACAAAAATCACAGACAACCAACCGGCCGTTGGAGCTTCCAAAAGCTCTCTATTGACCAAGATCTTCTTACCATATTTTGTTTTCAAAATTGATTCCATAAAATATTTTTTTTGGATTTCAAACAACTAGCTTTCCTTTTCCTTTCAAACCAGAAAATTCAGTTGCCAAAACCCCTCAAGCAATTCGGCCACTCTCTTCCATAGAATTTCGGCCAGCTTTTCCTCAATCCTCTCATTTCTCTTCAACCCTCAAGAACACCTACTAACCTTTTCTCGCCTAAGGCCACCAAAACCACTTCAATCTTCTTCAAAAAAAAACTCCAGATTGTACCTACTCACTCTTGTGAATTCATTCCTACAACTTTTAACATCAAACTTAGAAATCAAGCCCTCTCTTTCGGATAAAAAAACTAGTATTTTCAAGAAGGCCAAGAACACCTTCAAGGTAAGCATGATCAATCGCTTTCATCTTCACTCATCTTCAACTTCTAATGAATATATGTATATATAAGCATAGTAACAAACTCTCTTTTCCTCTTTTCTCTCTCTCTCTCTCTCTCTCTTGGCCGAATGCTCTCTCTCTCTTGGTCGAATGGTGACTTCAACCATGGCCATATTTTCTTTCATCTCTCTTGGGTGGATCAAATTTCCTAAGAGTTAGGATCCCTTTGAAACTACTCCAAGGTAGTCATCAATCAAGTAAGCATCTTCAAGCTTCTCTTTAAATTATAGACTCATGTCTCTAGGATGATGTTGGAATGAGATGGATTATGATTAGGGTTTGAGCATGTGTTGTTCTGAATGAGTTGAGATTGAAGCATGAATAAATATGTGTATGTGATGGAGATGGGAATTGATTCATGGTTGATTGTCTTGGATGATTGTATGGCATTTTAGGGTTTTGTTGCATGTCTTCATGTCGTGAGTGGTTTATGTGATCAATCATGTTAGAGATTATGTCACCTTTGGTGAATAGGGTTATGTTCATGTATGTTTGTTAAAGCCATTAATATGATTATGTTAGTAGAGTATGGATCATGCCTTGGTCAATTTAGATCCATGCCTTTATTCATGATTTAGATGATTTGATGAATTGGTGTGGAGTGTATGTTCATGATTATGGTTAGCAATAGAAATTGATCATGACCTTGTTGTCCCTAAGCTAATTCTATTTCATCCAAAAAATGATTATTGCTGTATTTTCTTCTAGTGAATTTCGAAAACCCTAGGAAAATGTAGATTTGCTCTCTTATATAAAATAATAATATTTTAGTAAAAAAAAAAAGATAGCTTTTATTAAAGAAATAAAATATATAGATTTTATATAAAATAAAAATTATAGAAAATAAAAATAAAACCCTTTTTCCTAAATAATCATACTAGGTGAAATATTAATTTGGTAAATCTCATGTTCATAAATACTATTAAAATTTATTTATTATATTTCAATCAAAACCTATTAAAATTTACTTACAACTAATTTTAGCTACCAATTATTTTCTAACCATTAATTATTACTAGATTATTATTTTACATAATACCATCTAGGACCTAAGACCCTTAATCAAATAAACCCTAATTTATTTTTAGCAAGATTTAAACCTTCCATTTATTGTACCTATTTTCCTAAACTCTAGTTATTTTAATATCAAGCTAGATTTATTTTATAAACCTTTTTATTTATTTATCTAGCCTTAAAGCTTGGGACACTAGGGTTATGGTTGTAGTAAGTTGAGCTAGGTTTATTTGTGAAAGTAAATTTTAGCTTGAGTTTAATTATGGCTTATACTTACCCCAGGCGCGGTTAGGTCAGCTGTTGGAGACCTTTGTTTTATCTCGAGCTAAGGATCAGGTAAGCTCCTGCATAAAACTTGTTGTTGCAAAAAGTTATTATGGCAAGCTAAACTCGAAGTTTTTGAACACTGATTTGGTAAAGCCAATTAGGGACTATTTCCTTTTTTATTTCTGTCAAATCAATTATTTGAAAATCAACAAGCAATTTTATTCAAACACTAAACTGTTTTTAAATTGATTTCGACAAAGATTTTGGAAATCCATAATTGCCATCTACAAGTGGTACTATGTTTTATTCATTTTCCCAAGTGGGATATATATATTATGTTGAGTACTCAATAAGGGTAGGCTAGTAGTACTAGTTTTGAAAAGCAAGAGTGAGTCTTTTGGCAGGAGGCCACCTCTAGAAGATAAACTCAATTTAGAGAAACGTCAATACTACTTAGTCATGCCGGTCCGAGCTAGCAGTTTTCTATCATGTGGACTGTGTGTTGCCGGAGTGGACAACTAGTTTTGTTTGGGTGTAGAGAAGGAGGAGAATCTTACCCGGTAGGCCGATTATCTACCTTTTGTCAGTCTGCACAAAGTGTGGCATTTTGACTGTTGTATGGTTGTGGGGCCCAACGTGTGGTAACCCATGACTATCTTTTGAGTGGTTGATTTTGTTGAACATGTATAGTTGGAAAAGCCAAAACGCCACTCTTGATTTTGACTATTGTTTATTGCTTGCCAGCATTTCTCTTATGAAGATTTTACACTTTGCATTCACAAACTGTTTTCACTGGACACTTAAAGCACACACGGACTTATTGAGATTTTATCTCATCACCCTTTTTACCATGATTTTTAGTCGATCCTGCTGTGGGGATGAGTAGCTAGTGTTGTCTGCCTTGGAAGAGATTTTGTTATCTGTTTTTATGTAATACTTCGGGGAAGTTGAGAGTGAATAATTTTTATTATGGATTTTTTTTTGAATTCTTGGATTGTAATAAGTTTTAAGTTTAAAGTATTGTTTTATTCTATTATTTTGATTGTGTGACCTAGTTATAAAGACCCTATGTCCTTTGGACGGGGCGACATCCTCAGCTCTGTCGGGCCTAGGTAGTGGGGTGTTACATCTTTCTTCCTAGAAGAAGAAGATTCTACCAACATAACTGCATTGGATTCCTTCTTCATGGAGGACTCTACAGTTTTGAGTAGATTGATCAACTCAGTTATGGCAGACTTAATTTTGTTCATTCGGTAGTTAATCAAAATTATGTAAAACTACTTGGTAAGATTGCAGAATTAAGTTGATACTTAATTCATTGTCCATCACAAAACAAAGAGATCGGAGATTCTTAATTAAGCCAAACATCATCAGCCCATGAGTGTCCACAGAAGTACCATCAGTCATCTTTAAACGGAACAATTGTTTTGTTATCTCATATCTTACCATTTTGGCTTTTGTATCAAATATCTCTCAAAGATGTAATATAATCGAGTAAGCATCCATAAGCTCATACTGTTTTTCCAATTCAAGAGTCATTATGCCAACATCACATAGGATGCTGTGTTACTGTCCTGTTTATGCTTCTTATGGACAGCATGCTCATCAATATGAGCATCTTGAGCTGTTGGTTGCATAATAGGAGCCTCTAACACGTAGAGAAAGTTTTCTGACTTGAGAACAATTCTGAAGTTTCTATACCAATCGAGAAAGTTTGTTTTATTTAGTTTCTTAGTTTCCAAGATGCTACACAGGTTTAGGTTGGTCGACATGATGCAGATGACCTAGATCTAAAGATAGAGAAAATTAGCTAACTATATATGCACATGTAATACAAATAATTGGTCTTTAATTAAGCGCAATGCTATTCTAGTATTTTACACAAACCAATAGCCCCCACTATTGATTCGAAAAAGCCCTTTGGAAACTTTCCTAGTTGACCGATATCCAAATCCCTCAAGAATGATCTTGGGTTTGCTCAACAAGCCACCCTTAAGTTCAATGGTAGCTATCCAATACCAATTAAATCATATGTAATTACCAGATCATTGGGTGATTAATATTTTTTAATCTTAAAGCTTTATGCTAACCCAATATTTTTTTAAAAATTTTCTTTATGCTTGAGTTAGCCCAACTAGGATAAAGAAATAAGTTAAACCCGATCAATTAATCAGGAATTTAAAATTCCATATCTTGAACATGCCTAACGTTAACTAGGCTTAGGTTAGCCCGACAACCTCATCTAGAAAAAGGACTCTTATTCTTACTTTATTAATGGAAGGCATTAGGTTTAATTTTGACTGAGGGATTTGTGATATTTTTGTCTTAACATAGCATGCATAATATAATCATATCCACACATTGCAGAAAAATAACATGATTTGGTTATGGACTTTACTATATTAATTTCCTTGAGCTACAAAGGAAATTAATTTGGCTAATCCTAAGTGTTCATGCATGATATAGGAAGAAAACCTTACTATCCTCCTTTTGGTTTTGATCATGTTCTCTTGAACTTGTAATAATTCTATTCTATCTAAACTATGTAATCTAATTACATAAAATTCTAATAAAGAAACCTTGACTTACATTCGAGGAGAGTTAGATGAGAAAAGAAATTTATACAAGAAAAATAGAGAATGTAGGACTTGCAGGCCCTATTTTAATTCAAAACAAAAGCGATAAAATGCATGAACAATTTAACTAGGTCCATAGTCCATAACCAAATTGCCATGCTAGTTTTATGCTCAAAATGAATTTAAACATAGCAAATAATTCCAAAAACACTATTTTGGAAAAATAGAATAAATTCTAAAATCAATATTTTAGAACATATATTAATTCCTAAAATTAATTCCAAAATCACTATTTTGGAAAATTGAATATATTCCAAAATCACTATTTTGGAAAATTGAATATATTCTAAAATCACTATTTTGGAAAATTGAATATATTCTAAAATCACTATTTTAAAATTTTACATTAATTGCTAAAATCTGTTTTAGGAATTAAAATAATATATAATCTAAAATCATTATTTTAGAAAATATATTAATTTCTAAAATCATATTTTAGGAATTAAAATAATATATAATCTAAAATCATTATTTTAGAAAATATATTATTTGCTAAAATCATATTTAAGAAATTAAAATAATATATAATCTAAAATTATTATTTTAGAAAATATGTTATTTTACAAAAACAAGATTTTTGGAAAAATTATTTGTTAGTCCCAAAGTAAGACTTTGGGGAAAAAAAAGGGCATCAAGTGAGAAAAAAAAACAAAAACAAAATGATCCGTGGGCCATTCCTCAACAAGAAGACAAAATTGTAGAAAAGGAAAAAGAACGATTTTTTATATTTTTTTAATACAAAAAAGTTGCGTCCTGGGGAGGCTGTGTACTGCAATTCAGCACCGCAATTCAGGAATTGCTACTCGGGTGAGCTGTGGCTTAGGCCAAACAAAAATATAAATATATTTTTTTCGTTTTTCTTTTTCGTCTTCTCCATAAACGATTTCTAGAAAAAGAAAAAAAAAAACTTCAGATCTTCTACAACAACTTCAAAGAACAATTTTCTGATATATTCTAGTCATTTTTTTTCTTTTCTATCAGCTTGTTCAAAGAAATCTTCTATTCAGTCAAACTAAACAAAAGACCAGAACCAGAAAAAAAAGATAATTTTAGGATAACAATTTCCTTTTTATAGTTACAGAAACAACACGCGCAGAAAAACATTTTTCCTTTCTGCAAGAATTAAGACTTTAATTCTTGTAACTTTTACAGAAACATGCTCATTGCAATCAAACCTTACAGAATCAATTTTTTTGTTTCCCACAAACTACTCACGTGAAAAGAATTTTTTATAGTGGACACAGAGACAATGATGAAACATATTTCATTGAAAAAAATCCAACCCATTAACACATAAAAGAAGGCTTTGATACCACTGTTAGGAATTTTTCATGCAAAAATATATTTACGCAGCAAAATAAACGATAATTCCACAACAAGGATCACGTTTATGCATTAATAGGAATTAAAACAGTAGAGAAACTGTACCTTCGGTGTGCCTCTATGAAACAAAAATCCTCTTCAATTTGTGCTCTCTGAGACACAATCCAGCAAACACAGAGAACGTCTTCTCTGTTATTCTGTCAAAAACACCACAATCCAAGTGTAGGATTGTCTCCAATAAAGTCCACACGAGAATGGTGTTCAGGAATCACCAGAAATTTTGTGGTAGCAAAATTCAATTGGCGGCTAGGTTTTTCAGTGTTTTTAGAAGAAGAAGAAGAACACAGAAAGAGTTCTTGGTTTTTCCCAAAAAAAAAAAAACCTCTATGTGTATGTGTGTAATTACTCAATCATAATTGCATGAAAAATATAAAATCATATAGCTCCCGTATCTATTTGGTAATTAGAATCCATTATGTATATGGATTCTTAATTGCTAATTGTTATTTTGATTATAGTTAATTATAATGTAGCCCACAAAATATAACTAATTATAATTCAAGCACAATAATTTCTTCTTTTCACAATAAACCCTGTAATGTTATCGAATAACATCTTGAGCATTCAATTCTCTTTTGCGTACGACCTATTAGGTTTTCCGGTCTATTAGTATCAAAATATGAATTAATCTAAACATCTTTAAGATTTATAATCCTTAATAATTGATAGGAATTAAAATCATCCATATTTTCCTAGTTATTTTAGGATATTTTGTGATACATTTGTTGTAATAACTAGACGTATTTCATCATATTTGATATTTTACCCTTAGAAAGGAGTTTTGAAATTTTATTGCAGAAGACAACAAAACAACGACAAAATCATCGCCGTCCTAGCACTGCCGGCACTTTCCGCGACCCATGGAACTGGCACGGGCCCCGATTTGAAAAATAGGGAAATTTTGTATGGGAAAAAAACAGAGTACGACCGGTGCCAGCCATGGCCTTACAAGCCGGTGCCAGCTCCGCTCTGGTCCATGTCGGTGAGCTTTACAATTTTTGCACAGATTTAGTAATTTCCAAGAGTTTTGGTATTTTCCAATCTCTACTCAGCCTAGAATTTAGGGGACGAAAAATTACTTATTGACAAGAGTATGAATTCAAGGATCAAATCAAAAAATTACTTGTTGAAGGAGGAATTCATCAAATCAAGGAGGATTGTTTAAGAGAGTTTTCAAAGGAGAAGAATGAGGCTTGTCTATGAGTGATTTCTTTTACCTTTGTTTTCTTTTTCTTAAACAATTATGTATTTCATATTTCCATTGTAATTTGACATTGTTTTTGGGATTCATGATTTATTAGTTATTTTTACCTTTTGATCAATTAATTATTGTTCTTGGTATTTGATTATTTGTTTGGCTTACGGTGTTCATTAATTGGTTTTTGTTATTAATTTGCTTGAAAAATGGGTTGGTAATGACTTTAATTAATTAATTTTATATTTGTTACCGTTTAACTTGTTTGAAAAATGGGTTAATGGTTAAGAACTTAGGTAATCAAAGGTTAGTTGATAAATGCTAGGATATGGATTCACCGAGAATATAGGGGTTTATATGAGGATTGATTTTAACACATAAGATCTATGATGCAGAAAATCATAACATGAGGCATTCGGTTGGATTCACCCATGGGTCATTGTATGATAAAAGATCCATCTGTATAGATATCATCATCTACATCCAGAAACTCGTATGCTTTGTAAGAAGCTTGTATAGTTTGTGAAGGGGTTTTGATTCTGAGAAAAATTCTATTAGTAGAAAAGAATCAGTTATTGAGTAGGCACTCGTAGCTCGGCTATAGGGCATCCCCTTTTCGTTTAAAATATTCCTTACTTCGGTTTTCATCCTAATTTGAGGAAAGGTTCGCCTCTAAATTAGTTGAGACAGAATATATTCACTAGTTTAACTAGAAGGTAGTGATTCTATGGATTGCAAACGCAGTGGGTCTATTTTAAATCCTTAATGAGACCAAAATAATAATTGATTTTGATATTAGCTAAGTGATACATTATCATGTTTTCAAAAGCTTTTGTCTAAACTGCATATTTTCACATCCTTGAGTTGTATATATTTTTTAATTTTCTTTTTATTATCTTATTACTTTCTTTGGTCGGTTAAACAATAAATGAAAAGTGATTAGTGTGTACTTGTATACTATGCTTGCAATGAGTATACTTGGTCGTCTGTGTATTTTGGGACTAATGCGTTAATTAAAACTTGACTAAGAGATTTATTTAAATTTGATGATTTTTATACAACCAAAATTTATACATCAATAATTTAATAATTAACTTATTAATTATAATAATGATTGATTTATTAATTCTCTAATTAATAAATTAATATTCAACAAATCATGAGCGGTATCCAACAACACATCATAACCACCCAAAAGTCCAGAAAGTAAAGTGGCTTGACATGAACCTTTCAATAGCAATAACTAGTGCAATAAACTCCTTCACCATATAATATCTCATTCGATTAGGAATACAGAATTAGTGCCAACTCCTTCTAGAAAAGCAAATTAATTCTGGCATAAATATTTTAGTACTTGTTCTTGGGATCTACTACTCATCATATGTATCAATTGGAACTATTTCCAATATATAATTGCCTTAGCCAATGACTTCTCAAGTAGTGCTTCCTATAAGTGGCCGCGTGATATTCGCTCATACTATTATGAGTGGTGAATCTTTTATTAATCCTCTCAACTACTTTGATTGGCTTTATGTTGTACCCAATATCCATCCCATAGGTGGTCTTGTCAGGACTCCAGAGATTAAAATCAAAGTCCAACACTTAGCAAATAAAGTACCTTTGAGATCTTATGTCTAAGGATATTTGCATATTTGCTATGATGAGATTTTATCACTGTCACTAAATAGTTATCCATGTAATTATCTCATAATTAGGTCATCTAATGTACTTGTTTAAGTAACAAGCATCCATGTCTTTGTAAGGATTTAGCCGTGCAAGAGTATATGTGCAGCGGAAAATAACACCGAAATCCCTCCCAAAGATGACATGTTTGTCAATTAAAATGGGTAAGAAAACAAGTTACAGGATTTACCTATTGTAGCCTTAATTCAAAACTTTCTTCGGTTCCCCTACTATTGCGATCACGATCGCAAATTACACAGAGCACACAGTTCTTTTGTTCTGTGATCAGTTGCTTACGACGGCCACTAAAATCCAAGCGAGGACTGCCTCAAACAGTATCCATATGAGGGACTCAAGGAAAAACAAAGAAAATTCTCTGCTTGAAGAGTCTTTTGTAGTTAGGGTTTTTTTTTATGTGTAAAAGAGAAAACAAGAGAGAGAGAGAGAGAGGAAGGTTTTTTTCTCCCTTTACTGTGTGTTCTGTGCTTTTTTCCTAATAAAAGCCGAGAGAACATTCCGAAGTCATCCCTGGAAAAACACAGTAAAACACATTTCTATGAATTCTAATCAAATTAAAATTCCCTAATTGCAATTGAAAACTATAAGTCTTAATTATTGTAATTTGGCTCAAAATTATAACTAATTATAATTTGACCATAATAACTTCTTCTTCTTATAATTAACCCCATAATATTATCAAATACACCTTGAGTACTTAATCATTTATTGTGTGTGACCTATTAGGTTTCTCGGTTTATTGGTAGTGAATATGAATTAATCTAAACGTATTTGTGATTAATAATTCTTAATAATTTAGAATTAACCTATTAATTTTAGACAAGATTGGTTTATTAATTCATTAATTAATAAACCCATATTCAATAGATCATGAGTGATATCTAGCTACACATCATAACCACCCAGAGTCCAAGATGTCAAATGGCTTAACATGAACCCTTCATTACAAACTACAGTACAATAAATTCTTTTCACCATACATATCTCACTTAATTTGGAGTATGAAATTAGTGCCAACTCCTCCTAGAATATAAATTAATTCTGGCTAGGATATATTAATACTTGTTCCCAAAATCCACTACTAAATATGTGCATCAATTGGATGTATTTCCAATACACAATCACCTTGGCTAAAGATTTCACGAGTAGTAATTCTATTAAGTGGTTGTGAGATAATTCTTTATTGACCCTCTCAACTACTTTCATTTACCTCACATTGTACCTAAGATCCGTCCCATAGGCAGCCCTCAATTTAGCTTAAGTGATTGGAATTAAAGTACAATGCTCAACAAAAATAAAGTTCTATGGAGATCTCAAGTCTAAAGATACTTGCACGTTTGTTATAACGAGATTCTATCACTGACACTATATAGTTATCCATGTGATTATCTCATAATCAGGTCATCTAATGTACTTGTTCTATTAACACGCATCCACGTATTAACTTTGAATATCTCAATACTTATGGATATGAGAACCACTGCCTGATCAGATCAAGAAGTCTAACACGTAGTAGTCTTAACGCATTAATGATGTCTAATCTCATTACTTCTATGACTAGGGATCATTTAATTACTAACACAATACAGTATAGTAGGCATCTCACATCACGATCTCTATCATGAATTCCTTAACACAGTATTGTACTACGAACTTTATCTAATAATTATTTTGCATGAAAGTAAAGAAGACAAACTAAAAGATAAATAGCGCCTTGTATTATAAAATAAATGTGTCGTATACATTCTACAAGTGATTGCCTCTAGAGCACAACTCTAACAAACTCCCACTTGCACTAGAGCCAATCATTCATTTACCGAATACCGAATGACTCAACATGCCTATCATGTTTTAGCTAGGATAATGCTTTTATAAGCGGGTCAGCTATGTTCTCATCTATGGGAATTCTCTCTATCTTTACATCTCCACTTTTAATAATCTATCTAATCAAATGAAAACGTCTAAGTATATGCTTGTATCACTGGTGATACTGTGGTTTCTTTGCTTGTGCAATGGCTCCATTATTGCCACAATATAGAGATATTGGATCAACATTACTAGGGACCGCTCCATGTTCTTTTTGGGTATTTCACACATATCATATATAGCGCAGTGAAAAAATAAAATGAGATACCATCCCAGGATCCACATATGTGTTGAAAATAAGTCATATAGAGAGCAAAAGTAATAGCTTTACCTTTCTTTGAGCGTCTGAAAAATAAAATTTTCCTTCTTCAAGTCAAGGCATGATCCAGCAATCCTCTTGATCAAACATCACGAGAGTTGAACGTCCAACCACTATAATCACAGTATGTGATTATCTCTAACAGTGATCCGCACACAGGATACACTCAAGCACGAAGTTTTCTATGTTAGCAGAAAAAAACTAAGTGGTGGCTAGGGCTTGATTAATATCAACAAGAGAGAGCAAGAGAAGAGAGAGCTTTTCATGGCTATTGTTTTTCTGTGAATGCCCTACAATAGGGCTTCATGCATATATATATTATATGACACGAAAATCCACTGAAAATTCAAAATTCTAAAACAATAAGAATTCCCCAATTTGTAATTGGAAACATCAAGTTCTCACAATTATAATTTGGACCATAAATTATAACTAATTATAATCTGGCCATAACTCATTCTCTTCCTCTCAATTAACCCCACTATGTTATCAAATAACATATTGAGTATATAATCATCTATTATATGTGACCTATTAGGTTTTTTAGTCAATTGGTAGAGAACATGAATTAATCCAAATGTCTTTGATATTAATAACCCATAATTAATTAGAATTAATCATATTATTCTAATAAGGATTGGTTTATTAATTCATCAATTAATAAACCCATATTCACAAATCATGAGCGGTATCTAGCAATATATCATGACCACCAAAGAGTCCAGGATGTAACACCCCGCTACCTGGGCCCGTCAGGGCCGGGGATGTCACCTCGTCCAAAGGACAATGGGTCTTTATAACTAGGTCACCCAAATAAAATAGCGGATTAAAATAATACTTTAACTCAAAAATTTATTAAATCCCAAGAATAAATCCATGAATTCCTAAACACAAATCCATAAATAAAAATTATCCACTCTCAACTCCCCAAAGTAATACATAAGAATAAATGACAACATTCTCTTCCAAGGCAGATAACACTAGCTACTCATCCCCACAGCAGGATCGACCTGAAATCATGGTAAAAAGAGTGATGAGACAGAAATCTCAGTAAGCCCCGTGTGTGAGTTGGGCTAAAAAGACAAAACACTTTTCATGATACATGCACTAGCAGTATATCAAAAGCTTGTCATGCATTCTTTACAAATTTAACTCTCACTTTTTGGAAGATAGTAGTGAGAAGTCATGAACCAAAATGCTCTTAAAATATTCTGTTTGGATAGATATGAATAATTAAAAGATATTGAGCTTTGAATAAAATTCCAATGACACTTTAAAATAGTTCCACGAAAATAGCTCATCAATTTATGCAACCAAGTTAATCTGATAAGGCACAGCGGTGGCTCTCATAGCAGGTGCAGCACTTGACCCCCGACAGGTGGTGAAAGGGCACAGAGGTGGCTCTTACTCCTGTGAAGTACTTGACCCCCAACACCTGGTGAAAGGGCACAGAGGTGGCTCTCACTTCTGTGAAGCACTTGACCCCCAACACCTGGTAGGTGTACATCCTACCGAGTGAGATACTCCTCCCTCTCTCACTCAATCCAAACCGGTTGTCCCACTTCCGGCCGTCGATTCTACTAGAACCCCATCGCTAGCTGAGGACGGCTCAACCTTCTATACTGACGCCCTGATCGAAAAGAGCCAACCTCTCGGAGGTGGCCACCTGCCGAGAGATATCCCCAGACCAACCAAAGGCTAGTATAAAGGCCTAGCCCCCATTGAGTACTCAACGTTATTCAATCTTCACAATTCATAAGGCTCCAAGGTGGAACCTACAAAATTAGCTCAATACAGTTCCAAACAACATTTTTCAACTCGTACAAAAATTTTAGAAGGCATGGTTTTAAGTCAATAATTTATTCCACAAATTCATAGTGGAGGAGCCACATGCTTAAATAAGTCATGCTGTGATTTTTCAAAAATTAGATGCATGCCCAAAAATTTATCTCTTGCATATTCAAAACAAATCAAAATGTTTGATGCCTAAGTCATGCCTGACGCATTTTAAAAATTTATAAATCTATAAGTTTCTAAAATTATAAGTTTTCCAAATGTAGAAAGTTTCCAAAATAAGAAGGTTCGAAATATAGAGGTTTTCAAAATTAGCTATCGTGCTAAAATTTCGTATTTGCAAAAGATACTCACCAACCTTACTTTCAAACCAAGATAATAAAATAAAATCAATTTCATGAATGCAAGGGAACTTACCTTATCCTTAAGCTTAGGGTATGAACTCTAGTAGGTTGGTCCCTACCCTTGACAATCTTCTAAATCTATCAAAGAGTTCATATAAATTAATTACAGCACTTTATAGATCATCCCAAAAGAAAATCAAGTACAAAATCGACTTTCACAAATAAAACAAACTCAACTCACTACTACCATGATCCTAGTGTCCCAAGCTTTATGGCCAAATAATAAATAAAAAGGGTTCATAAGCTAAGTCTAATTTGATATTTAAAATAATTAGTGTTTTGGAAAATACGTACTAATAAGTTGAAGGTTTAAATCTTGCTAAGAAAGATTTAGAGTTTATTTGATGAAGAGTCCTAGGTGGAATTAGGTAAAATAATGATTTATTAATAATTTAGTTGTTAGAAAATAAATGATAACTAAAATTAGTTGAAAATAAATTTAATGAGTCTTGCTTGAAAGACAATAAATAAATTTTTAATGGGTTTTGATTAAAAGATAATAATTAATTTTTTAGTAATAAATATTTTACTAATTATGATTGTTTCCATAAAAGACTTTATTTGATATTATCATTCTATATATAATATCTATATATTTTATTTTCTAGCAAAAGCTATTATTTATGTGACTAAAATATCCTTATTATATATAATAATCGAAATTTACCCCTCCTAGGGTTTTTTGGAAATTACTAGCAAAATCCCATTATGAAATATTTTATTCATGAAATAAAAATTAGCTTAGGGACAACTAGGTCATGATCATATTTCTATGGCTAACCACAATCATGAGCATATACAATCCTTCAATTCATCAAATCATCCAAATCATGTATATAAGCATAGATCTAGACTTACTAAGGCATGATCTAACTATTACTAGCATAAATATAATCATAGCTTCAATAATCACACAAGAATATAATTCCTATTCATCATAGATGACATAATCTCTAGCATACTTGATCATGGAGACATACATCAAACCCTAGAACACCATATATTCAACCAAGATAAGCAACTCATGCAAAAATCCCATCTCCAACATATTCATACATATATTCATGCTTCAATCTCAACTCATCACAACAATATATACTCAACCCTATTCATGATTCATCTTCTATCAACATCATCCTAGAGACATGAGTCTAGAATTTAAAAGAAGGGTTAAAAAGGCTTACTTGATTGATGAATACCTTGAAGGAGTTTCAAATGAATCTAAACCCCTAGATGCCTAAATCCGTCCAAAGGAGATGAAGGAAGCATGGCCATGGTTGATGAAATCATTCGGCCAAGAGAGAGAGAGAGAGAGAGAGAGAGAGAGAGAGAGAGAGAGAGAAAAGAGAAGAAGAGAGTACATTAGCATGTTTAATCACATATATATTCATTAGAGATCAAAGATTAGCGAAGATGAAGTTGATTGAACAAACCTACCTTGAAGGTGTTCTTGAGCTTTCACAAAATTTCTGGTTTTTGATCCAAAAGAGCAAGTTGGAATTTGTAGTTTGATGTTAAAAATGGCACGGATGGACTCACAGCAATGAATAGATGAAGTCTGGGATTTTTAGAGGTGGTTTGAAGTGATTTGGAGTGGTATTAGGTGAGAGGAAGTAGTAGGTGTTCTTGGTGTAGTGTGTGTTCTTGATGGCTGAAGAAAAATCGAGAGGAATGTTTGTTGTGGCTGCCGAATTTTCTGTGGAATGAGGGCTGCCGAAATTCTGTAGGGTTTAGGAGGATGTTTCTCTGATTTGAGAGGGAAACTTAAAGGTTAGTTGTTACAATCCTTGAAGAATATTTTTAGGAAGTGAATTTGGAAAGTAAATATCCTAAGAATATCTTGATTGTTTGGACAGCTTTGAAGTCTGCCATGGCTGATTGTTTGAGCAGAATTTCGTGGGAGTAATGCTGGCTTATGGAGGCTTATGGTGGCTGAAAGTATGGTGTACAATGATGAAGAAGAAGTCTGGTCCATTGAGCAAAATATTATGGAAGGTTGCTAAATAAGATGGCTGAAATTTTGGAAACCAATCAAGCTAAATTGCTGGGATTTGTTTGAGAGATTTTTGCACATCCATTAATGGAATTTCATGCAGAAGTTCAAGGGGATCAATGGAGCTCTGTTTATGGTGGTTTAAGGAAGGTTTTGACAGATTAGGGTTGGTGTTTTGTCTGGAAGAGAGATAGGAAACAAGCTGGACAAATATCTGCATAGAAATTTCGCTGCACAGTGAATTTTCTGGCAGATTTTCGTCTGCCACTTCCAACCATTTTGTAGCGAGCTGGAAGGGGGGTTTCAGGGGTATTCAAGGCTGGTTTCCAGACTTCTTTATGGAGAAAAAACATGGCTAAGGTGCTGCACAAAATCTGGGAGAAAACAGCTTGGTTTGGAGCTCTCAAAGCTGATTTTCGTACAGGAATTTTTCCTTTTTTGCTCTAGCTTGAGCAGTCCGAAATTGGACAAGAAATTTCAGGTTTCAAACTGATCCTAAAGACTATTTTTCTGGTAGCATTTGGGAGGGAATGTTAGCTAAAATTTTTGACCTTTTAAAGGTACAACAAGCTGGAAAATTCCAACTCATTCTATGAAGAAAGATGAACTAAGCTAGAGGAAAATTTCAGCAAGCTTACTAGGGGAATTTTTCGTCTTGAAATTTCCCACAACGCTACCATATTTTTCAGAACATAAGAAGTCTTTTACCAAGACATTTTGATCCTAAAAGACCTCAGTACTTTACTGAATTTTCTGGAATGGAAAAGGCTAGAACATCTTGATCAAACTAATGAGTTGAGAATTGAGGAAAATTAAAGATCAAGGAAGAATGATTTTCCCTATAAGAATTTCGAGAAGAGTAAAAGGAGTGGAATGAGGTTACTTCTATCATGTCTCTCATAGAACATCATCACCACATTAATCTAGGCCCTTAAGGCCGAAACCATCCTTTCCCAAGCAAAATAAAATTTACTCAAGCTAAAGCTTCTATGATGGACTTTGAACCCAAGACCTCAAGAATTAATTCCAAAGCTCTAACCACTACACCACAACAACTGTTGTTGCTATTCCTACTAGAAAAATTATTTCCTATTCAATCTACAAGCTATCTCGTTATTTTCACCTCGGGCAATAATTACCATTTTGCCCTTCTCACACATCACACACCAACAAGACTTCAAGATAATAAAAATCAAATTCAAAGCACATAGAAATCATATTATAGCATATTTAATCATGAAATAAAGCATGATATGCATCCCAACCCCCTTACTCTAAGGTTGGTTTCGACTGGGGTTTCACATAGGAAGTCAAGTGGCTTTTCATGAACCCTTCAATAACAAACTACAGTGCAATTAACTCCTTTCACCATACAATATCTCATTCGGTTTGGAGAACGGAATTAGTGCCAACTCCCTCTAGAATTAATTCTGGCTCGAATACAATAGTACTTGTACCAGGAACCCACTACTCTAGATATGTATCAATTTGAACTATTTTCAATACACAATCACCTTAGCCAAGGACTTCTCGAGTAGTAATTCCTACAAGTGGCCTTGAGATATTCGCCCCTACTATTAGGAGTGGTGAATCATTTATTAACCGTCTTAACTACTTTCATTTACCCCACAATATACCCATTATCCATCCCATAGGCGGCCCTCAATCGAGCTCCAGAGGTTGGAATCAAAGTACAATGCTCAACAAACAAAGTACCTTGGAGATCTCAAGTCTAAGGATACTTGCCCGTTTGTTATATTGAGATTATATCACTGGAACTAAATAGTTATCTATGTGATTATCTCATAGATAGTTCATCCAATGAACTTATTCCATTAACAAGGATCCATATGTTAACTTTGCGTATCTCATTACTCATGGATATGAGAACCACAACCTAATCAAATCAGAGAGTCTAACATATGGTAGTCATAATGCATTAATGATGTCCTGTCTCATTAATACTACGACTAGAGACTATTTAAGTACTAACACTATACAGTGTAGTAGGAATCTCATATCATGATCTCTATCTTGATTTTCTTAACATAGTGTTATACTAGGGACTTTATCTAACAGTTATTTTACACAAAAGTAAGATAAATAATGCCTTTCATTAAAATAAAATTTGTCATATACAATGTACATGTGATTACCTCTAGGGCACAATACTAACAAACTCCCACTTGCATTAGAGCCAATCATTCATGTATCTAATACCGAATGACTCAACATGACAGTTATATTTCTTCTAGGATAGTAGTTTTGTAAGCAGGTCAACTATGTTCTCATCCGTGGGAACTCTCTCTATCTTTATTTTCTTAGCTGCTTTAGAAGAGCTTATGTACTTAGCTTCTGTCGTAGAGTTGGCAATAGTCTCTTGTTCGGAACTCTTCCAACTTATTGCCCCTTCGCACAACGTAAACACGTAGCCAGATTGTGATTTCAAATCGTCATTGTCAGATTGAAAACTGGTATCATTATAGCTATTTATTTTCAAATCACCTTCTCCATATACTAAGAACACATCCTTAGTCCTTCGTAAGTACTTAAGGATGTTCTTTACAACCGCCCAATGACCCTCACTAGGGTCAGATTAGTATTTGCTCGTCAAACTGAGAGCACAAGATACATCGGGCCTAGTACATATCATAGCATACATGATAGATCCAATTGTCGAAGCATATGGAATCTTACTCATGTGATCTCTTTCAACTTGTGTTTTGGGAGACATCGACTTTAAAAGGCTTACACCATGTGACATGGGTAAGAATCCCCTTTTGGATTGATCCATGCTAAACCACTTTAGCACTTTATCTATGTTTGTAGACTGTGAAAGACCTAAAAACCTTCTGGATCTATCTCTATAGATCCTTATTCCAAGAATATAGGTTACTTCTCCAAGGTCTTTCATGGAGAATTGTTTGGACAACCAAACTTTAACCATTTGCAGGACAGGTATATCATTTCCTATTAGCAATATGTCATCTACATAAAGCAATAGGAAAATAATTGGACTCCTACTAACCTTCTTGTATACATAAGGCTCATCTATGTTTTGAATAAAACCAAAGTCTTTGATTATTTCATCAAAATGGATGTTCCAACTCCTAAAAGCTTGCTTAAGTCCATAAATGGACCTTTGCTGCTTACACACTTTTGTGCTATCATTGGATGTGAAACCCTTAGGTAGTGTCATATACACTTCCTCAGTCAGATTTTCATTTAGAAAAAGCTGTTTTCACATCTATTTGCCAAATCTCATAGTCATAATAAGCACTAATGGCTAGGAGTATCCTGGTGGATTTTAATATGGCTACTGGCGAAAAGGTTTCGTCATAGTCAATACCATGCTGTTGATGATAACCCTTCGCCACTAGACGTGCTTTATAGGTAACTATGTTACCATCCATGTCCGTTTTCTTCTTGAAATCCCATTTGCACCCAATAGGTTTAATTCCTTTAGGTGGATCAACCAAAGTTCATACGTGGTTGTCGTACATGGAATCTATCTTTAACTTCATGGCCTCAAGCCATTTGTCATATTCTAAACTGTTCAGAACATCCTTGTTGGTAGTAGGCTCATCTTCTTCTATGAGCAATACGCCATTGTGGTCACTAGTGAGAAATCCATATCTCTCAAGTGCCACATATATCCTACTAGACCTACGAGGTTCTTGTGTAGTAGAAGGTTTATCTATTCTCACAATAGATGTGGGATTAGACGATTGATCCTCATTTGTTTGATCTTCATGAACTTCACTAAGTTCAATTTTACTCCTATTGTACCCCTTGAGCATGTGCTTCTTCTCTAAGAAGACGACATACTTTGAGACAAACAATTTATTTTTGGAAGGGAGGTAAAAGTAATTTCTGAAAGATTCTTTCGGATATTCCACAAACAAATACTTGTTAAACTTACTATCAAGTTTATCTGACTGTAGCCTTTTGACAAAGGCAAGACAACCCCATACTCGTAAGTAAGATAACTTTAGTTTCTTACCAAAGAACATCTCAAATGGGGTAGAATCAACCGTTTTTGTCGCAACTCTGTTTAGTATATAAATAGAAGTTTCTAGTGTAAATCCCCAAAATAATTTTGGTAGGTCTGCAGAAGCTATCATAGTCCGTACTATGTCTAGAAGGGTTTGATTCCTTCTCTCAGATACACCGTTATGTTGACGTATATGTGGTGGAGTCCAATGAGATAATATCCTATTATCTCTAAGATAACTCAGAAACTCTTGGCTCAAGTATTCTCCTCTTCGATCAGATCTTAGAGTCTTAATACTTTTGCCCAGTTATTTCTCTATTTCATTCTTGAAGTCTTTGAACTTTTCAAAGGCCTCAGATTTGTATTTCATTAAATACACCGTATCATGAGAAATCATCGATAAAGGTTATGAAATAGTTATAACCTCCTCTTGCTTGTATTGACATTGGGCCACATACATCAGAATGTATGAGTTCTAATAACTTTTTGGCCCATTCTCCTTTTCCTGAAAAAAGAGTTTTAGTCATTTTACCTAGTAAACAAGATTTGCATGCGCCATTATTGGGAATATACCCTCTTAGACTAGGTTTCTGATGTAAGTATCAAATGTTTTAATAAAGAATCTATTTTCAGAAATTGTTTGTAAATTTACAATTTTATTTATGCACAATTATATTTGAAAAAGACCTATTGTGTTTAAGTAAGTGGTCCATGTGAATAGAGGTCTTTCACAGTAATGTATGGATCAGAGTTACTTAACACATAAACTTTTGTTCTTAATCGATTGATAAGAATGAGAATCTCATCATGTCTAGGTTATTATGTTGTGAATTCTAAATGGGGAATGGCTTACCTTTAGCCAGTGAGTAGTCCACTTATTTCATGACATAAGCGTATTTCGAATACATAGAATAGGACATGTAGTAGTGGTTTTTTAAAAGTACTATATCGTAGCAATCTAGATTACTACTGCTACAGCGTGGACTAGTACTCTACGACTTGAGTATGAGTTGGTGGTCTGATGAAACTGGAAGCATGTACTTTGATATGCTATAGTTGAGGTTCTATCGTAGGGCCAATATACTTGCATGTTGGGTATGTGTGACTAGTTAGTGAAGATAAACTTGTACAAGATAGTTTCTATACTATATAGCCCCTTGTGGTTGTCTGAATGATCTAAATATCCAGGGCCCTGTGAAACATACCTTGGATGTTTGCTTTAGGTTAGCTCCCTTAGAAAGTGGAAACAACCCAGGAGGTCGTGGATCATTGGACTAGAGGCCTAAGGATGGTAGATGTCATTTAGAGAGGTGTTAGTACACTTCTTCCTCTCTAAATGTACGGTGATGTATAGAGGGGTATTTTAGTCATTACACCTATAGGTCGGAGACTTTGCTAATACAACACTGTCTTTGGGGTTAATATTTCCTTATGGTGATATTAGAAAATATTTAAAATGTAAAATATAGCCATTTATATGGCAAGGGTATTTTGGTCATTTTAGTAGCCAATGCGGTGTGTCTTTTGGTCCCCAATCTAGACCATGAGTCATAATTAAATACGGGCTAAGGAATTGATATTAAATTAAATGGAATTTATTTTATTTAAGTAGCCTGATTTAATTATTGAGCTAGAATAAAATAAAGGTCCTTGGAGAGAGAATTAATAAAATAAGTTTAGTGGGTTAATTAATTATTTAGGGCTTTGGCCCAGTTTGAATAATTAAAGATTAACCTGGGACTAAACTAATATAAGCTTATTTATTGGACTAGTTTATTTGGGCTAGGAAATTAATTATTAATTAGGTCATTTATGTGGTTCTAATTACAATAATTAATTAAGTCCAAAAGGTTAAACTAAGAGTCTAATGGCCCAATCCATTTTAACCTAGGGTTTTTATTTAGGTTAAATAGGAGGATTGGAAACCACGTGATTGCAGAACATACACTCTCTGAGACAGCTTATTCTCTGTGAAAAGCCAGATGTCTCTCTCTCTCTCTCTCTCTCTCTCTCTCTCTCCAGAAAAAAGGTTCCTTAGTCTGTAGTTGTTCACCAAACGGATTTAGGCAGGCCATATACTGGAAGATTGAGAGTTAGGCGTTCACCTATATGCAAAGATGGAGTAGGAGGTTTACAAGAATTGCACCAGAGGCTTCCACCAGCGTACCTACCCCGGTAGCACATATTTTGAGAACTGGATTATCCAAGTCTAGAACATATAAGCCATAAACCTGAGTTGCTGAACTATAATGAATATCATTCAATGAAAAAGAACAACATTTATTCTTAAATATCCAATGAAATCTATTTAAATCTAAATATGCAACTGAGATAATGTTTTTCATTAAAATTGGTACATAATAACAGTTTTGTAGTTCTAGAACTAATTTTGAAGGCAAGTTTAGCTCACATGTCCCTACAGCAAGTGCAGCAACCTTTGCCCCCATTTGCAGTACGTAAGTCCACGTCGCCTTTCTCTAGCCTTCTACTGCTCTTTAGTCCCTACAAGTTATTGCAAAAATGAGATCCACATCCAGTATCTAATACCCATATCCCATTTCTAAAGGCAGTATTTATCTCAATGATAAACATATCTGAAGTAGAAGTAGAAGTGCTTGTAAGCTTCTCCTTCTACTTCTTGTCCTTAATGGTTTCCAAGTAGGCTTTGCAATTAGCCTCTAGTGGCCCATCTTACCACAATGATGGCATGGGCCCTTAGTAGTTGCGTCCTTCTTCTTCACCCCACTTTTGGGTTTCATGGGAGCCTTCTTCTTCTTTTGAACTTTCTTCTTAGAAAAAGAAGATTCTACCATTAAAACTGCATTGGAAACCTTCTTCGTGGAGGATTCCGCAGTTTTGAGAAGAATGATCAACTCAGGAATGGTGGACTCAATCTTATTCATCTGATAGTTAATCACAAGTTGTGAGAAACTATTGGGCAAAGACTGTAGAATTAAGTCAACACTTAAGTCATAATCCATTGCAAACTCGAGAGATCTAAGCTTCTCTATCAAGCCCAGTATCTTCAGGCAATGAGTGGCCACAGAAGAACCCTTTGTCATTTTGCAATGGAATAGTTGCTTCGAGATCTCATATCTCTCAATTCTGGCTTAGGCATCAAATAGCACTTGAAGATGTAGTATAATCGATTGAGCATCCATATGCTTGTACTGTTTTTGCAACTAGGGAGTCATGGATGCCAGCGTAATACATGATGTTGTATCACTATCCCCCTTGTGCCTTTTGTGGACAACATGCTCATCAGTATGAGCATCTTGAGCTGGTGGTGGTGGAATAGAAGCATTAGGCACGTAGAGCAACTTTTCAGATTTGAGAACGATTCTCAAATTTCTATACCAGTCGAGGTAGTTTGATTCATTTAACTTGTTGGTTTCCAAGACGCTACATAGGTTTAGGCTTGTTGACATGATGCAAGTGTCCTAGACGTAAAGATAGAGAGGATTAACTACTGTATATGCACATGAAATACAAATAATTAGGACTTTAATTAAACGCATTTTTACTCCACTATTTTACTCAAACCAATAGCCCTCACTACTGATTTGAGAAAGCCCATTGGAAGCTTTCCTAGTGGACCGATATCTAAATTCCTTAAGAATAACCTTGGGTTTGCCCAACAAGCCACCCTTAAATTCATTGGTAGGTCTCCAATACCAATTACATCGTATGTAACTACTGGATCATTGGGTGATTAATAGCTTTTAATCTTAGAGCCTATTGGGCTACCCTAACTTTTCCTCTAAATTTCATTATGCTTAAGTTTGCCAAACTGGGATATAGAATTTAGTTAAACCCGACCCATTAATCAGGAATTTAATTCCATAGCTTGAACATGCCTGATGTCAAGTATATGAAACCCCAGTCAGAACCAACCTTAGAGTAAGGGGATTTCGATGCATATCATATTTTATTGCATGTTTAAATATATTTTTATATTATTTTATGTGCTTTAGATTAGTGTTTTATAGCCTCGAGGGCTTGATTATGCTTATTAGGTAAGGAGGGCAAAATGGTAATTTTTGCTTGAGGAGAAAATAGGGAGATAGCTTGAGGATTAA
Organism: Voacanga thouarsii; assembly: GCA_026120185.1. Taxonomy (NCBI): domain Eukaryota; kingdom Viridiplantae; phylum Streptophyta; class Magnoliopsida; order Gentianales; family Apocynaceae; genus Voacanga; species Voacanga thouarsii. Next base: position 1,403,326 of record JANUWF010003397.1, read on the forward strand.
ATAGGAAAAATATTTTTGGAGAGAAAATAAGAAAAAGAGTTGTTGTGGTTTAGTGGTTAGAGCTTTAGAATTAATTCTTGAGGTCTTGGGTTCGAATTCCATTATTGGAGCTTTAGCATGATTAACTTTTATTTTTGCTTGGGAAGGGGTATTTTCGGCCTTAAGGACCTTAGCATAGGGTAGAAGTGTTGTCCTAGGGGAGACATGATAGGAGTACTCTAATCCTATTCTTGTGCCTACTCAAAATTTCCTAAGAGAATTCATTTCTTCTTGATCTTTAATTTCTCTTAATTCTCAATTTATTAGATTCGTCAAATTTGTTCTCGCCAATTTCATTCCAGAAATTTCAGTAAAGTGCTGTGGCTTTGAAGGTTCAAAATGTTTTAGTGAAAGACATCTTATGGTCTAAAAATGTGGTAGAGATGTGGGAGATTCCAAGAGAATAAATCCCTCTAGTGAACCTTCTAAAATTGCACTCTAGCTAGGTTCATTTTCCTTCATGGCATGAACTGAAATTTTTCCAGCTTTTTGTGCCTTTAAGGTGTCAAAATTCTTTGCCATCATTCCCTCCCAAATGCTGCCAGAAAATGGCCTTTTGATAAGCTTGAGAACTGAATTTTTCTGGCCATTTTCGGACTACACAAATGCTGTGCAAAACCAGAGAAATTTCTGGTTGAATTCGCAGCTTTGGAGGTCCGAAACCAAGCTATTTTCTTTTAGTTTTTGCTCAGCATCTTAGCCATATTTTTCATCCATAAAGAAGGCGGGAGACCAGCCTTGAAAGACCCCTGAAATCTCCTCCAAACACTTTGCAAGTTGACTGGAAAATGGCAGCCGAAATTGTCCAGAAATTCCAGCACCTTGCGAAAATTCTGTATAGGAAAATTTCCAGATTTGTTTCCTAATTCATCCCTGGCAGAAACTTCAGCTTTCTTTAGTACAAACCACTCTTAAACAGCCATGATATGAACTCCACTATCTTCCCCAAGCTCCTGCACGAAAATCAGACAGGGCTGCTCGAAAATCTCCCTAGCAAATCTCTGCAATCATGCTTTGATTAGATACCAAAATTCCAGCAACATTAATTTAGCAACTTTCCATAAAATGTTCCTCAAACAACCAGACTTATTCTTCACCATTTCACTTCATCTTTTCGGCCACCATTACCCCTCTTCAATCAGCTTTCATCCAGTAGAAACACATCATAATAATTCAGCCATAGCAGCTTCCCAAAAGCTCTCCAATGATCAAAGATATTCTTGCTATATTTAGTTTCAAAATTTGATTCCTTAAGATATTCTTTTAGGATTTCAACAACTAGCCTTTCTTTTTCCCTTCCAAACCAGAAAATAATCTACCAAAACCCTAAAAACAATTCGGCCATCCCTAATCCAACAGAATTTCAGCAGCTTCAAATCAAAACCTCTCTACTCTTTTCAACCTTGAAGAACACACAGCACACCAAGAACACCTACTCCTTCCATTCGCCTAATACCCCTCCAAATCACTTCAAACTTCTTCTAAAAACTCCAGAATTCATCTACTCACTACCACGAGTCCATCCATACCATTTTTAACATCAAACTCCAAAATCCAACTTGCTCTTTTGGATAAAAACCCATAATTTTTGTGAAGGATCAAGAACACCTTCAAGGTTGGTTTGTTCTAACAACTTCATCTTCTCTAATCTTTGATCCCTAATGAATATGTATATGAATAAACATGCTAATGGACTCTCTGTCTATCTGCTCTCTCTCTCTCTCTCTCTCTCTCTCTCTCTCTCTCTCTCTCTCTTGGCCGAACCCCTCTCCTTCTTGGCCGAATGGCTTCTTCACCAATGGCCATGCTTTCTTCATCTTCCTTAGACGAATTTAGACATATAGGAGTTGAGATCCATTCGAAACTCCATTAAGGTATTCACCAATCAAGTAAGTCCCTTCAACCCTCCTTTTAAATTCTTGATTCATGTCTCTAGGATGGTATTAGTTGAAGATGGATTATGAATAGGGCTTGAGCATGTATTGTTGTGGTGAGTTGAGATTGAAGCGTTAATAAATGTGTGTTTATGATGGAGATGGGATCTATACATGAGTTGATTATCTTGGTTGATTATATGGTGTTTTCTGGGTTTAATGCATGCCTCCATGTCATAGGCAATATTTTGTGATCAAGTATGCTAGAGATTATGTCACCTTTGGTGAATAGGATTTATATTCATGTTGGATTATTGAAGCCATGATTATATTTATGCTAATAGAGGTTAGATCATGTCTTGATAAATTTAGATCTATGCTATTATGCATAATTTGATGAATTGAAGGGATGGATATGTTCATGATTGTAGTTAGCAATAGCAATATGATCATGATCTAGTTGTCCCAAAGTTAATTTTATTTCATCAATAAAATATTTAATATTATAATTTTTCTAGTAAATTCGAAAAAAAAAAACCTTGGAAGGTAGATTTGGACTATTATATATATAATAATGATATTTTAGTCAATTAAATAGTGGTTTTGAAAGAAATAAAATATATAGGTATTATATGATCAAGTAAAGCCTTTTATGGAAATAATTATAATAAGTAAAATATTTATTATTAAACTTTAATTATTATCTTTTAAAAAAAATCTATTAAAGTTTATCTATTATCTTTCAATCAAGACTCATTAAAATTTATTTTCAACTAATTTTAGTTATCAATTATTTTCTAGCAAATAATTATTAATAAATCATTATTTTACCTAATACCGCCTAGGCCTCTTCATCAAATAACCTCTAAATTTTTCTTAGTAAGATTTAAACCTTCAACTTATTAGTACCTATTTCCCAAAACACTAATTATTTTAAATATCAAAATTAGCCTTGGCTTATAAACCTTTTTATTTATTATTTGGCCTTAAAGCTTGGGACACTATGATCATAGTTGGAGTAGTGAGTTGAGTTAGTTTTATTTGTGAAAGTGGATTTTGGCTTGAGTTTGATTGTGGTTTGTATTTACCCCATGCTGGGTTAGGTCAGCTGTTGGAGACCTTTATTGTGAGCAATGATCAAGTAAGCTCCTGCATAAAACTTGTTTGATGCAAAAATGATTTTTTTTTAATAGCAAGCCAAATGTAGAGTGCAAAGCACTCATTTCTGTAAAGGCAATTGAGGATTGACTCATTTCTTATTTTAGTTAAATGAATTATTTGAAAATCAATAAGCAGATTTACTCAAATTCAAAACTCTTTCTAAAACTGATTTTGACAAGGACTTTGGAAACCTTTAATTGCCATTTTCATGTGAAACTGTGCTTTGTTCATTTTCTCCCAAGTGGGATACTTTCGTTGAGTACTCAATAAGGGTAGGCTAGTAATACTAGTTTTGAAGAGCAGGAGTGAGTCTTCTTGCAAGAGGCCACCTCCAGAAGATGAACTTAACTTAGAGAAACGTTAGTACTACTTAGTCATGCCGGTCCGAGCTAGCAGTTTTTATTTCAATTAAGTGACTGTGTTTTGCTGGAATGGACACCCAGTTGTTGTTTGGGTATAGAGAATGAGGAGTATCTTGCCCGGTAGGCCGATCACCGACCTTTTTGTCAGTCTGCACAAAGTGTCGGCATTCTGACCGGTTATGGGGCCCAATGTGTGGTAACCCATGACCCTTTCTTTTGAGTGGTTGATTTTAATTATTGTGTATGGTGGGAAAAGACAAAATGCCACTCTTGGTTTTAACTAATATTTATTGCTTGCCATTATTTCTCTTATAAAGATTTTATACTTTGCATTCACGAACTGTTTTCATTCGACACTCAAAGTACACACGGACTTACTGAGATTTTTATCTCATCACCCATTTTACCATGATTTCAGGTCGATCCTGCTGTGGGAATTAGTAGCTAGATATTTCCTACTTGGGAAGATTTTCTGATAATTTATTTTGTGTAATGCTTTGGGGAGATGAGAGTGGATAAATTTTATTATGGATTTATTTTTGGTATTCTTGGGTTTATTCTTGGATTTATTCTTGGGTTGTAATAAATTTTAAGTTAAGATATCACTTTTATTCCGCTATTTTGATTGTGTGACCTAGTTATAAAGACCCCTTGTCCTTTAGACGGGGTGACATCCCCGGCTCTGGCGAGCCTAGGTAGCGGTGTGTTACAAGTGGTATCAGAGACTAGGTTTAGGTAAATATTGATAGTATATGTTCTATTTATTTAAGTTTAATTCTTTATCTAGCCTATCTTGTTTAGGCTATAGGATGGTTAGAATGCTTAGAAACGCGAGGAAAGGGTAGCAATGGCACCCGCCTAACCCTATTTACCCTGAGGACCTTCCAGTTGCCCAGCTTGCCCCTCAGCCAGATATCCCTATGGAGGATAGCAGTAATGATAAGGTCCAGATCCTAGAGCCACCCTCAATCCCGGTGATAGACATAAGCTCTAACAATGATGATAAGGTGATAGCAGTGGAGACTGTAGCCCACCCTCCTAGTCCCATAGTGGACTTAGCAGTAGATTGTGATGACCTGGGGGAGATAGACTATGAGTCTCCACCTAGGCCTTCCTTCGTTCCCTCTTTCATTTCTCCTCCCTGCTGAGTCGAGCTCGGAGAGAGTTCTAGGTGGCCCCGGGAAGGAGCCTATGGAGGGATTTGCCAGTGGGGATGGGGTAGATTTTTCCAAGAATTCTGGGGGTTGGTTGTATGAGGCTGATGATGAGGGATCTAATGAGGATTAGAGGACTAGGAGTTGTTTTGATTCGGATGTTTATTTGTTTATCGCTTTCTGTGAATTTTTATATTAAGGAATTTTAATGCTGTTTTCCATTAAATTTTTGAATTTATGCAAATAAGAGTACTTAGAGTAATCTAAGGTTTAAAAAAAAAGAAAAAAATTTATGCAATTCTTTATACAAAAACTTGCATCCTATTTTCTTTTACTTAAACCTAAATGTGAATGCATGCTCAAAATGTTTTAAAATTGAATGCATACATTCATTATCTAGGCATGGTTGAAAATGGCACCTAAGTGCCGTGTAGCCACATCAAGCAGAAGAGTTCCGGAAGTAGAGCCTTTCATACTGGAGTTTGAGACGACTCAAATGCAGTCACCCAATCGGGAGAATGAGAGCGAGCTAGATTTGGAAATGGGGTCAGAAGAACCTGTTGAAGTGACAATAGGGCAAGTTGTACGCCAAGTTTAGAAAGTGTGAATTTTGGTTCGACAGTGTGGTATTTCTTGTCCATGTGGTGACCAATGAGGGAATCAAGGTAGACCCGGCAAAGGTCGAAGCAGTGTTAGATTGGAAGTAGCCAGAGAATATCACCGAGATCTGAAGTTTTTTGGGATTGGATTGTTACTACCGGAGATTTATCAAAGGGTTCTCGACACTCGCATCACCGATGACCCGACTGTTGAGCAAGGATGTTCCGTTTGTGTGGATTGAGAAATGCGAGAAAAGTTTTCAAGAGCTGAAGCGAAGATTAATGACAGCACTAGTACAAAGTCTGCCAGAGGGAGGGAAGCCATACGCGCTATATACCGATGCCTCGAAAGAAGAATTGGGAGCGGTATTGATGCAAGACAGGAAGGTGATCACCTACACTTCTCGGAAGCTTAGACCGCATGAAGTCAACTATCCTACTCATGATCTGGAGCTGGCAGCTATCGTGTTCGCCCTGAAGAAATGGCAACACTACCTGTACGGAGCCGAATATGAGGTATTCACCGACCACAAGAGTCTAAAGTACATCTTCACTCAGAAGGATCTAAACTTGAGGCAGCGGAGATGGATGGAATTTCTGGAAGAATACTGATGTCCGATCAACAACCATCTCGGGAAGGTCAACGTTGTGGCAGACGCCCTGAGCGAAAAAGTTGGAATGGCCAGACTGAGAGTGTAGGAAATTCAAGTGGTTCAAGATGTGTTAGATAGAAGGGTGGAAGTGCAAGACAAAGGAATCGTCGTCAGCAATCTAAGGTTGGTACCAGATTTAAGACGGGAAATCATGGAAGCTCAGCGAAGCAACACCGAGTTTCAGCTTTTCAAGGACAAGGAGCTCAAGCAGCCAGGCAGTGAATTCCGTCAAGACGAGGTGGGAGTTTTGCATTTCAGGGATCGATTGTGTGTACCCGGAGAGCAGCAATTAAAGGACAGAATTTTAGAAGAGGCACACAAGAGCAAGAACGCCATTCATCCGGGGGAAGTCAAGATGTACCAGGACTTGAAGAGAGCCTATTGGTGGCCCGGATTGAAGCGAGATGTGGTTAAGTATGTCTCGACCTGTCTCACCTGCCAGAAAATCAAAGTGGAGCACAAGAAGTCAGTGGGACTATTGCAGCCATTGCCAGTACCGGATTGAAAATGGGAAGAGGTGACTATAAATTTTGTCACCAGACTTCCCATGTCCAAGACACAGAAGGATGACATATAGGTAGTGGTGGATCGACTGAACAAATCAGCCTATTTTATACCGGTAAATGTAAGGGATTCTATGGAAAAGCTAGCCCAGACTTATGTTCGAGAGATAGTCTGACTGCATGGAGTGCCTTCAAGCATAGTGTTAGACCGAGACCCGAGGTTTACGTCTCATTTTCGGGGAATGTTTCAGGAAGTAATGGGGTCGAGTCTGAAATTCAGTACGACGGCACATCCGCAGACCGATGGGCAATCAGAAAAGGTTATACAGATATTGAAAGATATGCTGAGAGCCTGTGTCTTGGACTTCGGGGACAAATGGATAGAGTGCGTACTGTATACAGAACTATCATATAACAACAGCTATCAAGCTTCAATTAGGATGGCACCATATGAGGCTTTGAATGGGCGTAAGTGTCAAGTACCGCTGTATAGGAGTTGGTCAGAAGATGGTCACGTGAACAGAACCGGGGAAGTCTGTGTCCAAGAAATGTTGGATAAGGTAAAATTGATCAGGGAAAGGTTGAAGGCGGCTTAGAGCCGACAGAAGAGCTATGCAGACAACCGGTGGCGAGAATTGGAGTTTCAAGTCGGGGACAGCGTATTTTTGAAGTTGATGCCAAATAGGGGGATTTTGAAGAATCCGAAAGGGGGAAAATTGAATTCGAGGTACTTGGGGCCGTTCCTGATTAAGGAAAGGATTGGACTGGTAGCTTACCAATTGGACCTGCCAGATAGGTTAATGGGAATTCATGATGTGTTCCATGTGTCACAATTGAAGAAATACAATGCTGATCCCGGTCATGTATTGAATGACGAGCCGTTGGTATTGTAACCCGATTTGAGCTATGTGGAAAAGCCCATGAAAATATTATACTGCAGTATCAAGAGTCTTTGAAATAAGTAGATACCGATGGTTAAGGTTCAGTAGGAGCACCATGGCACATAGGATGCCACATGGGAATCGAAAGAGTGGGTTAAGTGGAAGTATCCTGATTTGAAATAGAGGTATGCTTGAATTTCGAGACAAAATTCTTCTAAGGAAGGGAGGATGTGAAACCCCAGTCAGAACCAACCTTAGAGTAAGGGGATTTCGATGCATATCATATTTTATTGCATGTTTAAATATATTTTTTATATGATTATATGTGCTTTGGATTAGTGTTTTATAGCCTCGAGGGCTTGATTATGCTTATTGGGTAAGAAGGGTAAAATGGTAATTTTTTCTTGAGGAGAAAATAGGGAGATAGCTTGAGGATTAAATAGGAAAAATATTTTTGGAGAGAAAATAAGAAAAAGAGTTGTTGTGGTTTAGTGGTTAGAGCTTTAGAATTAATTCTTGAGGTCTTGGGTTCGAATTCCATCATTAGAGCTTTAGCAAGATTAAATTTTATTTTTGCTTGGGAAGGGGTATTTTCGGCCTTAAGGACCTTAGCATAGGGTAGAGGTGTTGTCCTAGGGGAGACATAATAGGATTACTCTAATCCTATTCTTGTGCCTACTCAAAATTTCCTAAGAGAATTCATTTCTTATTGATCTTTAATTTCTCTTAATTCTCAATTCATTAGATTGGTCAAATTTGTTCTAGCCAATTTCATTCCAGAAATTTTAGTAAAGTGCTGTGGCTTTGAAGGTTCAAAATGTCTTAGTGAAAGACATCTTATGGTCTGAAAATGTGGTAGAGATGTGGGAGATTCCAAGAGAATAAATCCCTCTAGTGAACTTTCTAAAATTGCACTCTAGCTAGGTTCATTTTCCTTCATGGCATAAACTAAAATTTTTTCAGCTTCTTCAAAATGGAAAATGGCAAGCTAAAATTGTCCAGAAATTCCAGCACCTTGAGAAAATTCTGTACAGGAAAATTTCCAGCTTTGTTTCCTAATTCATCCCTGGCTGAAACTTCAGCTTTCTTCTGCACAAACCACTCTTAAACAGCCATGATCATAACTCCATAGTCTTCCCCAACCTCCTGCACGAAAATCAGACATGGCTGCCCGAAAATCTCTCCAGCAAATTTGTGCAATCATGCTTTGATTAGATACCAAAATTCCTGCAACATTAATTTAGCAACCTTCTATAAAATGTTCCTCAAACAACTAGACTTATTCTTCACCATTTCACTTCATCTTTTCAGCCACCATTACCCCTCTTCTCAGCTTTCATCCAGCAGAAACGCTGCACAACAATTCAGCCATAGCAGCTTCCCAAAAGCTCATCAATGATCAAAGATATTCTTGCTATATTTAGTATCAAAATTTGATTCCTTAAGATATTCTTTTAGGATTTCAACAACTACCTTTTCCTTTTCCCTTCCAAACTAGAAAATCATCTACAAAAACCCTACAAACAATTCGGCCAGCCATAATCCTTCAAAATTTCAGCAGCTTCAAATCAAAACCTCTCTACTCTCTTCAACCTTGAAGAACACACAGCACACCAAAAACACCTACTCCTTCCTTTCGCCTAGTACCCCTCCAAATCACTTCAAACTTCTTCTAACAACTCCAAAATTCATCTACACACTACCGCGAGTCCATCCATACAATTTTTAACATCAAACACCAAAATCCAACTTGCCCTTTTAGATAAAAACACCAGAATATTTGTGAAGGATCAAGAACACCTTCAAGGTTGGTTTGTTCTAACAACTTCATCTTCTCTAATCTTTGATCTCTAATGAATATGTATATGAATAAACATGCTAATGTAATCTCTCTCTCTCCTCTCTCTCTCTTTCTCTCCCTCTCTCTCTCTTTCTCTCTCTCTTGGCCGAACCCCTCTCCTTCTTGGCCGAATGGCTTCTTCACCAATGGCCATGCTTTCTTCATCTTCCTTGGACGAATTTAGACATCTAGGAGTTGAGATCCATTCGAAACTCCTTCAAGGTATTCATCAATCATGTAAGTCCCTTCAACCCTCCTTTTAAATTCTAGATTCATGTCTCTAGGATGGTATTAGTTGAAGATGGATTATGAATAGGGCTTGAGCATGTATTGTTGTGGTGAGTTGAGATTGAAGCATTAATAAATGTGTGTTTATGATGGAGATGGGATCTATGCATGAGTTGATTATCTTGGTTGATTTATGGTGTTTTTAGGGTTTAATGCATGCCTCCATGTCATAGCCAATATTTGTGATCAAGTATGCTAGAGATTATGTCACATTTGGTGAATAGAATTTATATTCATTTTGGATTATTGAAGGCATGATTATATTTAAGCTAGTAGAGGTTAGATCATGTATTGATAAATTTATATCTATGTTATTATGCATGATTTGATGAATTGAAGGGATGCATATGTTCGTGATTGTAGTTAGCAATAGCAATATGATCATGATCTAGTTGTCCCAAAGCTAATTTTATTTCGTCAATAAAATATTTAATATCACAATTTTCCTAGTAAATTTGAAAAAAAACCCTAGGAAGGTATATTTGGACTATTATATATATAATATGGATATTTTAGTCAATTAAATAATGGTTTTGAAATAAATAAAACATATAGGTATTATATGATCAAATAAAGCCTTTTATGGAAATAATCATAATAAGTAAAATATTTATTATTAAACTTTAATTATTATCTTTTAACCAAAACCTATTAATGTTTATCTATATTCTTTCAATCAAGACTCACTAAAATTTATTTTCAACTATTCTTAGTTATCAATTATTTTCTAGCAAATAATTATTAATAAATCATTATTTTACCTAATACCGCCTAGGCCTCTTCATCAAATAACCTCTAAATTTTTCTTAGTAAGATTTAAACCTTCAACTTATTAGTACCTATTTCCCAAAACACTAATTATTTTAAATATCAAAATTAGCCTTGGCTTATAAACCTTTTTATTTATTATTTGGCCTTAAAGCTTGGGACACTAGGATCATGGTTGTAGTAGTGAGTTGAGTTAGTTTTATTTGTGAAAGTGGATTTTGGCTTGAGTTTGATTGTGGTTTGTATTTACCCCATGCTGGGTTAGGTCAGCTTTTGGAGACCTTTATTGTGAGCAAGGATCAGTTTAGCTCCTGCATAAAACATGTTTGATGCAAAATGATTTTTTTTAATGGCAAGCCAAATGTGGAGTGCAAAGCACTCATTTCTGTAAAGGCAATTGAGGTTCGACTCCTTTCTTATTTTAGTCAAATGAATTATTTGAAAATCAATAAGTAGATTTACTCAAATTCAAAACTCTTTCTAAAACTGATTTTGACAAGGACTTTGGAAATCCATTTTTATGTGAAACTTTGCTTTGTTCATTTTCTCCCAAGTGGGATACATTCGTTGTGTACTCAATAAGGGTAGGCTAGTAGTACTAGTTTTGAAGAGCAAGAGTGAGTCCTCTAGCAGGAGGCCACCTCAAGAAGATGAACTCAACTTAGAGAAACATCAAAACTACTTAGTCATGCTGGTTCGAGCTAGTAGTTTTTATTTCAGTCAAGTGACTGTGTTTTGTTTGGGTGTAGAGAATGAGGAGTATCTTGCCCGGTAGGCCGATCACCGAACTTTTTGTCAGTCTGCACAAAGTGTCGGCTTTCTGACCGGTTATGGGGCCCAACGTGTGGTAACCCATGACCCTTTCTTTTAAGTGGTTGATTTTAATTATTGTGTATGGCGGGAAAAGACAAAATGCCACTCTTAGTTTTAACTAATATTTATTGCTTGCCATTATTTCTCTTATAAAGATTTTATACGTTACATTCACGAACTGTTTTCACTCAACACTCAAAGCACACACGGACTTACTGAGATTTTTATTTCATCACCATTTTTACCATGATTTTAGGTCGATCCTGTTGTGGGGATGAGTAGCTAGATGTTGCCTGCTTTGGAAGATTTTCTGATAATTTATTTTGTGTAATACTTTGGGGAGATGAGAGTGGATAAATTTTATTATGGATTTTTTTTTGGTATTCTTGTATTTATTCTTGGGTTGTAATAAATTTTAAGTTAAGATATCATTTTTATTCCGCTATCTTGATTGTGTGACCTAGTTATAAAGACCCCTTGTCCTTTGGACAGGGCGACATCCCCAGCCCTGGCGGGCTTAGGTAGCGGGGTGTTACAAAGTAGGCTTGGGTTTGTCCAACAACCTGGTCTCGAAAAAGGACTCTTGTTCTTACTATATTAATGGAAGGAATTAGGCTTAATATTAATTAAGGGATTTGTTCCTTTTAGTGATTTCAATAAATGGCATGCATAAAATCAATAAATCACATAATTGATAATCATGATAATAAAATAATTACATGGTATGGTTATGGACTTTATCCTAAATTAATTTCATTGAGCCATAAAGGAAATTAATATAGTTAACCCTATGTGTTCATGCATGATTTAAGTAGAAGGTCTTACCTTCTCGCCTTATTTTGGTTGCCATCTCCAAAATAGAATAATTCTACTCCTATCTAACCTATGTAAACTAATTACATAATTTCTTAAAGAGAAAAAACCTCAAGTTACATTCGAGGGGAGTTAGATCAGAAAATAATTACACAAGAATTCCAGAGAAGGCAGGACACGCAGGCCATATTTCATAAAAAACCAAAACTATATAATGCATGAACAGATATAATTAGTTTTAGTCCATAACCATCCACCATGCGAGTAATTATGCTTAAACAAAGTAAACATATAATTTTTATTATTCCAAAATCACTATTTTGAAAAAATAAAACAAATTCTAAAATCAATATTTTAGAAAAATAAATTAATTTTAAATTTTCAAAATTAGTATTTTGAAAAATAAAATTGTTTATCCCAAAACTAATTTTGAGAAAATGCTTTTGGGTCCCGTCTCTAGTAGAAAAAACGTTGACACCACTGGCCGGTCACCGAGCGGGGGTCCCCCATTGGAAAAATTTTTATTTTACCACCTCTTATCAAATAAGATTTTTCCCTTTCAAAATTCTATTCCATATATTTTTTTAAATAGCTCGAAAGTCGCAAATAGATCAGAATCAGTGCCGGTTTGGAAGCTAGAGTCGGCGCCGGCTGCATTCAGGTTTTAAGAAAAATCTTCTTCTAAAAACAATTTCTAGACATTCGCGAAACAGCACAGAACCAGCACTGGCTGTAGTCGGGAACAAGGCGGCGATTTTTGAAAATTTTCCAGAAATAGTTTCTGATGCCTTCTTCTTCTGCAGATTTTTAGTGAGAACAATTCTCAACAGTATTTTTTGTTTTGAAACTCAAAGCAACAACTAATTTGTTAGTTTAAACAAAACCAAAACAGAAAATTAGGATGAAACAGAAGGTACCAACCATGTTCAAGAAAATGTTTTATTGCAGAAAACTTTCGGCACATAAAGAAAACATATTTTGAAATATGTTGTAACTATTACACAATCATATTGTGCTATGGACCTAACCTACAATGCTCAAAACGATTTTCACTCGAATGAAATTGATTTTCACAATGAACAAAGACAAACACGAATACATGAAAAAAGTTTGCATGCAAAAAAATAATGTATGTACACCACACATAGGATGTCTCTCATACCACTGTTGCGTATCTCATGCATATCATATATGGTGCAGCAAAAAAATAAAACGAGATACCAACCCAGGATCACATATGTGTGGAAAACAAGATATATAGAGAACAAAGGTAATAGCTTTCCCATTCTTTGAGAATCTGAAAAATAAAATTTTCCATCTTCAAGTCGAGGCGTGATCTAACAATCCTCTTGATTGAACACCACGAGAGTTGAATGTCCAACCACTATAATCACTGTGTGTGATTATCTCTAACAGTGATCCACATAGAGGATACACACAAGCACGAAGTTTTCTATGCTAGCAGAAAAAACTAAGTGGCGGCTAGGGCTTGATCAATATCAATAAGAGAGAGAAAGAGAAGAGAGAGCTTTCGTGGTTGTTGTTTTCGTGTGAATGCCCTACATTAGGGTTTCATGCACATATATATATTATATGTTACGAAAATTCACTGAAAATTTGGAATTCTAAAACAATTAGAATTCCATAATTGTAATTGAAAATATCAAATTCTCACAATTACATTTTGGACTATAAATTATAACTAATTATAATTTGGCCACAACTTCTTCTCTTCCTCTCAATTAATCCCACATGCTATCAAATAACATCTTGAGTAGATAATCCTCTATTGTATATGACCTATTAGGTTTCCCAGTCAATTGGCAGAGAACATGAATTAATCCAAACATCTTTGAGATTAATAATCCATAACTAATAAGAAATAATTATATTATTCTAATCAGGATTGGTTTATTAATTCATCAATTAATAAACCCATATTCCCAGATCATGAGCAGTATCTAGCAACAAATCATGACCACCCATGAGTCCAAGAAGTCAAGTGGCTTTTCATGAACCCTTCAATAACAAATTACAATGCAATTAACTCCTTTCACCATATAATATCTCATTCAGTTTGGAGTACGAAATTAGTGTTAACTCCCTCCAGAATTACTTCTGGCCCGAATACAATAGTACTTGTACCAGGTACCCACTACTCTAGATGTGTATCAGTTAGAACTATTTCCAATACACAATTGCCTTCGCCAAGGACTTCTCGAGTAGTAATTCGTACAAGTGGCCATGAGATATTCGTGTCTACTATTAGGAGTGGTGAATCATTTATTGACCCTCTCACTACTTTTGTTTACCTCACAATGTACCTAATATCCATCCCATAAGCGGCCTTCGATCTGGCTCCAAAGATTGGAATCAAAACACAATACTCAGCAAACAAAGTACCTTGGAGATCTCAAGTCTAAGGATACTTAAACATTTGCTATATTGAGATTATATCATTGGTACCAAATAGTTATCCATGTGATTATCTCATAACTAGGTCATCCAATAAACTTGTTCCATTAACAAGTATTCACGTGTTAACTTTGAGTATCTCAATACTCACAGATATGAGAACTACCGCCTAATCAAATAAAAAAGTCTAACACATGTTAGTCTTAATGCATTAATGATGTCCTGTCTCATTAATACTACGGCTAGGGACTATTAAGTACTAACACTATACAGTGTAGTAGAAATCTCATATCATGATCTCTGTCTTGATTTCCTTCACACAGTGTTGTACTAGGGACTTTATCTAACAGTTATATTACACAAAAGTAAACCAAAGAAACTGTAAGATAAATAATGTCGTTTATTAAAATAAAATGTGTCATATATAATGTACATGTGATTGCCTCTAGGGCACAACAGTAACAGTTCTATGATAAACTTCTTGATCCAAACTGCTTCTTTAGCTATTTCCGAAGTGGCTATGTTCTCAGCTTCAATTGTTAAGTTGGCAGTAGTAACTTGTTTGGAACTTTTCCAACTCACTGCCCCTTCATACAATGTAAACACATAGCCAGATTGTGATTTGAAATCATCCTTATCGGATTGAAAATAGACATCTGTATACCCATTTACTTTCAAATCACCTTCTCTATAAACCAAGAACACATCCTTAGACCTTCGAAGTACTTAAGGATGTTCTTTACAACTGCCCATTGACCCTCACCAAGGTCAGATTGGTATCATCTCATCAAACTAAAAGCACAAGATATATCATGCCTTATACATATCATAGCATACATGATAGATCTAACTGCCGAATCATATGAAATCTTACTTATATGATCCCTTTCAACTTGTGTCTTGGGTGACATCGATTTTGAATAGCTTATCCTATGGGAGATGGGTAAGAATCTCTTTTTAGATTGGTCAATACTAAACCTCTTTAGTACTTTGTCTATGTACGTAGACTGTGAAGGACCTAGCAACCTTTTTGATCTATCTCTATAGATCCTTACTCTAAGAATGTAGATTACTTCTCCAAGGTCTTTCATGAAGAATTTCTTAGACAGCCAAACTTTCACTAATTGAAGGATAGGTACATTATTTCCTATAAGCAATATGTCATCTACATAAAGTAACAAGAAAATGACTTCACTCCCACTAACCTTCTTATATGCACAAGGTTCATCCACATTTTGAATGAAACCAAACTTTTTGATTGTTTCATCAAAACTGAATTTCAACTCCTAGAAGCTTTTTTAAGTCCATAAATAGACATTTGCAAGTTGCATATTTTTGTGCTATTATTGGATGTGAAACCTTTAAATTGTGTCACATCTACTTCCTTAGTCAGATTTCTATTTAGGAAAGCTTTTTTCACATCTATTTGCCAGATCTGATAATTATGATAAGCTGCAATGGCTTAGAGTATCCTGATGGATTTTAGCATGGATACTGGCGAGACGATTTCATCATAGTCAATACCATGTTGTTGACGATAATCCTTAGCCATTACTCGTGCTTTATAGGTAATTACATGACCATTCATGTTAGTTTTCTTCTTGAAAATCCATTGCACCCAATAGGTTTGATTCTTTTAGATGGATCAACAACAGTCTATACTTGGTTATCGTACATGGAATCCATATCTGATTTCATGGCCTCAAGCCATTTGTAGATTCTAAACTATTCAGAACTTCCTTGTAAGTAGTAGGCTCATCTTCATTTATGAGCAATACGTCATTATGGTTACTTATAAGAAAATCAATATCTCTCAGGTGCCACACGTATCCTACTCGACCTACGAGGATCTTATATAGTAGAAGGTTTATCTATTCTCTCAATAGATGTGGGATCTGACGATTGATCGCTGTTTGTTTGTTCTTCTTGAACTTCAATAAGTTCAATTTTACTCCGACTGACCCCTTTGAGCAAGTGCTCATTCTCTAAGAAGATGGCATGCTTCGAAACAAACACTATGTCTTTAGAGGGAAGATAGAAGTAATACCTGAAAGATTCTTTCAAATAACCCACAACCAAACACTTGTCAAACTTACTATCAAGTTTGTCTGACTATGGCTTTTTGAGAAAGACAGGGCAACCCCATACTTTCAAGTGAGATAACTTTGGTTTCTGGCCAGAGAATATCCCAAATAGGATTGTATCAACCGTTTTTTATGGAACTCTATTTAGAAAATAAACAGAAGTCTCTAGTGTGTACCTCCAAAATGATTTTGGCAAGTTTGCAGAAACCATCATAGTCCATACCATGTCTAGAAGGGTTCAATTCCTTCTCTCAGATACACCATTATATTGAGGTGTATGTGGTGGAGTCCATTGAGATAATATTCTATTATCTCTAAGATAACCCTAAAACTCTTAGCTTAGGTATTCACCTCCTCAATCCGATCTTAGAGTCTTAATACTTTTACCAAGTTATTTCTCTACTTCATTCTTGAAGTTTTTGAACATTTCAAAAGCTTTAGATTTGTATATCATTAAATACAAATACCCGTATCATGAATAGTCATTGATAAAGGTTATGAAATAGTCATAGCTTCCTCTTGCATGTATAGACATTAGGCCACATACATCATAATGTATGAGTTCTAATAACTCTTTGGCCCTTTCTTCTTTTCTAGAAAAAAGAGTTTTAGCCATTTTACCTAGTAAACTAGAATCGCAAGTGCCATATGATTCATAATCAAATGACCCTAAGTCACAAAGCCTGTGTGACTTAGGAACACGATTCTCGTTTACATGGCCTAAACGACAATACCATAAGTAAGAGGTGTTTGAGTTCTCAATATTTAGTTTCTTATTATTTATATTAAGAATTGGATTATCCATATCTAAAACATATAAACCATTAACCAAAGTTGCAGAACCACAGTGGATATCATTCAATGAAAAAGAAGAACATTTATTCTTAAAATTTTAATGAAATCCTTATAAATCTAAACATGTAATTGAGATAATATTTTTCAATAAAACTGGTACATAATAATAGTTTTGAAGTTCTAAAACTAATCTAAAAGGCAGGTGTAGCTTGTAAGTCCCTACAGCAAGTGCATCAACATTTGCTCCATTTGTAGTATGTAAGTCCACGTCGCCCTTCTCAAGCCTTCTATTATCCTTTAGTCTATGCAATTTATTGCATGAATGAGATCCACATTAGGTATCCAATACCCATATCTTATTTCTAAAGGCAGTATTTATCTCAATCATAAACATAGCAGGAGTAAAAGTAGAAGTACCCGTAAACTTCTCCTTCTGCTTCCTCTCCTTCACAGTTTCCAAGTAGGCTTTGTAGTTGCGCCTCCAATAGCCCATCTTGTTACAGTGATGGCATGGGCCCTTGGTGGCTGCGTCTTTCTTCTTCACACCATATTTAGGCTTAGTGGGAGCCTTTTTCTTCTTCTTAGAAAATTTGTTCTTAGAAGAAGAAGATTCTACCATCAATATTGCATTGGATTCTTTCTATAAGAAGGACTCCGTGGTTTTGAGAAGATTGATCAACTCAAGAATAATGGACTCAATCTTGTTCATCTAATAGGTGATCACAAATTGTGAAAAACGTTTCAGAAAAGATTGTAGAATTAAGTCAATATTCAATTCATTGTCCATTATAAACCTCAGAGATGCAAACTTCTCTATCAAGCCCAGCATCTTCAGCCCAAGAGTTGCCACAAAAGCACTTTCAGCCATCTTAGATCAGAATAGCTCTTTAGAGATCTCATATTTCTCTGTTCTTACTTGTTGATCGAAAAACTCTCTAAAATGGAGAATAATTATTTGGGCATCTATATGCTCATGTTGTTTTTGTAGCTCAGGAGACATTAGCACTAGTATAATATAGGTTGTTATGTCACTGTCTTCTTGGTGCTTTTTTTTATTAGCATGCTCATCAACATGAGCATCTTTGGCCGAAGGTGTTGGAATAGGAGCATTTAGCACGTAGAACAACTTATTTGATTTGAGAACAATTCCCAACTTTCGATACCAGCCAAGATAGTTTGATTCAATGAGTTTGTTGGTCTCCAAGATGCTACAAAGATTTAGGTTGGTTGACATGATGCAGATGACCTAGAGATAAAGATAGATAAGATTAGCTAAGTGTATATGCACATGTAATGCAAATAATTCGGTCTTTAATTAAGAGAATTATTATCTCACTATTTTACTTAAACCAATAGCCCCCACTATTGATTTGAGAAAGCCCGTTGAAAGCTTTCCTAGTGGACCAGTATCCAAATTCCTCAAGAATAACATTAGGTTTGCCTAACAAGCCACTCTTGAGTTCGATGGTAGATATACAATACCAATTACGTCTAATATATTTACCAGGATATTAACATCTTTTAATCTAAAATCTTTTAAGCTAACCTAATATTGCCTCAAACTTTCTTTATGTTTGAGCTAGCCTAACCGGGATAAAGAAAATTAGCTAAAATCAACCCATTAATTAGGAATTTAATTCCATAGCTTGAACATGCCTGATGCCCAGTAGGCTTGAGTTAGCCCAACAACTTGGTTTCAAAAAAGGACTCTCATTCTTACTATATTAATAGAAGGCTTTAGGTTTAATATTATTTGAGGGATTTGTTCCTTTTAGTTATCTCACCATTTGGCGTGCACCAAATTTATCAACAAGTAGCATACATTGATAAACAAGGTAATAAACAATTAAGTGGTATGGTTATGAACTTTTCTAAATTAATTTTCTTGAGTCGTGAAGGAAATTGATATGGTCAAGCTGTTAGGTATCTCACGCATATTATATATGGCGCAGCAGAAAAATAAAACGAGATACCAACCCAGGAACCGCATATGTGTGAAAAACAAGACATAAAGAGATCAAAGGTAACAGTTTTTTACCTTTCTTTGATCGTCTGAAGAACAAAATTTTCTCTTCTTCAAATCAAAGCACGATCTAGCTATCCTTTTGATCAAACACAGCGAAAGGTGAACATCCAACCACTATAATCACAGTGTGTGATTATCTCTAATAAAAATCCCCACGGAGGAACACTCAAGCACCAAGATTTTCTATGCTAGTAGAAACAACAATGGAGGCTAGAGTTTTGTTCAAGAACAACGAGAGAGAGAGAAGAGAAGAGAAGAGAAAGGATCGTGTATCCACTAGGGTTATGGAGAGTTGGTTCCATTAATCACCTCACCAATTAGGTTTCGTGCATATCATCATATCACATGAAAAACCCTACCAAAACTGAGAATTCTAAAATAATTAGAATTCCCTAATTGTAATTGGAAACATCAAGTTCTCACAATTAGAATTTGGATCATAAATTATAGCTAATTATAATTTGGCCATAACAACTCCTCTTTCCCGCAATTACTACTATGTTATCAAATAATATCTTAAGTCTATAATCCTCTATTATGTGTGATCTATTAGGTTTCCCAGTCAATTGGTAGTGAACATTAATTAATCCAAATGTCTTTGAGATTAATAATCAATAATTAATTAGAATTAATATTTATTCTAATCAGGATTGGTTTATTAATTCATCAATTAATAAACCCATATTCCCATATCATGAGCGGTATCTAGCAACACATCATGACCACCCAAGAGTCCAAGAAGTCAAGTGGATTGACATGAACCCTTCAATAACAAACTACAGTGTAAATAACTCTTTTTACCATACAATACGCATATTAAATAAAGCCTTTTATATAAATAATCATAATAGGTAAAATATCAATTTTATAAGTCATATATTCATAAATACTAGTAAAATTTATTTATTACCTTATGATCAAAATTAATAAAATTTACTATTAATTTTATTTACTAATTATTTTCTACCTATTAATTATTAATTAAGAGAATAGTAATAATTTATTATTTTTAATAAAATCATCTAAGACTTAGGACCTTTATCAAATAAACCCTAGTTTATTTATTAATAACAAAGATTTATATTTGAACCTATAGCTTATTAGTAATTATTTTGCGATTCCTAGTTATTTTATTATCTATCTAGATTTATTTTATAAAACCCTTTTATCATCCAGACTTAAAGTTTGGGACATTAGGGTCATGATAGTAGTAAGTTGAACTAGGATTATTACTAGAAGCGAAATTAGCTTGAGTTTAATTATGGCTTGTGTTTACCCCTGGCGGGGTTAGGTCAGCTTTGGAAGATCTTTGAATTAGCTCAAGCAAAAGGATCAGGTAAGCTCCTGCATAAAACTTATTTGCTATAAAAAGGTTACTATAGCAAGCCAAACACGAAGTGTGTGAACACTCATTTTTGTAAAGGTAATTAAGGACTGTTTCCTTTCCTGTTTCAGTTAAACAAATTACTTGAAAATCATCAAGCAGTTTTACTCAAACACCAAACTCTTTCTAAAACCCACTTTGACAGGAACTTTAAAAACCCTTAATTGCTATTTCTAAATAAAGCAATGCTTTATTAGTTTTCTCCCAAGTGGGATAATCAAATATTGAGTACTCAATAAGGGTAGGCTAGTAGTACTAGTTTTGAAGAGCAAGAGCAAGTCTTCTGGCAGGAGGCCATCTCCAAAAGATGAACTCAACTTGGAAAAGAGACAGTACTATTTAGTCATGCCGGTCCGAGCTAGCAAGTTTCAGTCCTGTGGACTATATATTTTCGAAATGGAAAACCAGTTTGTTTGGGTGTAGAGAAGGAAGAGAATCTTACCTGGTAGGCTGTACACCTACATTTTGTTAGTCTGCACAAAGTGTGGCATTCTGACTGTTATATGGTTATGGGTGTTGGGGATATGCCCTAGAGTCAATTTGTACTTATACTATTGTCATTATGTTTTATATAATAATATGAGGCTTCCCTTTCCATGAATAGTGAGTTTTGTTTTGTGGTCATCATGTATGTGACTTGATAGTAAAACCCTACAATGAATACAATGACTATTCTAAAACTGTCCCTGATCGATTATTATTATTGGAATAATAATAAATTAAAATGAGTATGTTTGTGACTTGATGGCTGTGTTTTACTGGCCATGGATATTTGTGATATCGAGTTAAGATATAAATAAATGTTAGAGAACATTGTATTGGACATGACCCACTGTGAGAGTACTTCATGGAATATGTCATAAGTACTTTCTAGCCATAATAATATTGAAAGTCTTTCGACCTAAATTCATCATAGTTTCCTACTTGATAAATTGTATATTTTGAAATTGTCTAAAGTTGTCTTTAACCAGATAATAAATTAGACTACTGTTGGATATAGAATAAATCAAGGAGAGGAATATGATTGATTGTGAAGGAATTTGTCCCTTTCAATTATGGGAGAGATATCCATGGGCCCCTTGATAAGTTAGACTGTTAAAAATGCATGGCCGTGCTCAAATATATCAATCTAAGATATTGATATCATTTGTTTGAACAGTCTACTATGAAATCAAGAAATAATTGATTAAGCTTAATAAGGATGACATGCTCCGCACCTTATGCATAATCTGGTTATCGTGTGACAAAAAGACTAAATATAAAATTATGGTTTGGTTCAAAGAGATCACCGATCTTCATTTAACCTAGATAGTTATAATGTTTTGCTAGAAACCGCTTAAAACTTGTGGGCCATTTAAATATGATTTAGGCACACTGCCAATGTTAAATGAACCTATAGGGTCACACAATAAGCGAACTTGTTAGGTTATTTCTCTGGTGACCAGATTCGATGAATTTGGAAATATGTCCACATTCGATGTATCTGGATGATGTCTAGATTATAAGAATCTGACTCGGTAAATTAATTAGTTAAATTACCGAGATAATGGCAGAATCTTATCATAACAGTTTTAATTTAATTTGAATTTAAATTAGAATATGATAAGATATTATTATGGTTGGACTCTAAAAGGTTCGGGAGTTTTTAAGAAAACCCTAGCCGTCTTTTCGATAGTTCGATTTTTCGGTTGATAACAATCGTGCCTTTCTCTACCAGAAGAGGAAAAAAAAAACCTCTCATACCATAGGCGCTAGTACTCCCCGGGTATCGAGTGAGTTCGCGGTGTGTATCCGATAGAGGACGTTTGCATACTGCAGCGTCTGGTGATTGTTCAGGTTGAACGTACAACAGCGCAATCAGAATCGAAGGATTTCGATTACAGCAACCAGAGGTAATTCTTAAACCTTAGATCTTCTTAATCATTTACTTGGGTCCTCAGGAGGGATTCATGGATGTTTTCCGCATTTAGGAGTCCACGAATTCTAACAATGGGGCCCAACATGTGGTAACCTATGGCCGCCAATTTGAGTGGTTGTATTTATTGTCTACTTGTATGGATTGAAAAAAGGAAAATGCCACTCTTTATTTTAACCTTATTTATTGCTTGCCAGCATTTTCTCTTATGAAATTTTTATAACTTGCATACATGAATTGTTTTACCTGAACACTTAAAGCACACACGGGCTTACTGAGATTTTTATTTCATCACCTTTTATGCCATGTTTTCAGGTTGATCCTGCTGTTGGGATGAGTATCTAGACTGTTGCCTTCTTGAAGACTCTATGTTATTTATTTTATATGTTGCTTTGAGAGATGATAGTGAACAATTTATTTTGGTTTTGTTCTTGAATCTTTGGGTTGTAACAATTTTAATTTCACAGTATTGTTATATTTTTGTTGTGTGACCTAGTCATAACGACCCCTTGTCCTTTGGATGGGGCGACATCCCCTGCTCTATTGGGCCAAGGTAGTGGGGTGTTACAAGTGGTATCAAAGCCTAGGTTTAGGCAAATATTCATAGTATATGTTCTGCTTTATTAAGTTCAAATCCTTTATCTAACTTGTCTTGTTTATGATGTAGGATGGTTAAAATGCTTAGAACCTCAAGGAAAGGGCAGCAATGGCATCCGCCTAACCCTATATACCCGGAAGACCTACCAGTGCCTCAACCTGCACCTTAGCCTACACCGCAGCTAGTTATTCCCTTAGAAGATAGCAGTGGCGTGTTAGAATTCGTGGACTCCTAAACGCGAAAAACATCCACGAATCCTTCCCGAGGACCCAAGTAAACGATTAAGAAGATCTAAGGTTTAAGAATTACCTCT
The DNA here is from genome assembly GCA_026120185.1 of Voacanga thouarsii. Classification (NCBI taxonomy): domain Eukaryota; kingdom Viridiplantae; phylum Streptophyta; class Magnoliopsida; order Gentianales; family Apocynaceae; genus Voacanga; species Voacanga thouarsii. The sequence goes on from JANUWF010003397.1 coordinate 1,426,604, forward strand.
AGTTGCTGTAATCAAAATCCTTCGATTCTGATTGCGCTGTTGTACGTTCAACCCGAACAATCACCAGACGCTGCAGTATGCGAACGTCCTCTATCGAATACACACCGCGAACTCACTCGATACCCGGGGAGTGTTAGCACCTAGGGTTTGAGAGGTTTTTTTTCTCTTCTGGTAGAGAATGGAACGAATGTTCTCAACCGAAAAATTAGACTATTAAAAAGACGGCTAGGGTTTTCTTAAAAACCCTCGAACCTCTTAGAGTCCAACCCTAATAATATCTTATCATATTCTAATTTAATTTCAAATTAAATTAAAACTGATATGATAAGATTCTGCCATTATCTCGGTAATTTAACTAATTAATTTACCGAGTCAGATTCTTATAATCTGGACATCATCCAAATACATCGAATGTGGACATATTTCCAGATTCATTGTATTTGGTAAATTTTCTAAGTACGATTAACTTAGACATATTTCTAGATTCATCGAATCTGGTCACCAGAAAAATAACCTAACAAGTTCGCTTTTTGTGTGACCCTATAGGTTCATTTTGATGGCAAAACGCAGTCCAGGAAGCCATGGACGGGAAAAATAGAGATAAAAAAAAAATTAAACGCGAGCCATAAAGGCCATGCGGAAGCGTGAAGATTATACCTTTGCGTTCCTTAACCCTCCTAGGTTGCGTAGGAATAGATTGAATGGCTGGAATCGCCTCACTTTGCACAGTTGAAGGAGCTTCCGGTTGAACACCCGCTAGCCTTCGACTTCGTCTTGTTTGCATTAACGCTTAGCTCTCCAGCTCTCGGGATATTCCTCAGCCTAACCTCTAGTCGGTGAACACTATGGTGAAGAGGAAGGGTCTCAATTCTCCTTGATTCGTTCGCTATTGATTAGCAAAGAACAAGAGAAAAACAAGAAGAAGAAGAAGAAGAAGAAGAAGAAGAAGAAGAGACTTTGAGAGAGAGAGAGAGACTCACGTGAGAGTCTCCTTAGCCAAGGAAAATTATTAGGGTTTTTTTATTTTCAAAGAGTTGTTTTTATTTAGCCAAAAATTAGGTCTCTCAATCTCTGATAAACATCTCCCTGGGATTTCAAAACACCCGGATGTTATCCTGAGAAACAGTTTGGCCTAATCTTAAACTCCTCTTAACCATCTCTGGAAAAAACCCTAAGGTCCAAGCTATTGGGCCAGATAAATATTTATTATTTTTCTTGGACCCAAAAGGCCCAAAATAATAAATATTCATTATTTATTTTCTGGGCTTACATAAGTAACCCAATAAATAATTAATGAGCCCAAATGAACCATAATAATTAATCTTTAATTATTTATTTCTTGGGCCTACATAAATAACCCAATAAATAATTAAACATTAATTATTTCCCCTAGTTTAAGCCCAGGTTAATTTCTTAATTATTCATACTGGACCTAGGCCCTGAATAATTAATTAACCAAATAAACTAGATAATTAATTTCTCTCAACTCCTATTTTATTTATTTATTTATTTATTTTATTCCAATCCAATAATAAATTAGACTTCCTGAATAAAATAAAATAAAACAAAATAAAATAAAATCCTCTTCAACTGAGACCAATTCCTCATCCCAAAAATAGTTAGGACTTATGGGCTATCCCGAGGACCAAAAAGACACATCGCCTTGGCTGCTAAAATGACCAAAATACCCCTGCTATATAAATAGCTGTATTTTGCATTTTAAATATTTCCTAATATCACCATAAGGAAATATTGACCCCAAGGACAATGCTGCATTCGCAAAGTCTCCGACCTACAGGTTAAATGACTAAAATACCCCTCTACACATCGCCGTACATTTAGAGAGGAAGAAGTGTACTAACACCCCTCTAAATGACATCTACCATCCTTAGGCTTCTAGTCCAATGATCCACAACTTCCTGGAGTGTTTCCGCTTTCCAAGGGAGCTACCCTAAAGCAAACATCCAAGTCATGTTTCCCAGGGCCCTGGCTAATTTAGACCATTCGGACAACCACAAGGGGCGACATAGTGCAGAAACTATCTTCTATAAGTCTGTCTTAACTAACTAGTCACACATACCCAACATGCAAGTATATTGGCCCTATGATAGAACCTCAACTACAGCAAATCAAAGTATATGCTTCCAGCTTCGCTAGACCACCAACTTATACTCAAGTCGTAGAGTACTAGTCCATGCTGTAGCGGTAGTAGTTTAGGTTTCTACCATATAGTACTTTGAGAAACCACTACTACAGGTCCTGTTCCACGTATTCGAAATACGCTTATGTCATGAAGTGAGTGGACTACCCACTGGCTAAAGGTAAGCCATTCTCCATTTGGAATTCATAACATAATAACCTAAACATGATGAGGTTTCCAGTCTCATTAGTAGGTTAGGAACAAATGTTTATGTGTTAAATAACCCGTGATCCATACCTTACTGTGAAAGACCACCATTCACATGGATCACTTATTTAAACACAATGGGTCTGTTCCAAACGAAAATCGTGCACAAACAAAAAGTAAATTCACAAACAATTTCCGAAAATAAATTCTTTTATTAAATAATTTGATTTTACATCAGAAACCTAGTCTAAGAGGGCATACAATCCAACACATTTAACACTGGCAGTGTGCCTAGATCATATTTAAATGGCCCACAAGTTATAAGCGGTTTCTAGCAAACATTATAACTATCCAGGTTAAATGAAGATCAGTGATCTCTTTAAACCAAACCATAATTTTATATTTAGTCCTTTTGTCACACGATATCCAGATTAAGCATAAGGCACGGAGCATGTCATCCTTATTACGCTAAATCAATTATTTCTTGATTTCATAGTAGACTGTTCAAACAAATGATATCAATATCTTAGATTGATATATTTGAGCACGACCATGCATTTTTAACAGTCTAACTTATCAAGGGGCCCATGGATATCTCTCCCATAATTGAAAGGGACAAATTCCTTCACAATCAATCATATTCCTCTCCTTGATTTATTCTATATCCAACAGTAGTCTAATTTATTATCTGGTTAAAGACAACTTTAGACAATGTCAAAATATACAATTTATCAAGTAGGAAACTATGATGAATTTAGGTCGAAGGACTTTCAATATTATTATGGCTAGAAATTACTTATGACATATTCCGTGAAGTACCCTCACAGTGGGTCATGTCCAATACAATGTTCTCTAACATTTATTTATGTCTTGACTCGATATCACAAATATCCATGGCCAGTAAAACATAGCCATCAAGTCACAAACATACTAATCTTAATTTATTATTATTCCAATAATAATAATCGATCAGGGACAGTTTTAGAATAGTCATTATATTCATTGTAGGGTTTTACTATCAAGTCACGTACTTGATAACCACAAAACAAAACTCACTATTCATGGAAAGGAAAGCCTCATATTATTATATAAAACATAATGACAATAGTATAAGTACAAATTGACTCTAGGGCATATCTCCAACATGACGATGAGGTCCCGATCAATAAGCCACCCCCAATACCTGTGATAGATTTGGTTTCTGACAGTAAAGATGAGGAGATCGATATGGCATATGTTCCCCACCCTCCTAGTCCCGTAGTTGATTTGTCAGCTGATAGTGATGATCCGGGGAAAATAGATTATGAGTCTCCACCTAGACCTTCCTTCATACCTCCACCCAACCAGGTTGAGACTGGGGAGAGTTCTAGACGACCCAGGAAAGAGCTAATGGAGGGGTTTGCAAGTGGGGTTGGGATAGACTTCTCTAAGAATTTCAGAGGATGGTTATATGAGGCCGACTTTGAAGATTCTGATGAGGACTAGAGGGGCTAAGAGCTGTTAGGATCAAGATTGTTTATTTTCTGCTTTCCATGAACTTCCATGTTAAGGATTTTCTTTCTGTTTACTGCTTTCATTTCAAGTTTATACAAATAAGAGTACTTGAGTACTCTAAGATTTGAGAGAAATTTGTAAGTAATTCTTTAGACAAACCTTGCATCTGATTTTCTTTCACTTAAATCTGACTATGAATGCATGCTCAACTGAAATGATTTAATCATTGAATGCATAAACTCATCATTTGGGTATGGTTTAGAATGGCAGCTAAGCACCATGTAGCTACATCAGGCAGGAGAGTTCCGGAGGCAGAACCTGTGGCACCAGAGGTTGAAATGACCCAAATGCCGTCACCCAACCGGGGAATAAAAAATGAACCAGATTTGGAAATGGGGTCTGAAACACCTATTAAAGTGACGATGGGGCAAGCATTCAGCAAGATGGCAGAAGTTCTATAGACTTTGACTGAGCGAAGGAATCCCAAGGGAGAGGATGAAGCCTTGGAGCGGTTTCTGAAATTTCAACCGCCCGTCTTCTTGGGAGAAGCTGAGCAGGAATAGAAGGTTGAGCAATAGATAGAGCAGATGGGAGACATATTCGCTACGCTCCAATACACTGAGGAGCGAATGGTAAAGTTTGCTGCATTCCGTTTGTGGGGCCCAGCTCGGGCATGGTGGCAGCGGGTTTAGGACAACTGGGAGATGGTTGATCAAGGCTGGATGTGTACCAATTTTGTGGAATCATTCAAAGCTAAGTATATCCCTTAGTGGATAGTGGAGAAGCAGGAAGACGAATTTCAGAATTTAAAGCAGGGAGGTATGATGGTGGCCCAGAACGCAGTACGGTTCACCCAACTATCAAAGTATTGCAAGGGGCTAGTGGATATCAAGTAGAATAGAATGAGGTAGTTTGTCAAGGGATTGAGGCAAGAATTGAGGAGGGCGTTGGCACCTTCTCCACCAACGACCTATTCGGGGGCTATAGACGCAGCTACCCAGACAAAAAATAAGGACCGCAACAGAATGGCATCGAGACCTTTCCAGCTACTAAGGCAACTGCAAGGACACTTCCAAAGGGAGCAATCCAACAAGCGCCCCACCAACCAGCAATGGCAGAATCGGGGAAAGCAAGCTCGGACAACACTGACTGGTCCTATGCAGAACCTTCCGTTATGCAGGCAATATGGAAAAAGAGGCCACACAGAGAAGAACTATTGGTCTAAAGGAGGTGAGCGGAAATGTTATCACTGCGGGGACCCGAACCACTTGTGGAACTCCTGCCCTAAACTGCACAAAGTCGGACAAGGAAATCCGGCTCAGAATCCGGGACCCAATAGAGCCAATACTATGGGAGCATCCGGTAGTGGAGCGCCGAAGCCTCAAGTGAAAGTAATGGTTTTTGCTCTCAACAGAGAGGAGGTTGGAACAGATACAACAGTAGTGGAAGGTACGTTTACTATCCAAGGATGTTCCGTTAATGCATTGATAGACCCTGGATCTACCCATTCTTATTTAAATAAGATCTGTGCATATCATTTGGGTTAGGATGGAGTAGAACAACCTTTTACTTTGTTGGTAAGTACACCTTTGGGGAAGATGGTGCAAGCAGATCGGTATGTGCGAAATTGTAAAATTGAAGTGGGGAGAGAAAGCTTGGAGGGAGATTTGATAGTGCTAGATATTGATGATTATGATTTGATATTAGGAATGGATTAGCTAGAAAAGCAAGGGGCTAGGGTAGACTATAGGAATAAATCGGTTTAGTTCAGTAGACAAGGGTGTGATGTGTTGGAATTTAATAGCAAGAGAGTGAAGGAAATGAAGTATTTGATAGCTGGGGCTAAAGCCCGAAAATTGTTGAAGCAAGGATATCAAGGATATTTGGTTTATGTGATAAACAAGTCGAAGGACCAGTGCACTCTAGAGGATACCGAGGTAGTAAAGAATTTTCCCGATGTGTTCCCCGCGGAACTCACTTATCTACCTCCCAACGTAGAAGTTGAATTTACCATTGACCTAGTTCCAGGAGCGGAGTCGGTATCCCGGACTCCATATCAGATGGCACCGACAGAGCTAAAAGAACTGAAGGAGCAGTTAGAAGAATTAGTGAAGCAATGTTACATCAGACCTAGCATGTCACCCTGGGGAGCACCTGTGCTTTTTGTGAAGAAGAATGATAGGACTCTGAAGCTCTGTATTGACTATTGGGGCTTGAACAACCTGACGATCAAGAATAAGTATCCCCTATCACTGATTGATGAGCTATTCGACCAGTTGCAAGGATCCAGTTGCTACTCCAAATTAGACCTGAGATAAGGGTACTATCAAGTGAGAATAAAAGAGGAGGATATCCCCAAGATGGCCTTCAACATAAGATATAGTCACTATGAGTTCGTGGTAAGGCCATGCGGGGTAACCAATGCTCCAGTAGTATTTATGGATTTGATGCATAGAGTGTTTCGACCCTATTTGGACAAATTCGCAATGGTCTTTATTTATGACATCCTAATTTATTCCAAGAGTCCGGAGGAGCATGCAGAACATCTGAAGCTGGTATTGGAGAAGCTAAAAGAACACAAGCTTTTCGCCAAGTTTAGCAAGTGTGAGTTTTGGCTGGATAGTATGGCATTTATTGGCCATGTGGTGACCAAGGATGGAATCAAGGTAGACCCAGCAAAGGTTGAAGCAGTGTCAGACTGGAAGCAACCAGAGAACATCACTGAGATTCGAAGCTTCTTGGGATTAGCTGGCTACTATAGGAGGTTTATCAAAGGATTTTCAATGCTCGCATCGCCTATGACCTGACTACTAAAGAAGGACGTACCATTTGTTTGGAGTGAAAAATGTGAGAGGAGCTTCCAAGAGCTGAAATAGAGATTAATGACAGCACTAGTGTTAAGTCTGCCAGAGGGAGATAAGCTTTACGCACTGTATACCGATGCTGTGAAAGAAGGTTTGGGAGCAATGTTGATGTAAGACCGGAAGGTGATCGCCTATGCTTCTCAGAAGTTGAGGCCTCATGAATCAATTACGCCACAGATGATCTAGAGTTAGCTGCTATTGTGTTCACTTTAAAGAAATGGCGACACTACCTGTACAGAGTGGAATATGAAGTGTTCACTGACCACAAGAGCCTGAGGTACATTTTCACCCAGAAGAACTTGAATCTGAGGCAGTGAAGATGGATGGAATTTCTGGAAGAGTACCGTTGTCCTATCAATTGTCATCCCGGGAATGCCAACATTGTTGTTGATGCCCTGAGTAGAAAAGTCAGTATGGCTAGGCTAAGAGTGCAAGAGATTCAAATGGTTCAGGATGTGTTGGATAGAAGAGCGGAAGTGTAAGGAGAGAAAATTGTTGTTAGCAACCTGAATTTGATACCAAATCTAGAGCAGGAAATTATTGAAGCTAAGCAAAGTAATGCAGAATTTCAGCTTTTCAAGGATAAGGAGCTTAAATGGGAAGGCAGTGAATTCCGGCAAGGTGAAGCGAGAGTTTGGTATTTCAGAGATCGGTTATGTGTACCCGGAGAGCATTAATTGAAGGATAGAATTTTGGAAGAGGCGCATAAGAGCAAATACACCATTCATCACGGGGAAGTAAAAATGTACCAAGATCTGAAAATGACCTATTGGTGGCTCGGAATGAAGTAGGACGTGGTTAAATATATCTCGACATGTCTCACCTATCAGAAGGTCAAAGCAATGCACAAGAAGTCAACGAGACTGTTACAATCGTTGCCAGTACTTGAGTGGAAGTGGGAGAAAGTGACCATGGACTTTGTTACCAGACTTCCTATGTCAAGGACCCAAAAGGACGCCATATGGGTGGTGGTGGATCAACTGACCAAATTAGCACACTTCATACCAGTGAATGTAAGAAACTCCATAGAGAGGTTAGCTCAGACCTATGTGTGAGAAATAGTCTGATTGCATGGAGTGCCTTCAAGTATTGTTTCTGACCGAGACCCGAGGTTTACATCTCATTTTTTGGGGCAAGTTTCAAGAATCAATAGGGTCGAGTCTGAAGTTCAATATGACGGCGCATCCGTAAACCGATGTGTAGTAAGAAAGGGTTATATAGATACTAGAGGATATGCTGAGAGCGTGTGTTCTGGATTTTGGAGATAAATGGATCGAATGTGTGCTGTGTGTGGAGTTGTCATATAATAACAGTTATCAAGCTTTGATTGGGATGGCTTCGTATGAGGCACTATATAGGCGCAAGTGTCAGGTACCGCTATACTAGAGTTGGTTAGAATAGGGTCATATAAGCAAATCTAGAGAAGTCTGTGTTCAAGAAATGTTAGACAAGGTCAAGTTAATCAAGGAAAGGTTGAAGGTAGCTCAGAGCCGACAAAAGTGCTATGCAGATAATAGGCGTAGAGAATTAGAATTCCAGGTGGGAGACAGTATATTCCTAAGATTGACACCGAATAGAGGAATCTTGAAGCATCTGAAAGGTAGGAAGCTGAATCCGAGGTATTTGGGGCCGTCCCCGATAAAGGAGAGAATTGGGGCAGTAGCGTATCGATTAGATTTGCCATATAGATTGATAGGAATTCAAGACGTGTTTCATGTATCGCAGCTGAAGAAGTACATTGTCGATCCCGGTCATGTTTTGAATGATGAGCCATTGGTGTTACAACCCGACCTGAGCTATGTGCATAAACTGGTGCGAATATTATACCAAAGTATCATGACTCTCCAGAACAAGCAGATATCGATGGTAAAAGTTCAGTGTGAGCATCATGGCACGCGAGATGCCACATGGGAAACAGAAGAGTGGGTAAAGTGGAAGTATCCAGATCTGAGATAGAGGTATACCTGAATTTCGGGATGAAATTCTCCTAAGGACGGGAGGATATGAAAGTCCAACTAAAACCAACTCTAGAGTAAAGGGGTCGGGATGCATATGATATTTTCCTGCATGCATAAATATATTTTTGAATGATTTTATGTGCTTTGGAATTGTGATTTATAGTCTGGAAGGCTTAATTGTGCTTATTGAGTAGGAATGGCAAAATGGTAATTTTGCTTGAAGTGGAAATAGGGAGATAGCTTGAGGATTAAATAGGAAGAATATTTAGGAGAGAAAATAAGAACAAGAGTTGTTGTGGTTTAGTGGTTAGAGATTTGGAATCAATCTCTAAGGTCTTGAGTTCAAATCCCATCATTTAAGTTTTAGTATGATTAATTTCATTTTTGTGAAGGGTGGAATATTTTCGGCCTTGCATGCCATAAGAAGAAGTAGGAGTGTTATCCTAGGGGAGACAAGAAGGAAATGTCTTAATCCTACTCTTGTGCCCTACAAAAATTTTTAAGGGATTCATGCCCTTTTTTTTCCCTAACTTACCTTAAATTCTTCACCAATTAAGCTTGTTCAATTATCCAAATCCATATTTTAATTCCAAAAAATTTCAGCAAGGTTCTTTGATCTTGGAGTTTCGAAAATGCCTCTTTGAGGATAGAATTTTGACAGAAAATGGTGAAGGAGTTAAGGAAGGTTCCCAAGAGAATTAATCTCTATGGTTAAACCTTCAAACTCCACTCCATAAGTATTCATCTTCTTCATGTAGCAATCTGGAAATTTTCCAACTTCTTGATCAGTCCAACCTTCAAAAACATCAGCCATTTTTCTCACTTAAATACTGCCAGCAAAATAGCCAATTTATTCAACTTGAAGACTGAAACCTTTGGCCAAAAATTGGACTGCACAAAGCTATGCAAACCAGGAAAAAAATCGTGGACAATTTTGCAACTTAGCTGTAAAAAAACTAAGCTATTTCTTCCAGCCATCAAACCAGTAATTCATCCCTATCTTTCCTCCATAAAGAAGGCTGGAAACCAACCTTAAAGGACCCTCCAATACCCCTTCAAACCTTCTGCAAGTCGGCTGGAACATTGCAGAAAAATCTACACAAAAATTCTAGCAAACCGTTTGAATGAACAACCAGAAATTCCAACCTTGCTCCCTCTTCAACCTTGTCCGAAAAACCACTTCAACTTTCTATGAAAATAACCTTAGTCAGCCATGAACTAAAATTCATCACCCTCCTCCATTGATCTGCATGAAAGAGCACCATAGCCACTCCTTAAATCACTCCTTCAATCACTACAGTCAAGCCTTCAATTGGAATTCAAAATTTCAGCAAATTACTCCATGAAAACATCCATGGATCAAGCCTCAACCAACCAGAAATTTCCTTCATCATAACACTCAACATTTTAGCCACCCTATAGCTCCTTCAAACCTCATTCATCTCAGCAAATTCCAGTCGGCCATAGCAGCTCCAAGAACCTCCATCAACCAAACCATTCTTACCATATCTTCTACCTTAATTCACTCCCTAAATTACTTCTTTTGAATTTCAAACAACCAGCTTTCCCTCTTCTCCCTAATCTAAAAATTCAATCACCAGAATTCCTCTAACCATTCGGCCAACACCATTCAGCAAATTTCGTCCAGCCTTCTCTCCATCCTTTCCATTTCTTTAAGAACACCAAGAATACACACCACCATTCTATAAGCCTAAGACCACCCTAAACACCTCCAATCTCTCCCAAAAACTTTACATCACGTCTACTCACCCTTTAGAATCCATTTCTATATTTTATAACATCAAACACTGATAACAAAATTCTGCTATCGAATCAAACCCCAAAATTTTTCTTGAAGATTCAAGAACTCTCTCAAGGTAACCATAAACAATTATGCTCATCTTCTTTCCTCTTAGCTTTAATATAATATATTAATACTCTCTCTCTCTCTCAGCCGAAATGGTTGTTTCAACCATGGCTATTTTTTCTTCTTCCTTCTTGGTCAGATCAAGCCTTCCAAGTGTGTGGATTCTCTTGAAACTTCATCAAGATAGTCATCAATCGAGTATGTCTCTTTAACCCTCTTATTAATTCTAAAATTTTGTGTTAGTGTTGTGCCCTAGAGGCAATCACTTGTATATTGTATATGACACATTTTATTTTAATAAAAGGCATTATTTATCTTACAGTTTCTTTTGTTTACTTTAAGTAATATAACTATTCGATAAAGTCCCTAGTAAAACACTGTGTTAAGGAAATCATGAGAGAGATCATCATATGATATTCCTACTACACTGGATGGTGTTAGTACTTAAATAGTCCCTAGTCATAGTATTAATGAGACAGGACATCATTAATGAGTCAAGATTAGCATGTGTTAGACTTCCTGATTTGATCAGATGGTGGTTCTCATAACCGTGAGTATTGAGGTACTTAAAGTTAACACATGGATGCTTGTTAATGAAACAAGTTAATTGGATGACCTAACTTTGAGATAATCACATGGATAACTATTTAGTACCATTGATATAATCTCAATATAGCAAACGTGTAAGTATCCTTAGACTTGAGATCTCCAAGGTACTTTATTTGTTGAGCTTTGTACTTTGATTCCAATCTCTGGAGCTCGATTGAGGGCTACCTATGGATGTATTTTGGGTACATTATGAGGTAAACGAAAGTAGTTGAGAGAGTCAATAAAGGATTCACCACTCCTAATAGTAGGGGCAAATATCTCATAGCCACTTGTAGGAATTACTACTCGATAAGTCCTTAGCCAAGGCAATTGTGTATTGGAAATAGTTCCAATTGATACACATCTAGAGTAGTGGATTCCTGGTACAAGTACTATTGTATTTAGGCCAGAATTATTTCTGGAGGGAGTTGGCACTAATTCTGTACTCCAAACCGAATGAGATATTGTATGGTGAAATGAGTTAATTGCACTGAAGTTTGTTATTGAAGGGTTCATGTCAAGCCACTAGACTTCTTGGACTCTTGGGTGGTCATGATGTGTTGCTAGATACCGCTCATGATCTGGGAATATTGGTTTAGTAATTGATGAATTAATAAACTAATCCTGATTAGAATTAATAGGATTAAATCTAATTAATTATGGATTATTAATCTTAAAGACGTTTGGATTAATTCATGTTCGCTGCCAATTGATTGAAAAACCTAATAGGTCACATACAATAGATGATTATATACTCAAGATGTTATTTGATAACATAGTGGGGTTGATTGAGAGAAAGAGAAGTTGTTGTGGACAAATTATAATTAGTTATAATTTGTGGTCCAAATTGTAATTGTGAGAACTTGATGTTTCCCATTACAATTAGGGAATTCTAATAGGATTAGAATTCTCACTTCTGAGAGGGAAATTTCGTGTAATATATAGTATATGTAACACACGAAAAACCCTAGCTGAACAACACACAAAACAACAGCCACGAACATTCTCTCTTCTCTCTATCTCTCTCGATTTGATCTTAATCAAAGAACCCTAGCCGCCATCTTTTTCTGCTAGCACAGGAAATTTTGGTGCTTGAGTGTACCCTCTGTGTAGATCACTGTTAGAGATAATCATACACTATGATTATAGTGGTTAGACATTCAACTCACGTGGAGGTTGATCACGAGAATTGCTGGATCGCGCCTCAACCTGAAGAAGAATTTTTTTGTTCTTCGGACGATCACCCAAAGGTAAAAGCTATTGCCTTTACTCTCTTTATGTCTTGTTTTCCACACATAGATAGGTCCTAGGAGGGTATCTCGTTTTATTTTTCACTGCGTCGTATACGATACGAGCCTGGGATACCCAACATGTTGTTAGAAAAGGATGGAATATGATTGGAGATTGAGCATGTGTTTAGATGAAGAAGTTGAGATTGGAGCATGAGGATGATTTGTCTTGGTTGAGTTTTATGATGCTTTGTGGTTTGTTGCATGCTCTTCATGTCGTGAGTTAGTATTAATGATTACGCATGATAGAAATTATGTCACTTTTGGTGAATATGGTTTTATGTTCTTGTATTCGTGTTAAAGCTATGAATATGATTATGCTTAGTGAAGTTTGGATCATGCGATGGTAGATGTAGATTTAAGCCTTTATTCATGAATTCAATGGTTTGTTGATTGTTATTAGAGTTTATGTTCATGATTCTTATTCGCCATAGGAAAAGTATGATCATGACCTTGTTGATCCTAAACTATTTAAATTAGCCAATTTTATTACATTAAAAAAAATTAATACTATATTTTCTTCCAATAATTTAGAAAACCATAGGAAGCTTTGGAATTGGATTGTTAAATGAAATAGTGATATTTTAGCCAAATGAATTATATCTTTATTTAAAATAATATATATAAATATTTATATATTATAATAATATTAAATAAAACCTTTTATATAAATAATCATAATAGGTAAAATATCAATCTTAAAAGTCATATATTCATAAATACTAGTAATTTTTATTTATTACCTTATGATCAAAATTAATAAAATTTACTATTAATTTTATTTACTAATTATTTTCTATCTATTAATTATTAATTAAGAGATTAGTAATAATTTATTATTTTTAATAAAAGCATCTAAGACTTAGGACATTTCATCAAATAAACCCTAGTTTATTTGTTAATAACAAAGATTTATATTTAAACATATAACTTATAGGTAATTATTTTGCGATTCCTAGTTATTTTATTATCAAGCTAGATTTATTTTATAAAATCATTTTATCATCTAGCCTTAAAGTTTGGGACATTAAGGTCATGATAGTAGCAAGTTGAACTAGGATTATTAATGGAAGCGAATTTGGCTTGAGTTTAATTATGGCTTGTGTTTACCCCAGGCATGGTAAGGTCAGCTTTGGAAGATCTTTGAATTAGCTCAAGCAAAGGATCAGGTAAGCTCTTGCATAAAACTTATTTGCTGTAAAAATGTTACTATAGCAAGTCAAGCGTGAAGTGTGTGAACACTCATTTTTGTAAAAGGAATTAAGGACTGTTTCCTTTCTTGTTTCAGTTAAACAAATTATTTGAAAATCAACAAGTAGATTTACTCAAACACTAAACTCTTTCTAAAACCCACTTTGACACGAACTTTAGAAACCCTTAATTGCTATTTCTAAATAAAGCAATGTTTTATCAGTTTTCTCCCAAGTGGGACAATCAAACGTTAAGTACTCAATAAGGGTAGGCTAGTAGTACTAGTTTCGAAGAGCAGAGCGAGTCTTCTAGCAGGAGGCCACCTCCAGAAGATGAACTCAACTTGGAAAAGCGATAGTACTACTTAGTCATGCCGTTCTGAGCTAACAAGGTTCAATCATGTAGACTGTGTATTTCTAAAATGGACAACCGGTTTACTTGGGTGTAGATAAGGAGGAGAATCTTACCCGGTAGGCCGTACACATACCTTTTGTCAATCTGCACAAAGTGTGGCATTCTGACCGTTATATGGTTATGGGGCCCAACGTGTGGTAACCAATGCCTGCCCATTTGAGTGGTTGTATTTATTGTGCACTTGTATGGTTTGAAAATAGGAAAACGCCACTTTTTATTTTAACCTTATTTATTGCTTGCCAGCATTTTATCTTATGAAATTTTTACAACTCGCACACATGAACTGTTTTACCTGAACACTCAAAGCACACATGGGCTTACTGAGATTTTTTATCTCATCACCTTTTATGCCATGTTTTCAAGTCGATCTTGCTGTGGGGATGAGTAGCTAGACTGTTGCCTTCTTGAGGACTCTATGTTATTTATTTTATATGTTGCTTTGAGAGATGTTAGTGAACAATTTATTTTGGTTTTGTTCTTGAATCTTTAGGTTGTAACAAGTTTTAATTTCAAAGTATTGTTATATTTTTGTTGTGTGACCTAGTTATAAAGTCCCCTTGCCTTTTGGGCGGGGCGACATCCCTGGCCCTGTTAGGCCATGGTAGTGGGGTGTTACAAGGAACCCCACTATAAATCTAATGGTTCAAAAGTAGCTCGAAAGGTCATACGCTATTTTCCATTACAGCTAACACTACAAAAGTTCTTTGCGAATAAAGAAGTAACCTATAATATGAGGTAGCATAGAGAAAAGCGCATAAATGATGATAAAGTCATGAGGCATCGAGCTGATAGTGAAGAATGGAAGCACTTTGACCAGCAGGGTGAATTTTTTTCAAAAGATTCTCACAATATTAGGTTAGGGCTTACCAGTGACGGTTTCAATCCTTTCAAAAATATGATTAATTAATATAGATTTGGCTAGTATTTTTAGTGCCCTATAATCTGCCTCCTTGGAAATGCATGAAGGATCCCTTTTTTCTTGATGACAATACTTATTTCTGGACCAAAGTCACTAGGAAATAATATTGATGTCTATCTCCAGCCTTTGATTGATGAATTAAACAAATTGTGGCTGCTTGGAGTCGAGACATTTTATGCATATTCAAGGGAAAGGTTTATGCTGCATGTTGTATTGTTATGGACAATAAATGATTTTTCGGCATATGCAAATTTATCTGGATGGAGTACAAAGGGCTATATGGCTTGTCCTATTTGCATGAATAACACTTCTTTTATACATTTAAGACACTGGAAGAAAATTTGTTATACTGGCCATCGTCATTTTTTGCCTACAAACCATAGATGGAAGAGAGATAGAAAGTCATTTAATGGAGAGGTTGATTTAAGGGGTCCAACCAAGCGTTTGAATGGTCAGAAAATTTTAGAGCAATTTGTAACAATGGATGATGTGGAGTTTGGAAAATCACAAGAGTTACTGCAACAAAGAAAGAGGAAACGCAGAGATAATGACTCAAATTGAACCAAGAAAAGTATATTCTTTGAGCTGCCATATTGGAAAGATTTTCATATTAGCCACAATATAGATATCATGCATGTAGTGAAGAATGTATTTGATACAGTTTTTGGCACAATAATGGGAATTAAAGGTAAAACAAAATATGGTTGGAAATGTCGCAGAGATTTGATGGAATTAGGGATACGGCCAGAACTGTATTTGATCTCTAAGGGTGATTCATTTGAGAATCCTATGGCTTGCTACAATGTAACTCAAAAGGAGAAAAGGAAAGTATGTGAATTCTTGAGTTCCATTAAATATCCTGATGGTTTTGCATCAAATATATCTCAATGCATTAGAAGCCATGATTGCAATATTTTTGGTTTAAAAAGTCATGATTGTCACATTTTTGTGCAACATATTCTTCCTCTTGCTCTACGTGGTTGTTTAAACAAGGATGTTCGGCAAGTCTTATTTGAATTGAGTGACTTTTTTAGGAAGTTGTGTTCTACAACATTGAATTTTAATGTCTTAGAAGAACAAGAGAAAAACATTGCTATTATTTTGTGCAAGCTCGAGCGAATATTTCTACCGTCAGTCTTTGACATCATGATGCATTTGATGCTTCACTTGCCAGATGAGTGTAAAATTGCTGGTCCAGCACAATATCACAGGATGTTTCCATTTGAGAGGTAAAGTATCACTCTAATAGACACTTTCCTATCCACTTAAAAGAATTAATAAAATTCTAATATTAAAAAAACTTACCAAATTTTTGTTGCTATTTCTCAGAAAAATGGGTACATTAAAGAGTTACATGAAGAACGAAGCAAAGCCTGACGGTTCAATTGCTGAGTGTTATATAGATAATGAATGCTTGACATTCACCTCGATGTACTTGCACAATAGTGAGACAATATTTAATAAACCTAAGCGCAATTGTGATAGTGGAGAACCTAGTGGGCAGATCTCAGTGTTTTCATGTAGCATTCGACCATTTGGTGGTCCAACTCATCACCACTTAGATGACTTTAAAGTGGAAAAAGTCCACAACTATGTGTTAAATAACTGTGATGAGATTAAAGATTATATTTTGTAAGTATTAATTCTTTTAAAAAATAGTTTAATCTTTACTTTAATTTTTGTAATAGAAATTCGAACTAGTATTAGTTTAAATCATTACTGAATTTTCTTTTGGATTATTGAACATAAGCAAAAGTTGAGAATAGAGAACTCAACAAATGTTGATGAGAGGCATGAGTTGCAATTTGATAAATGGTTTGGAGAACGTGTAAGTGTATTTTTCATGCTATACTTATTCTTTTTGGAATTTGACATTTTCTCTTCTGGAATTCACAATAAAATATTTTCCAAAAGATTTAACATTTGATGAATAGGTTTTGTATGGCAAAGAAGTGTGCAGCAATGAACTTTGATCATTGGCTATGGGTCCTGATAACCGGATTAAGAGATTTGCTGGCTGTTGTGTGAATGGTTTACGATTTCACACCAAGGATCATGAACGAGATAGGAGAACACAAAATTGTGGTGTTGTAGTAAAAGGAGAACATGGGGCAAATGACTTCTATGGGGTAGTGCTAGATATTTTTGAGGTAGATTACTTATTGGGTAGAAAGAAAGTGATGTTGTTCAAGTGTGAATGGTTTTATGTGGGTGATAATTCTGGTCCATAGGTAGATAAAGATTGGAAAATGACAAGCATAAATATATCTCGTAAGTGGTATCAAGATCAACCTTATGTGCTTGTTTCTCAGGCTGAGCAAGTCTTTTATTTACAGGACATGAAATTAAGGGAAAACTAGTTTGTGGTAGAGAGCTTCAAACCTAGAAGTTCTTATGATGTTCCTGAACAAGAGATTGAAAAAGACATAGTTGAAGCATTCCAAGAAGAGGAACAAACTGATGATCATATTGTCAGGGAACTTGATGAAATATCATCTCTTGCTCAAGGAATAACAGAGGCCCTTGAATGCACGCCATCGGAATGCATTTTTTACAATGAGACGCTCCAATTCCAAGAACAAGAAGATAATGATTTCATCAACGATGATGACCTAGATAATGAGTCTCAAAGTGATGGACATGAAGATGAAGGACTATTTTTTGACAATGAATTCTAGTATTAGTAGAATTATTCGTGTTACTTTAGTTGTTTGACATCTTAATTTCAATGCATATTAATTATTTGTTTTAGTAATCTAGTTCCTCAAATTGCATGTCTGTGTTTGTTTTAGATGTATGGTAATATGTTTTAGAGATCCAGATTTTTTTAAAAGTGCATATGTTGATGGTTTTATCTATATGTATTTTTTATGCTTTGGACGTTTATTAGCTTTATTTAAAAAATGACTTTCTAGTGATCTATTTTTCATTATTTCTTAGATGGCTAGACCAGGAAGAAAAGGAATATTTGCTAGAAAGGGAAAGGGTGGTAGGAGAGCAAAAGGTACAAGGCCAGAAGCTGTTATCCCATGTGCTAACATTTCAATGCTTCCAAGTGAAAGTGATGGTAATAATGCAATAAGAAGAGCAAGTCCTGAATCAATCAATCATGTTAATGATAGTTAATTCCCAACACCAAATCGTGTCACTAGATCAAAATATACAAGGCCAGAAGCTGTTATCCCATGTGCCAATATTTCGATGCTTCCAAGTGAAAGTGATGGTAATAATGCAATAAGAAGAGCAAGCCTTGAATCAGTTAATCATGTTAATGATAGTTCATCCCCAACACCAAATCTTATCACAAGATGTGAAAATGTTGATAATTTTCCAAAATTTAAATCTCATGCCCCTGGAAGTACTGATGTAAATATTACTTCAGAAGGTCAAATGGATGCAGGTAAAACTTTTATTTGTTTTTTCTGTAATCCTGGAATAGTTTTATTACTTTTTGTGGTCTTTATGAAATATTAATTCTTGTAGGCCATTCAGCACCTATAAGAAAAAGAGGTCCAACAAGGAATATTACGTTATCAAGGAAAAGAGATAGTGAAAAAAAACCTCGAAATTGAGTTGTCCAAGGCAGCAGATCGCATTGTCGGCCTAGATGCACAGTTTTTGATAACTAAGGGAGGCTACATTTTGAGAACAAATGTAAAGTTACAAGTTACAAAATGGGCACAGCAGAGTGAACAACATAGGGAAGACTTATACAACATGGTTATGGTAAGAGTATATTTATAAATTATTTTAAGACATTCTTAGACAGTTAGAATATGAGATTAATTGGAAAAAAGTTCTAAACTGTTGTGGCCACTATTGGGGGCTTTATTTAATAGAGATGCACTAAGAGAGCGACACGAGGAGAGTGGCCCTAATATTTGTTTTTGCTAGAGAATCCATCATTACTAAATTTCCTCTAAAGAATACAAAAAACAAAAATATAAGACAATTCTCTCCCTAAATAATTTTTTTTTTCATTTTGACTGGGCAAGAATTTAAGATCTTGATGAAACTATAGCTATTTTTGCTAGGCAAGTAAATTGTTTGACGAAACTATAGCTGCCTACTAATTCTTGAAATATTTTCCTAATAAAGTAATGAGAGGAACTTACCAAAATTGAAATCAGGCCATTAGCACTGGTCACTAGTTCTTTAAATTGACTGAATACAAGCACACGAAGTGCTTATTGCTTAGACTAAATTCATTGCAAACCAAAAAGATCTATGTTCTTTGATTAACTCTTGCTCTATATTGAAGGATGGCTCTAATATTATGGAGAATGAAAAGACCAAAATAGCTGTCTTCAAACAGCTAAATGTGTAATATAGAAACATGTGTTACCAATAGCTATATGCATTTTGTAATTTTTTTTTTTGGCAGAAAAGGAAGGAAGGAACAGAACTTGATGACATTGAAATTTACCAAGTCACAAGATTTTCCAAGAAAAAGAAAGACTTAGTAAATGAAAAAGCGAAGGAGAATCTGGTTTGCAAAATAATTCTAAGTCTTCTTAACTATCATATGTTAGGATTTATCACTTTCCATGACAATTTCTTTTTCTTTTCTTTTTCTGTTTAGGAGAAAATGAAAGAAATGCATCAAACAACAACAATGAGCACTGCTGACATTTGCAAGGAAACCATCGGCCATATACCTAGGCATAGACATGGCAAATGTGTAACCAAGAAATAAAGTTCCTTCAATGAAGAACAATATCTTACCGAGTTGGAGAAGAATAGACACCTTAGACAAGAAGCTAAGTAGAAAGATGCAACAATGGCAGAAGAAATTGCAACTTTGAAAGAGGATCAAAGGAAGACAAATGAGCTAATGGAAAAAATTCTTAAGCAATTGGGAAGGGCTCCAGAGTAGAACAACTTACATTGCAATGTGAGTCAATAAGCTGTAACTTAAACATATTTTTGTACCGTCATATTTCTTTTAAGAAATGACTTTGTTGCTATCTATGGATATTCATTCTCTATTTTCTTTTGTTGTTTCTATATGAATGGAATGAGGGTAAACAAGATCACTGTTTTGGTTGCAAAATGTACATGAGTAAGTGATGCGTATTTATTTGGGTATAAAAATCATATAAAAATAAGCACATTCCCAATCAAGTTTAAATTGAAACATTAACCCCAAATTAAACATATCAGCAAGCGTATTCATCGTTAACATAGCATAGGGTTCAAATGAGTGTCAATCCTCCAGGAACAAGTATGCATTAATCATTTTTCTTTCATTGTTTAACCGACTCAATAAAGTAAAAAATAAATAAAAATAAAAATAAAATAAAATAAAAGAATATATACATGTCAAGGGTGGAGAATTATGTAACTCAAACCATTATTTTGACAAACATGATCTTAAAGGACTTAATCATTATCATAATTAACTATTCTCTCAGCATCATGAAGGATTAAGATAGATTCACTTCCTTTTCAATCCATGAAATCACTACCTTCTAGACAAATTAGAATCACTTGGTCTCGTCTCAACTAATTCACCTAAAAGATGAATTAAACACAACATTTGATTAAATCTCCTTGGTCTTGGCAAACATCAATTAACCTTTAATTACCAAGTCCTCATCAATTAACCCCCTTGGTCTCAGCGAGTTGACAAACAACAAATATGAAATTAATAAATTGCAACCACCATCAACCCATTTGGTCTCAGCGAGTTAATGGAAAGAACCAACCAATTAATCTCGCAATAATCTCAAGTAATTAAATACCAAGAATAACAATCAATTAATCAAAAGATCAAGTACTCTAAAAATCATGAATACCTAAAACAATGTCAAATTACAATAAAACAATTAAAACATCAATGTTCAAGAAAAAGAAAACAAAGTAAAAGAAAGCACTCATAGACAAGCCTCTTTCTTTTTCCTTTGAAGATCTTCTTGTACAACCCTCCTTGATTTTGTGGAATTCCTCCGTGATTTGAGTGATTTTCTATGATGATCTATGAATTCGCCCTTTTCTCTTGTGTTTTCCATATAGTTATAAGCTTAGGAAAAGCCTAAATTCGTTAGTTCAAGATTCTTGGCCGAGTAGAAGTAGGAAGATACTAAAATTCTACAGATTAACAAAAACCGCGTAGAAAAATCAAGGCACCTCCTTATCCTCAGGGCATAGCCGGTGCCATCTTGGCTGTTGGAGCCGGTGCCAGTTGTGTTCTGTTTCTTTAGTCGTTTGCCGATTTTTTCTCGATTTCCATGCAACATTTCCCAGAGTACAATCAGCGCCGCCTTGGCTGTTAGAGCCGACGTCGGTTTGGTTCTGTTCCAGTCCTGTCTCAACAATTTTTCGTCATCTCAGAGTGCGTGCCAATAGTATGTGGCCAACGCCAGTTCCTCTGTCCTGGCCGGCGCTGCCAATGTTATGTTTTGCGACTTTTTTTCTTTGTTTTACACCTAAAATCTGAAATAATGAACAAAATAGCTTTCCATAGGTAAAATCTCAAATATGAAAAAATATGACTAGTTATTGAACAGAATGTATCACAAAATGGACTTAAATAACTAAGAAAAATATGACTAATTTAGGCCCTCTCACATTCCCCCACACTTAGCTCTTTGCTTGTCCTCAAGTAAAGTATCCAAGACAAGTAAGAAAAACACAAGGTTTTCATCAATCACTCAAGTCAATTCCAAAATGATATCTCTAATGCTTTCTTCATTCAAGAACACAAAACATAAGTTACTATATCTTTCAAAACAAACGCAAGACTTGTGTAAGTGTATCATGACTAGTAGAACCATCTCAATACTTGAACATCATTCTCAAACTATTGAAAAGAATTTAGTTCATAAAGACTATGCATTCCATAAGCTTACCTTTCATACACTCTCTCCACTAATCCGAGACATAACATGATTCTACTTAGGTCAAGTTGGACTTTTAAGCTTGTAATGTAAGGCTAAAGGGCTTGAAATGTAGCTTGTCAAACGAAGGATATAGGAGAATCAATTATCAAAGAAGCTAAGAATTCGCAAGAAAAGGATAAACAAAATGTATCAATAACTTCCAAACTTCTCTTGCTCTCTTATCCCGAAATCAATCAAAACTCATAACCTTGTTTAGTAATTACAATTCAACTCCATCAAATCTTGCATTGTTTTTTCAATCCTTCCCAATTCATCAATAATTTTTCTTCACAAGATCGCCCAAATTTTCAACAATAGTGTCAAGAACTTGACGTGAACTCAACTTTTACAGCTCAATCACCATTCCTCTTGTGATCTTTCTTTTCTTTCTCTTTCAATTTTTCTTCTTTTCTTTCTTTTCTTTCTTTTTTTTGTGTTTACTGCTGCTGTTCTTTTCTTTCTCAGTTTTTCTCTTCTCATATTTTCTAGCAACTTTTTGTTTTCTTTTTATTTTCACTTTTTCTTTTCTTTCTTTGCTTTTTCTTCCTTCTTTCCTTTCCCAACTCATACCCTATTAATGCATAACTGAAAGCAACAAGTCATGATCTTTTCGCAAGTGTTCTCCCTCAACATTCTCCTACATGTACTTTTATCTATCCAGAGCAATCAAAGATTTGGACTATAAATCAAACTCTTAGAAAGAAGTAATGGACAAAGTATGATAACAGTTTTTAAGAACAAAATTACAAATTTAGGCTCAAAATAGGCACTAGGGATAATAAAATATGTAGGCTTGAAAAGCTCAAACTATCCAAAGAATGCCTATTACCATCATCCCTAAGTTAAATCATGAATGTCTTCCTATTTCGCCTCGAGAGGTATTCAAGTAGGTTCTAGAATGCTCAATAAATTTTAGTGTAAAAAATAGGTTTAAAAACAATGTAAAGTATATGATTAAAACTACTTACTCCATGTGCATGCAAAAAGTCTTGCATAAGCCATAAATGATAAAGAACATATGCTCTATAATCTGTCATAAATACATGCATTAAAAATACAGCTTGAAATATCAAAGAAAATCAAAAAAATTTTAAAAAATTTTGCTCACAAGAAGGATGAAGTATAAAAGAATGATGCATAGAAGAATTCTCAATCTCATCACTCCCCCATACTTAAACTGGACATTGTCCTCAATGGCAAAAAAAAAACACAATAAAGCATCTCCAATAGGACCAAAATTGGAAAAGGGTAGAAAGTCTAAGTAATACTCCCTAAGTGTAGATTAGCTCCAAGATATGAGAAGTTCATTCTTCAAGAAGTTGGAAGAATTATTTCCAGCGAACTTCAACCTACAAATAGATAGATGAACACACAAGTTAAAGCATAAAGAGTAATTGAAACAAAATAAAAATAAAGGGATAAGAAAGATAGAAAGTCAAAGCCTTTAAGTCCCCGTCAAAGTAGAGTCTTCCTTGTCTCCAAATTATCCAATAGCCCCACCAAATAGACCACCAGGCCTCCAAATAGAACACAAGATTCTCTTTGTTGCATCTAAAGCCATTTTGCAATTTGTTCTCTTTGTAGTGAAGAACTTTTCTAGATTTTTTATGTGTAAGAAAAACAAGAAGAATATCCAACGTAGATATCAAAAACACAATGTCAACCAATCATAGCAAAATATCACAACGAAGCTCTAGTTTCCAAGATGTCCAAATTGGCAAAAATTTAGAAAAAAAAATACATAGCTCACCTTTAGAAGCAATTACAAGACTGATAATTCATTCTATGCATTTTTTCCACCAAATAAACTCAACAAAGATTTGTCCATGTTTCGTAAATTTTTTTCTCAAAAACACATATACACAATGCTAAAAAAATTCAAGAAGATAAAATCGAGAAAGTTTTACACCACTATGTTCCCCAACGTATGAGTTTTAAAAATTTTTAATCCATGGGGGATAATTAGAAGAAGAAGAAAAAAAATAATGTGAAGAAGAAGAAGGTGAAAACGAAGATGAAGGGAAGGAATAAAAGTATCATTCTAGGGGAACAGGGAAAAACAATAAAAGAAGAAAGAAAAATAGAAGAACAAGACAAATAAGAAAAATAAACAAGAAAATCCAAGAAAAAGAAAACGACAAAATAAGAAAAATTTGGGAAGAAAAGAAAAAGGGTGAGGAAATAAACGAAAAAGGACAAAAATAAAAAGATTTTTTTTTTTTTGAAAATCGGAAAGGGAAAAGTCTAGTACCGGCGCCAGTTGTATTCTGCCTAGGTGCTGATTTTTTTTTATTTTTTATTTTTAGTTAAAACTTCCCTAATTGAATGCATGACCATAATACATTTAAAACAAGAATTCCTAAATTAAACTAAAAGTAAAAGTTGTAAATAAAGAAACAAATAATAAAATAAAATAGTCCGTCTACAATATCGTGTTAGCAAAAGTCCAAACCTGAAAATAGGAAAAGTTAGTATTAACTCCAAATTCTCGATGTAAAAATTAACAAATTAAAAATGCCATTATAACACATATTCCACATTAACATTAGGTTAGTAAAATTAAATCACTAAATATACAATATATACAAACACACAATGATAAATTAGTTATTATAAACATGTATCTACCTATTTATATATTTACAACATATAGTGAAATTAAAATACAATTATACAAACAACAAAATATAACACCTTTTTGCAAAAAGAACAATCATACAAATTTACATATTTACATATTTACATGGTTAAATCAATAAAATCCAAGCTTTCATGATATTGTTCCCCGCCAACAGCGCCAAAAACTTGATGCGTATTTATTTGGGTATAAAAATCATATAAAAATAAGCACATTTCCAATCAAGTTTAAATTAAAACGTTAACCTCAAATTGCACATATGAGCAAGCGTACTCATCATTAACATAGCATAGGGTTCAAACGAGTGTCGATCCTCCAGGAACAAGTATGCATTAATTGTGAAACCCCAGTCAAAACCAACCTTAGAGTGAGGGGGGTTAGGATGAATCTCATACTTTATTGCATATTTAAGTATATTTTTATATAATTTTATGTGCATTGAATTTGTGTTTTATAGTCGAGAGGGCTTGATTATGACTATTGAGCGAGAAGGGCAAAATAGTAATTTTTGCTTGAGGTGGAAAAAGGGATATAGCTTGAGGATTTAATAAGAAAATATTTTTAGAGGGAAAATAAGAACAAGAGTTGCTGTGGTTTAGTGGTTAGAGCCTTAGAATTAATTCTTGAGGTCTTGGGTTCAAATTCCATCATCGGAGCTTTAGCTTGGTTAAATTTTATTTTTGCTTGGGAAGTAATATTTTCAGCCTTATGAGCTTGGAGTAGGGTAGAAATGTTTTCCTAAGAGAGATATGATAGGAGTATCTTAATCCTACTCTTTTGCCTACACAAAATTCCTAAGGGGAATCCATTTCCTCTTGATCCTTAATTTTTCCTATTTCTCAATTCATTAGCTTGTTCAAATTATTCAAGCCAATTTTAATCTAGAAAAAATTCCAGCAATGTGTTGTGGCTTTGTAGGTTCAAAATGTCTTAGTAAGAGACATCTTATGGACCGAAACCATGGAAGAGGAGGAAAGGATTTCAAGTGAATTAAATTCCTTAGTGAACTTTCTATAAACTTTACTCTAGCTAAGTTCATCTTCCTTCATGCATGGAATTGAAAATTTTCCCAGCTTTGTATGCCTTCAAGGTGTTGACATTCTTAGCTAATATTCCCTCCCAAATGCTGCCAGAAAAATGGCCTTTTGGATCTGCTTGCAACCTGAATTTCTCTAGCCATTTTTAGACTACACAAAGGTGGTGCAAAACCAGGAAAATTCCTGGGCAAATTCGCAGCTTTGGAGGTCCAAAACCAAGCTATTTTCTTTCACTTTTTGCTCAGCTCCTTAGCCATGTTTTTCCACCATGAAGTGGGCTGGAAAACAGCCTTGAAAACCCCTGAAATTCCCCTTCAAACTCCTTGCAAGTTGATTGGAAGGTGGCAGTCGAAAACTGCCTAGAAAATTCCAGCCTTGTGAAAATCCTATGCAGAAAAATTTTCCAGTTTTGTTTCCTAATTCTACTCTAGCCGAAACTCCATCCTTCTTCTGCACAAACCACCCTTAAACCTTTAGTAACTGAGCTCCATTATCCTTCTCAAGCTTCTACATGAAAATCCAGTCATGGTTACCTTAAAGATTTCCAAAAAAAATTCTGCAATCATGCCTTGATTTGGATACCAAAATTCCAGCCACCATGATTTAACAACTTTCCATAAAATATACCTCAAACAACCAGACCTTCCCTTCACCATTACACTCAGTATTTTCAGCCACCTTAAGCCTCCCTCAACCAACATTCATCTAGCCGAAACACTGCCCAACAATTCAGCCATGGCAGACTTCCAAAAGCTCTCCCATAATCAAAGGTATTCTTGAATATTTAGTTTCTAAATTTGCTTCCTAAAAATATTCTTCAAGAATTCCAACAACTAGCCTTTTCTTTTCCCTTCCAAACAAGAGAATTATCTCCCAAAACCCTACAAAAATTCTGCCAGCCCTAATCCCTACAAAATTTCGGCAACTGCAAATCAAAAGCTCCCAATTCCCTTCAACCATCAAGAACACACAACACACCAAGAACACCTACTCCTTCCTTTCACCTAATACCCCTCCAAATCACTTCAAACTTCTTCTAAAATTTCTAGATTGAGTCTACTCACTACCATGAGTCCATCAACACCATTTTTAACATCAAACTCCAAGATCCAACTTGCCAGTTTGGATCGAAAACCAGAAATTTTGTGAATGACTCAAGAACACCTTTAAGGTAGGTTTGTTCTAACAACTTCATCTTCTCTAATCGTGATCTCTAATGAATATATATATATATATATATATATATATATGAATAAACATGCTAATGGTCTCTCTCTCTCTCTCTCTCAATGTCGAATCTCTCTCCTCTTGGCCGAATGGCTTCTTCTCCAATAGCCATGCTTCCTTCATTTTCTTTGGACGGATTTAGACATTTAGGAGTTGAGATTCATTCAAAACTCCTTCAAGTTAATCATCAATCAAGTAAGTCCCTTCAACCCTTCTTTTAAACTCTAGATTCATGTCTCTAGGGTGATATTGATAGAAGGTGGATTTTGGATAGGATTTGAGTATGTATTGTTGAGATTGAAGCATGAATATATGTATGAATATGAAAGAGATGGGATCTATGCATGGATGGATTATCTTGGTTCATTGTATGATGATTTGAGGTTTAATGCATGTTACCATGTCATAGGTAGTATTTTGTAGTGAAGTATGATAGAGATTATGTCACCTTTGGTGAATAGGATTTATATTCATGTTGGATTATTGAAGCTATGATCATATTTATGCTAGTAGGGGTTTAAGTCATGTCTTGATAAATTGAGATCTATGCTTGTATGCATGATTTGGATGATATGATAAATTGAAGGATTGTATATGTTCATGATTGTGGTTAGTTATAGAAATATGATCATGATCTAGTTGTCCCTAAGCTAATTTTTTTTTTCAAGAATAAAATATTTAATAATATGATTTTGCTAGTAATTTCGGAAAAACCCCTAAGAATGGTAGATTTAGATTATTATATATATAAAGGATATTTTAGTCAAATAAATAATAGTTTTTGCTAGAAAAATAAAATATATAGATATTATATAAAATAATGAAATCAACTAAAGCCTTTTATGGAAATAATCATAATTAGTAAAATACTTATTATTATAAAT
Source organism: Voacanga thouarsii (assembly GCA_026120185.1). NCBI lineage: Eukaryota > Viridiplantae > Streptophyta > Magnoliopsida > Gentianales > Apocynaceae > Voacanga > Voacanga thouarsii. Next base: position 1,454,202 of record JANUWF010003397.1, read on the forward strand.
TTAATTATTATCTTTTAATCAAAACCTATTAAAACTTATTTATTATTTTTCAAGCAAGACTCATTAAAATTCATTTTCAACTAACTTTAGTTATCAATTATTTTTTTTAACAACTAAATTATTAGTAAATCATTATTTTACCTAAAACCACCTAGGACTCTTCATCAAATAATATCTAAATTTTTCTTAGCAAGATTTAAATCTACAACTTATTAGTACTTATTTCCCAAATATTAACTATTTTAAATATCAAATTAGCCTTAACTTAGAGACCCTTTTTCTTTATTATTTGGCCTTAAAGCTTGGGACACTAGGGTCATGATAGTAGTGAGTTGAGATGTTTTAATTTGAGAAAGTGGATTTTTGGCTTGAGTTTGATTTTGGTTTGTATTTGCCCATGCGGGGTTAGGTCAGCTGTTAGAGACCTTTTATTGTGAGTAAGGATCAGGTAAGCTCCTGCATAAAACCTGATTGATGAAAAGTATTTAATTATGGTAAGCCAAATGTAGAGTGCATGGACACTCATCTTTGCAAAGGCAATTGAGGATTGTCTCCTGTCTTATTTCCGTCAAACAAATTATTTGAAAATCAATAAGTAAATTTATTCAAACTCAAAAATTTTTCTAAAACTGATTTTGACAAAGACTTTGGAAACTCTTAATTGCCAGGTTCAAATGGAACTATGTTTTGTTCTTTTTTTTTTCCAAGTGGGATATGTTACGTTGAGTACTCAATAAGGGTGGAATACTAGGGCTAGTCTTTGAGGGGTTAGGGTAAGTCTCCCAGTAGGTGGCCACCTCTGAGAGGTGAATTCTTCCCAGATAAGACGAAAGTCCAGTAGGTCGTGCCGGTCCTAGCTAGCAGTGTTCTTTTTCAGTCAAGTGACTGTGTTTTGTCGGAATGGACACCCGATTGTTGTTTGGGTATAGAGAAAGAGGAGTATCTTGCCCGGTAGGCTGATCACCTACTTTTGTCAATATGCACAAAGTGTGGCATTCTGACCGGCAGTATGCACAAAATATGGCATGCTGACCATGCGGTTATGGGGCCCAACGTGTGGTACCCATGATCATTTCCTTGAGTGGTTGATTTTATTGATTATGTATGGTTGGAAAAGCCAAAACACCATTCTTACTTTTAACTAATGTTTGTTACTTGCCAGTGATCTCTTATAGAGAATTTTATACTTTGCATTCACGAACTGTTTTCACTGAACACCCAAAGCACACACGGACTTACTGAGATTTCTGTCTCACTACCATTTTTACCATGATTTTAGGTCGATCATGCTGTGGGGATGAGTAGAAAGATATTGCCTGCTTGGAAGATTTTTTGATAATTCATCTTGTGTAATGTTTTGGGGAGATGAGAGTGGATAAATTTTATTTTGGATTTATTTTTGGTATTCTTGGATTTATTCTTGGATTGATTTTTTTGGGATGTAATAAATTTTAAGTTCAAGTATCATTTTTATTCCGCTATTTCATTTGTGTAACCTAGTTATAAAGACCCCTTATCCTTTGGACGGGGTGACATCCTCGGCCCTAGCGGGCCTAGGTAGCGGGGTGTTACATTAATCACTTTTCTTTCATTGTTTAACCGACTCAATAAAGTGAAAAACAAATAAAAATAAAAATAAAAATAAAAAATAAAATAAAAGATTATATACATGTCAAAAATGGAGAATTATGTAACTCAAATCATTATTTTGACAAACATGATCTTAAAGGACTTAATCATTAGCATAATTAACTATTCTCTCAGCATCATGAAGGATTAAGATAGATTCACTTCCTTTTCAATCCATGAAATCACTACCTTCTAGATAAATTAGAATCACTTGGTCTCGTCTCAACTAATTCACCTAAAAGATGCATTAAACACAATCCTGGATTAAATCTCCTTGGTCTCGGCAAATTTAAAACATGAAATTAACCAATGAATCCTTGGTCTCGGTAAACATCTATTAACTTTTAATTACCTAGTCCTCATCAATTAACCCCATTGGTCTCGGCGAGTTGACAAACAACAAATATGAAATTAATAAATTGCAATCACCGTCAACCCCTTTAGTCTCAGCGAGTTAATGGAAAGAACCAACCAATTAATCTCGCAATAATCTCAAGTAATTAAATACCAAGAATAACAATCAATTAATCAAAAGATCAAGTACTCTAAAAATCATGAATACCTAAAACAATGTCAAATTACAATAAAACAATTAAAACATCACTGTTCAAGAAAAAGAAAACAAAGTAAAAGAAAGCACTCATCGACAAGCCTCCTTCTTTTTCCTTTGAAGACCTTCTTGTACAACCCTCCTTGATTTGGTGGAATTCCTCCGTGATTTGAGTGATTTTCTATGATGATCTATGAAATCCCCCTTTTCTATTATGCTTTCCATCTATTTATAGGCTTAGTAAGTGCCTAAACTCATTGTTGCAAGGTTCTTGGCCGAGTAGAAGTAGAAAGATACTAAAATTCTGCAGATTACCAAAAACCACGTAGAAAAATCAAGGCACCACCTTATCCTCAGGGCACAATCGGCACCGCCTTGGCTGCTGGATCCTGCGCCAGTTGTGTTCTATTTCTTCAATCGTTCACCAATTTTTTCTTGATTTCAACACAACATTTCCCAGAGTACAGTCGGCGTCGTCTTGGCTGCTAGAGCTGGTGCCAGTTTAGTTCTATTCTGGTCCTGTTTCAACAATTTTTTGTTGCCTCGGAGTGCATACAGTGTGTGGCCGGCGCCGGTTCCTCTGCCCTGGTCGGCGCCGCCTATGTTCTGTTTTGCGACTTTTTCCTTGTTTTCCCCCTAAAATCTGAAATAATGAACAAAATACCTTTGCAATGGTAAAATCTCAAATATAAAGGAATATGACTAGTTATTGAATAGAATGTATCACAAAATAGCCTCAAATAACTAAGAAAAATATTACTAATTTAGGCCTTATCAGTAAGTTGCTATTACTTTGCATGCATTTGTGGCGGTAGAATATACTAGATGCATGCTCCTAGCTGTTGTATTATGGTGGCCTGCTTGATCTACATATTGTATTTGATGGCAGCATAACTTATTTCTAATCTTTCTGTTTGATTTAACTAACAACTATACATTATGCAGAGGTCTATAACTGGCTACATTATGCATTCATACTCTGTTCCTTTTCACTTTAGATTGTAAGAGGTGAGATTTAACTACCTCAGTGTGAATTTGCAGTTTCTAGTTTGAAAAACATCAATTGACAACTTTTTCTTTTAGGATGAACATGATATAAAACTAAACATATTAGAACTGCTGGTAGCCATGATTGCAATATTTATAAAGTAGGAGTAAAGTGGGGAGAGTGAGGAAAGATGAGAGAGTGGTAGTTTTGCTAAAATTTAAAGTACACGTGGGACCCATAGTAGGAGAGAGAGTGATAATGATATTTGATTGAGAAGTGATTAGATTTAACAAAGGCTACTGTAGTCATTTTTGTAGCATTTGCTCCAGCAGGAGGACAATTGATTTTGTAATATCACCAGCATAGGTCCATAGATTTAGGATTGTAACTTTATTGATTTTTTAGTAACATATTATCCTTATACACATTTGATTGCTTGATTGTTAAAATTCTTAGAGCATAATGTTTCAAATGATTTTACATTAAAAGAAAGGAAATGTTGTGATATTTCTGTTCATTTAATTTTTCTTTTTTTAACTTTGACATTATTGTTAAGCTCACTTGTTTCTTTAAACTTGTTAATTTTGCATATTTTTTGGGTTATGATATGAGCCATGGAGTAGCTAACTATGAGGTGGTCAGCGTATCAAGTTTAATCTCACTTATATATTTTGTGCCCGTGGTTGGTGTATGTTTTTGGATAGTAACCCATGTCAAAATATATTGGATATGAAAATTGAAAAAGACTTAACTGTACATCTTTTTGTTTTTTGTGAATGATTTTATAGATGTATTCATAAAAAGGATCTACTTAGTCATATTAGTATAAAATATAATATTATATATTTTGGGTATTCATGATTTCTTCAGTTTTGTTATTGTAAATTTTTATTTTTGGTTTATCATGTCCAGGGAATCTTGAACTACACAATGACAAAAATTATAAGATAATATATTACTTATTGATAAGGACTAGTTGTTGATAAATAAATAAAATGATGTAGTAAAATGTTGTCACTATATATAATACAATATTGATAGGAAAGAAAGGAAAAAGAATAGCATATAAACGAATGGAATGAGATGAAAGTACCGAAATATAGACATAAGGTGGGGCTTAAATTGGTGGTAACAAATTAATATTGCCACTAACTTTCCTAAGAATATTGATGATAAAGGTTGTCACTATTAAGAAATAGGGTTGTCACTGTTAGTGGAACATAAGTGACAAGAAATACGGTTGTCACTATTAATAGAATACAAGTGATAAGAAATATGGTTGTCACATTGATGTTATCCAAGGTGGACGTTGTCAGCTGTCACGAATGAGTGAACAATTAGTGACAAGGCGGATGTTGTCCCTAATGAGTGACCAATTAATGACAATATAATGGTAAAAGTAATGATCTTTTAAACAAATCAGTGACGAGGCAAGTTGTCACTAATAATTGACTACATTAATGACAACCGGAATAATGTCACTAAACGTCAACATTTAGTAACAACAATACGTTCTTGTCACTGATGTTATTCAAGGTGGACGTTGTCACTAATGAATGACCAATTAGTGACAAGGAGGATGTTGTTACTAATGAGTAATCAATTAGTGACAATATATTGGCAAAAAGTGACAATCTTTGAAACAAATTAGTGACGTGGAATATTGTCACTAATACTTGATTACATCTGTGACAACCGTAATATTGTCACTAAAAGGCAACATTTAGTGGCAAAAATAAGTAATTGTCACTACACACCTTTAGCGACATAGCTTTAGTGACATTGAAGTGACAACAAAGATTTTGTCACTAAATGTCTTTAGTGACAATATTTGTGGATGTAGTGACAACATTATGTTGTCACTAAAGGTCCCTCTTCCTGTAGTGTTTATGTGAGCAGAGAAGCCAAAAGTCACTTGGGTTGTGTATGCTTCGGTTTCATATGGACTAGAAGGAAGGGGCCGAAACACTCTTGCTGATTGTGTGTGATTTCCGTGTGTAAATGGGGGAAATATGGAAATGTAGTTTAAATTTTGAGTATAGTATAAACTGGGTGTTATTCCTTAATGAAGAAAGGAAAATACCAAACAAGAAGGCTTCAAGTATTGGTAAGGGAATATTTTGTCTTCTCTTAATTTAAGAAGCTTTCCTTTCCTAAATCCTTCTCCCTATATCTGATCAATTTTTACAAGAAAAAGGGAGTCATTGCTGGCCAAAATTAGGGAGTGATTAGCCTTAATCTTGGCTAAAATCTTGGTGCTCTATTAGGAAGGTAATCCTAAGATTTTCAATTCAATTTTTTAGAAAGGAAATGGAAATAATAATTGGTTAACCTTGTTATATTTTGATCATGCAAAAATAGTTTATGCATAGCAAAAATTAAAATTAAATCCACTAAAATGAATCACTTGTACGTAATTAAACAAGTTAAGAGAGGGAAGAAAAATTCATTACCTCAAAAACGTAGCTTGGGAATTTTATTTGTAGAAGTAAGAAAACCACAGAAAGACTTTCATTTTTTTTTTTAAAAGAAATTGCCGAAAAGATAGAAGAGAAAAGGGCCAATAGAATTTTCCTTATACTTTGTATATAATGTGGTGTTGGATTTTTTCCTTATCAATTGCACTACCACACCACATACCTAAAAGAAAAACTTGTATGTAAAAATTTCCTAACGTTTTAGGAAACTTGTTAATTAGACCATTTTTTTCTTTTTTTTTTCGGATTATGGGCTTGAGTTTTTCAAGGATTGCATTTGGCCATTTGAATTATAACACATTTATAATTCACCTATAATGATTTATTAGTTGCAATTCAATCTCAACTAATTATAATACTTTATAATTAGTCCATAATAAATACTTCTTCTCACAAATTAACCCTATAATATTATCATATAATATTTTGAGTACCAATTCCTCTATTATGTGTGACTTATTAAGTTTCCTAGATAGTTGGTAGAAAAATATAAATTCTTTCTAATAATTATAGAATTAATAATCCTTAATAATTATAATTAACATCTTAATTCTAATTAGAATTAATTTATTAATTCTCTAATTAAAAATACATATTTAGCATATCATGAGCGGCATCTAGCAATACATCATGACCATTCAAAAGCCTAGAAAGTCAAGTGGCTTGACATGAACCTTTCAATAGCAAAACATCAGTGCAATAAGCTCCTTTCATTATACTATATCTCATTCAGTTTTAGAATATGGAATTAGTTCCAACTCCCACTAGAATATAATTAATTATAACCCGAATTTATTAATACTTGCTCTAGAATCCATTACTCAGACATATGTATCAATTAAAACTATTTGGAACATATAGTCGCCTTGGCCAAATACTTCTCAAGTAATGATTCCACATAAGTAGTCATGAGATATACGCCCCTACTATGTTTAGAACCATTAGGAGTCCTTCCTAGCATCATCTTCTAACCCTAAATCAAACTCTTCTAACCCTAAACCAAATTAGCCATCTATTCCCTCCTTGCTGCATGAAATTTCCAACAAAATCTCCTTTGCAATTTTTGAAAAATACAAGAGCAATCATTAGGCTAAAAATCAAAATGCACCCTAAGGTAAGCAAAAGTCCTCTTATTCTTTCCTCCATTGATTCTTTTCTTCTTCTTCCCATGAACCATGCCATATAGGGGCTAATTTTATCTTCTTTTCTCAACTCTCGATCAAGAGGAATTAAAGAAGACAGCTTTCACTCTTTCTCAAGTGAACTCGTGAAGATCATCTAGGGGCATCTTGATCTCATTAACCCGGTTGTTGTAAGGTAAGAGAATTCTTATTCTTGGTGTCAGAATTAAGGTTCAATGTGATTGATGATGTCTATGGGAGTGTGATAGCATGATAAATGCGGTTAGTGGGATAGATGAATATTTTGAGATGAGTATTGTGTTAAGTATGTTCAATGGATTGTGATGTGATGTTATGTTGTGATAATGATGGTTAAGTCGAGACCTTCTTGATATATTATGCATGATTGAGTTGATTGAGATCTGGATCATGATATTATGTTATTCTAGATCAGGAGGTTATTTGAAGAAGCAAGCAGTTGATTTTATTCTTGTTTATCAGAGGCATACCACGTAAGTCCTTGCATAAACTCTTTTTATTTGATGCTTGTGATGGCAAGTCAAATGTTGTAAAGCTTTGTGAAGCTATTGTTGAGCTATGGTTACTTAGGTTGTCAATGTGGATGTTTATTCTCTAAATGGCTTTATCAACTAACGCATTTATCAAGAACTATCTTTCTCTTAAATGTTTTAAAAAATCTTTTTTTTTTTAAAAGAAAACCACATTTTACAAAGCCAAGGTATGGAAACACTGTGAATCAGGAATTGATGGATATGTTCGTTGAGTACTCAATAAGGGTAGGCTAACAATACTAGTCTTGGAGGGCTTGAGTGAGTCTTTTGGCAGGCGGCCACCTCCAGAAGATATGCTCTACTGGAAAAGGTGACAGTATTAATTGGTCAGGCCAGTCTGCGCTAGCATTTGTACCTGGAAAGGTTTTATTTCCCGACATGGACACCCGGATGGTTTTGTTGGGTGTAGAGATAGAGGAGTATCTCACCCGATGGGCCGTACACCCACATTTGATCAAAACACCCAAAGTGTGGTAATCTGATCCTGTCATGGTTCACCAAGTGTGGTGCCTTGACCGTTTTTCTTATCATGGGGCCCAAAGTGTGGTGCTATGACTGTTTATTCGAGTGGATGATTTATTTTGTACAAAGTGTGATAATGGGAAAACTCCACTCTTTGCAAAGAGAAATTATTTACGACTTGCCAAATATTTCTACAAATGTTTTCAGTTATGCATACACGAACTGTTCAAAGTACCATGTGCACACACAGGACTTACTGAGATGTTAATCTCACACTATTTTTATATCATGTTTTCAGGAGAATGACACTGCTGAGCAAGCGGGATGTCTAATAGTTGGAGCTTTTGTTGCTTTGTCTATGCTTGAGAGACAAATGTTCATTTATGCTTTGTTTTCGAATTGATGTATGCATATGTTTGGACTTACTCAAGTTTGACTTCGATGTAATAAGAGTTCTCTTTATTTATCTAAGTTTGACATCCTTGGCTCAGCTTTATATTATGTACATCATTTTAAATATCATTTGTCCTCGGGACAGGGCGACATCCCCGCCCTTTTAGGGTAGTAGTAGGGGGTGTTACAAATAAGGTACATTATCCAAAAAGGGAAACGTTTGAACCTATTTTGCTGTCACTGTGGTATCGTCCTCTATCCTTAGATCCTTTCAACTCCGGATCCTACAAAAGGGTAAGGTAAAAGATACGTATGAGTGGAAAATCACTCAGTGAGTCCTGTGTGTGCTAATGTTTTATTAAAGAAGCAGAGTACACAAAACTTTTATGAAATAACATATCATTTGTTCATTCGAAATGAATTCAAAACTCTTTAATGAAGAGTGTATTTAGAACTCAATAATTTTTTGGAAAATGGTGTTTCAACTTTCAAATCATTGCCCCATTTCTTTTTTCTAATCACAGACACTTCTCCAATAGAAGGTCGACTTGTATGCAAGTCCCGCAGTCCTTGCCTTCGGCTACACAGTCTTTTGTGCCAGGGACTGTGCCTTACAACACGTCAGCCATGTCATGCCGGAACGGTGAGCAGCGTACAAATGTACCTCACCTTGCACTTAGGGATCTTTTACTTACCACCATAAGCCAGGGATCCCAATCTTGACGTCAATCATCATCGAGGTGGCAAAGGATTGAACACACCGAGTGTACCCGCCCGATATCATGTGAACAATCCACCATCATAATCAATAGGCAATTTCCAGGCTCAAAATTGCCAGCCAGGATGACTCATCTCAATGTCTTATCGCTCTGTTTGGAGTAAGACAATCCCCAGAACTGATCAGGTTACTTGGGGTCGTTTATCTCTAACATGGGCTAGTACAAAGATCAAAGTCCTTGTTGAGTACTCAACGTCCCAACCCCTTCTGACTAATCAGGTTAGAGGGTTATCTGATCGCACAGAATTTTCATATCCAAATAGTTTTTGGGGCAAAACAACATTTTTCCAAAATCATGATGACACTAGATAAAGGGTTCAATTTACACATCAAAACATGTTTCTAAGAGTAACTGGGTCATTTTCCACATACTCAATCACAAAATTCATTTCCAAGGTTATTCAGGTCATTTTACCGATACCCGATTCAAAAAGACTTTCTGAGGGTATTCGGGTCATTTTACCCTTACCCGATTTGAAAAATATTCACAAAAGTTCCAATAAGGATATTTCGGTCATTTACCAAATACTCGAGTTCCAAAAGTTTTTAAAAAATATTCCAATAAGAACATTTGGAACATTTTCCAAATATCCGATTCAAAAAAGAAACTCATTTAAAGAAATCTAGAATTCTAATTCCAAAAAAGGATTAAATTCAATGTTTCCAAAAATATTTTCATAAAATGTCCCAAATGGTATATAATATAGCATTTCATGGAAAAACAAAGCACACTTAACTTTAGAAAGAGTTTTAGAAATCGCAAGGATTCACCTCATGTCCTGAGCAATCATTTTCGTTCATGGCCGTTTAACTTTTGTTTCTATTGTTTTCGATGTTTCGTTGATCGTTTATCTCTAAACCAACATCAAACATCGTTTTCGGGTCAATTTGTGTTTGGCCGAAAAATAGCCGACATCGGGCTGACGTGCCTGATGGTTCGCTGACGTTTAATCGTCGTTTAGTTGATGGGGCCGATGGTTAGCCGACGAGGCCGATGGTTAGCAATCAGTCAAGGAAAACCTTTAACTTTCGTTCGCGTTGTTTTTCTGTCGTTTGATCAATTCTTTCAGTTTCCTTTTTTCACATCCTTCCGCCCTTCATAAAAAAGGGATTCACTTCATGTTTCACCAATTAATTTATCCAAAATCACATAAGTAGTCACCTTTAAGTCCATTCATTTTCGGACTACATTATGGAATTTTACTGATTTGACACACCATTTTGTTTTATACATAACTTCAATTTACAGCTCCGATTTGGCTCCATGATATACCAAAATGACCGTAAGACTTTTAAATTTAATTCATTATAGGCTGTTTTTAGAGTTTTGGTTCCAGTATCATGATACTGGGCAAAAACAGCCTCAGTAGTTTTTACTTAGTTTCACTATTCATTCTTTCCTTAATATTCTCTAATTTTCCAGTTTGACAACCTAAGTTGTTTTGCCCATAACATTTAATCCACAAATCCAAATGATGTCAAACCAATTATAAAATATCCTTAAGACATTCATTTACAAGTTCCAATTCATGGAGTACCAATTATTTTGTCCATTTTGTTCAGTTTTGAACACAAAGATCCAGTAGTAAAATCCCGTTACTGATTTGACACCATTTACTATTTTCACCATAATTTTTTATCCATAAATACGATTAACCTAAAAATTGTTCTAAAATGTCTCTATGATCCTTAGCTACAAAGATATATGCCTGCTTTGTTCAAATCTTGAAATTTTACAGATTTACTGAACATAAAACCTCCCAGAATGTTCTGCACACAATGACAGCTTTCACACAACTTCACCTAACTAGTTTCCATACTTCACACAAAAATTTCTCACAATATATATACCAAAATGATCTCCATGCTTTATATAATAACTTTACTTCAAGTAAGGTAGATCTTTACATTTTCTTTGCTGCGTTTGGAGGCTGAACAGTCTAAGCATCTTCTTGCTTTTCTCTCTCTCTTTCTCTTCTCTCTATTTCCGATTTCTCTCTCACTTTCTTCTCTATTTCATTTTCTTTTCTCTTGTCCCTTTTCTCTCTTGTTTGCTCCAAAATTCTGCCTATCTAAAGCCATTTTAGCCGGCCCTCATGGCCTATATATAGAGAAATATGGTCTTCAAGTCAAAGGTTCATTAAATGGTCTCAAACATTTTGAAGTTCTTGATTGGTCTACCTAGCTACTTAGGTGTCATTTAGAATATTCAAGAATTCTATGGTGATTTGGCAACTCTAGAAGCCCTTAGATCTTTATAGAATTCGAAAGAAAATTGTAGAATATCCTAGAAGGTCCTGGATTTATTTAGAACCTACAAGAGCATTGGTGATGCTTGTAGAAATCCCTAGAATTCTCAATAACCATTAGATATTTTCTAATCTTGCATGGCCATGCATAATCAACCATGGTTAACTTATTCAAATCAAGATTAGCATAATTAAGCTTGGTCAAATGAAGTCAAAAGGCTGTCCAACTTGGTCAAGATTGTCATGCTTGTGGGCCATCCTTATTTATTTCTCCTGGGCCCTCTAAATTATCTCAACTTATCACAACCAATCAAAGAGAAGCACTTGACCTCATTAACCAATCACTAAATGACACTTAATTTCATCCACCAATCATAAGAAGCCACACGTTCCATTTCCAACCGCAATTTCTATTTTCTTCAGAAATGACCAAAATCGAGTCCGTAATGGAAAAATATTTTATTTCACTATCCAACTCCAAAACTTCCACTGAATCCATTGGTAACACTTAAATTCTTCAATTCCCTCTCTACTTGGTCAAATTTGAGATCGAAGTCACGAACGCGGCCAAAATGACAAAAATGCCCCCGATACCCCTGGTGGCACAATTCGCACCAAAACGTGCGTCTCATTACACTGATCAATTTCTCTTTTTAGAGTACCCTAAAATTTTTATTTTGTTGATCTTAATAGCCTTCTAAAAATTTTAGGGTACGAGTAGAATAAATCCAATAATTACATCCAGGTCCTGACAAAACTTTACTTCACTAAAGTATTCGTCTCAATACACCGATCAACTTTTGTTCTGACCATTGATATAAATTTTCATCCCATTACAAGTAGTAGCAAATCAGGAGTAAGAAGGTGGGGCATTACAGTTCCTCTGTCCTGGCCGGCACCGCCTTGGTTCTGCTTTGCGACGTTTTTACTTCATTTTACCTTAAAAATTGAAAATAATAAACAAAATACCTTTCTAAGGGTAAAATCTCAAATATGAAGGAATATGACTAGTTATTAAATAAAATGTATCACAAAAGAACCTTAAATAACTAGGAAAAGTATGACTAATTTAGCCCCTATCAGTCGTAGAAATCTTATATCATAATCTCTATATGATTTCCTTAACACTTTATTATGTGCTTGAGACTTTATCTATGAATTTAATACATACTCACGAAATGATTAATTAAATTAAAATATAAATAATACCTTTTATTAAAATATATGCAAAATATATTGTACAAATGATAAAGCACAACTCTAACAAAAGCAAGGCTCTATTCCTTTCCATTCAATTCCCTAAAATCATGTACAGTTTGGGTGATGGATGAGTGATTAGCCAGCTGCCATATGGATTTGAAGTAGGTTAGGATAAGTTGACAGAAAAATGGTGTGATAATATTCGATGGAGTGGTGATTGAGGGTTTTAAAATTTAAACCCTAGAGGAAAAATGAAAGTTTAGCTAATTGTGGCAAAGGAATAATTCTCTTGCCTTCATTTCCATAAATGAATCACTTAAGGAAGTTTTGGTAACCCTATGGCCGGCTACCTTGTAGGAGAAAAGATAAACATGGTAAATTCAAGAAAGACTTCTATATATAAGAAAAAGGGAAATTAGAATCGTAATTTATTTGATAGAATATTCTCTCTCTCCAAATATGGAAGTGGCAGCGAAATGGGATAAATAATGGGAAAGAAGCTGAGTGCATTGTTATGTTAGGGAAAGAGATAAATAAAATAGCTAGCTACCAAAACAAAGTATATAGGATATGGGTACTTGAGTAAATAATAAAATAGAATATAATGAAAGAAAAATTTAGGGAGTTGAAAATTTAAATTCCATGGGAATTAAGGTAGGTGCGTCCAGCTTTCGTATCAAATATAATCCCCATCAATCTAGTTACCAAATTGATATGTAATTGAGAAGATTAAGGCTTGGTTGAGTTGGTTGCCTTAATAGAGGAAGTAACCATGGAAGCTTAGTAAACAAATGGAAACAAGAATATGTTAAGGAAAGAAAGACATTAGGGTTAAATACCCTTAATAGAATATTTCCTTCACTTCAACAAAGAAATGGCGGCTAGTATATGTGTGCTTTCTGGCCAAGAAGAATAGAAGGGAAACATAAAAATGTAAAATTCATTTGATAGGTAGGATTCAACCCTCAATCAAGTGACTAGAATTCCAACACCTCAACCATTAGTCCAAAATACTCTTGTGCCCTATATTTACACTAAAATCCTTTTGTGCAATAATATTCTACTTAAATCCTCCTTAACAAAATAAATATATAGGGTGGTCCAATACTTACCCAAATAAAGTAACTGACCTACAAGTAAATGAACCAAAGTACAAGGTACTTAAATATATGTAAATAAAGCCACTTAGTACCATATAAGGTAAGCAACTAAACTTGCACTTAGTACCACATAATGCAAGTATATAAACATGTAAGCTCAAGAATATTGCAATGCATGACCCTTCCGTAATTCTAGGATGACTTAGGGTGGGGTTTTACAGCTAAAGACCTCATACTTTAATATTTAAGCAAGGATTAATGAGCTTGCTTGAAGAAAAAATTAATGAAAAATGTAGCGAGAAGGTGGCTGGTTAGAGGGGAGAGAAAGGAAAGCCGAAATGAAATTTTTCTAAGTGTGAGAAAGGGGTGGCCGACACAAATGAGGCTTGAACTAGATTGATTTGCTTGCTCAATAATTAATTTTGAAGGCTAAGATTTAATATAATTGGAGGGTAGAGCTTAAAATAATTCAATGGCCAAGATTAAAGGGAGGTGGGTATGAAGGGAATTTCACTCATTCTAGGCATACAAGGGTTTAATGACTTAAAATTAAGTAAACAAAAATTAGTCTTATGTAAAAATAATGAGCATAAGTTCAAAAGGTTCAAAATAGGTCAAAAGATTCAAAGGGTTCAAAATCTTGTCATAAAGAGTTACAATTAATTAAAACCAATAATTATAATAGTCAAGATATTGAAATAGGGCTTTTACCTAATAAAAAATAACATTACATCCTTTGTACAACTAATTTCTCATATTGACTTCAAAACTATTATTTTTCAGTTATTAAATGTATAGAATACTTCCTAATAAATAATTCTTTATTCTAATCATAAAAAAAAAAAAAACATTTTATGGTATCACATTATATTCATATAAGTATATACTAATTTCCTACACAAATATTTCACCCCTAAACAAAATCGCATAAAAAATAGTCATGTATTTATTGGCTTTTTCTTATAACTTGGATTTAGAACTGCAAAGATTCATTATTCAAAATATGGTTAGAATCAAGATTCTATTTCTTAAGTTGCGACATGTAAAATATGTCATGAATATTGCTGTTGTAAGGAGATTACGACATTAAAAATATAATTGTTTTAAATGCAGTAATCATACATGTAACACACACACACACACACACACACACACACACACACACACATATATATATAATCTTCTCCTTAAAGACATAGTTTAGTATAGCAGTGAGTATGGTGTCGAGCCGATAATGAACTCAAGAGATGTATACTCTTATATTCTCTCCTTATCTTAACCTTATGAACAACTCTTGAATAATTAACTTAAATGAATTCTAATGATGAATTAACATAAACAAACAATGGAAAAACAAATAGGAAATTACTTAATCTAAAACACAAAAGAATAAGGAAACTAACAAAAAGAAAAAACCAAATCCAAGCTAATTAAGAAATCACTTGTTTTAGGAACATGATTGAGATCAAATTAGGAAATTTATCATAGATGTGATTACATTGAGTAGTTGATTTTAGAATACCTGCAAAACACCAAAAATTCCTATCTTTATGAAAGTGAATTAATCTTTGTCAATGTCCCTAACTAATCCCTAACCTCATTCTTAATCTAATTAAAGTTGATTAACATTTTTTAGAGACATTAATACTTTAATTAATCAATATTCAAAAATTAATAACAAGATTGATAAGCATATCAGGCATCACCAACATCAAGTTAACACAAACCCAAAAAATGCAAATATATGGAACTTAAATCATGTAATTCCTTATCAATCCTAATCAAGCTGAAAAACTGCAACTCAATTAAGATCAATAGCTACTACAAATTAATCAAAAGATTAATTAACTTAGCTAATTAACTATGCAAGTTAATTATGTTGATCAATCATAACAAACTTAACACATTGCAAAGGAAAGAAAACTAATCAAAGGATTAATTATCTTAGCTATTCAATCATGCCCTCTCAACTGTGTAAGGCCTTAATATAAGAGAAATCAACATAATTAATAACTGAAGAAAGCTAAAATTTCCCAAATACTCAAGATATAATCATAACAATATTAAAGATAAAATCTTTGTTTAGCAATCTTTAAGTACCAAAATCGATATTCAAAACATAACCTAAAAATAAGATAGGGTGCTAATAGTCTGAAAGAGAAAAACATAAATAAATAACACAATCAAAAACAAGAAAGAAAAAAAAAAGAGAAAGTTTGAATGATAGAACTTGGTATGCTCTTAATCTTAACTTCTTCTTACCTCGGATTCTTTTCCACCTTGAAAGCCTTCCTTTTCTTGATGAAAGAAAGATGTATTGTGGTTGTATATTGACGTATTTTCTGAATTTAGACGTCCAACACATTTACATAGAGTCCCTAAACCATCCTTGATTGAATTTGAAAATTTTAAACCGTCATAGAACTTGTTTATGACTTTTTAAAACTTTTAGGAGGGCAACACGGCTTGCATGCATATGTCTTGAAGTTATACACTTTTCTAATAAACTTTACTTGACACTAGGGTGGGGGAATGCATGGTCGTGCTCCTGGCTGTATAGCTGCGCGGTGTTGGCAATATGTCCTAGAAATAATCATTTGTATAATATATTTTTCACATTTATTAATTAAAAGGCATTCTTTATCTTTCGCTTTATTCAATTTTTCTTTATAAGCATATAAATAAGACTAATAGATAAAGTACCAAGCATAACACACAATGTTAAAGAAATGATGATATAGACTGTGATGTGAGATTCCTATTATGCTATCTATTATATGTGCTTAAATTATCCTTGGTCATAGCATTAATAAAATGGGACATTATTAATGTGCAAACACTAGCACATGTTATATTTCTTAATTGGATCAAGTGGTAGTCCTCACATCAGTGAGTATTGTGATACTCAAGATTAATATGTAGATGCTTGTTAGATGAACAAGTTCATTGGATGACCTTGTCATGAGATAATCACATGGATAACTATTTAATACCGGTGATAGAATCTTATTATAACAACTGTGCAAGTATACTTAGACATGAGATCTCCAAGGCACTTTGTTACCAAGTGTTGCATTTTGATTCCAATCCATGGAGTTTTCTTGAGACTTCCTATATAGGATAGATATTGGGTACAATATAAAGTAAAATAAAGTAGCAGATAGGGTCAACAAAGGATTCATCACTCCTAATAGTAGAGGAGAATGTCTTACGGCCACTTATAGGGAATCATTACTCAAGAAGTTCTTGGCTAAGACGACTATGTATTAGAAATAGTTCTGAATGATGCAAAATTTGAATAATGGATTTCGAGAACAAGTACTGAAGTACTCGGGCTAAAATTAATAATATTCTTGAGGGTGTTGGTAGTAATTCCATACTCCATACTGAATAAAATATAGAATGATGAAAGGAATTTATTACATTCATATTTGCTATTAAAAGGTTTAAGTCAAGTAACTTAACTTTCTACATTTTTGGGTGGTCGTGATGCATTGTTAGATTCCGTTCTTGATTTTCTAAATATAAATTTATTAATTAAAAAATTAAAAAATTAATCTTCCTAATTATTGAGTATTACTAATCCTACGTTTGGTAGGACTAGTTCAGATTTTGCTGCCAATTGATCAGAAAACCTAATAAATCACAGACGATGGAGGACATAGTACTCAAGATATTATTTGAGAATATTACGGGATTATTTGTGAGAAGAAAGTAATATTGCGAGTAAATTATAAAATGGTTATAATTCAAGGGTCAAATTCTAATTATTAAAATTCTTGGGCCATAAGTGTCTGATGTATTCTTTTATATGTTCGAGATGGGGTTTTTTAGAGAGTGGTTTTTTGGGGAAAAAAAAATAGCCACAAGAAAACTCTTCTTCTTCTCAAAATAAACCTTAACTGTCGTCGCCATCAATCTTGCTAGCGCAAGGCAACAATTGTTCCTCTTGAGCACTGTCCTCATATGGATGCTACTAGAGAAATCCCTACTCTTGAGATTTTGTGGTTGATTGTTGAATGCAGGAAGTTGGTTGTTCAAAGGTGTTCCTTGGAGGTGGGAATCGTGTGGTTGTAGATTCTAGAAAGTTTTTGAAAGTTTCTTACTTGGTAAAGGTAATCTGCAATTTTTATTTCATACGGGTGATCCATGGGCTAGATTTTATTTTTAATCTTCTGCTGCCATTCTTTGATATACATGACCAAATCCAATAGTGGTAGTATAGCCTTTTCGTATGTGACTTTACGGTGTTTTGTTTGATTTGTGTTTGTTTTGCTTTGAGTCGGTTTTGATTCTGTGACTTTGTGTAATCATTAAATATGTATATGCTCATCCTATAATAGGTGTAATTGCATACAAAATCATTTTCTATGAGTTTTATTCCCCGCAAAAGGCTTCAAAAACTTTGTACTATAAAGGATTTTTGAAGTCAAGCGTTCTTGCATTACAGTGTGTTTTGTTAGGAGAAATTGTCATGATATGATCATAACATCATGTTAATACCAATTAACATGTTTCTCTAACTTACATTGATAAATAATCAAAGTTTCAAAATATAGAAAACAAAGAAAGAAAAAAAAATACAAGTTTAAAGGCCAAGTGTTTGCTTGAAGAGTTCAAGTTGGCAGCTAGTTTTATATAGCTAGGGGCTACCTGGAAGGCTGGAACTAGTTTTACATAGGCGTGGGCCAACTGGAATTTTTTCTAGCCAGTGACCAACAATGTAAAGCTTGCGACTGGCTTGAAGTTTTCAAGCCGGCAATCGGCTTTAATAGGTATACGTTGTCTTGAAGCTGTTAAAACTGGCACAGGGTACTAGTTAGTTTAGTTTGAAATAGTTCAAACTCATACATGCACTATTTATATTTTTATTATTAGAAAAAACACATAAATGGTTTTTCCAATATGTTATTGGATTTGGATCATTCTTACATGCTTGGTGAATGTTTCTCCTTTTATAAGTAATTTTGTCATTGTGGTTAGTTATAGATTAAGGGCAAATTTATTTTGATCATGCATGTTTACTATTTAGGTTTTAAATATATGGGGCATGTGTATCCTTCCTTCTTTGTAATTCTTGTATATTTCTATTCTTATCTAATTCTCCTCAAATGTAACTAAAGGTTTTCCTATTAAGAATGTATGTAATTAGATTACATAAGCTATATAATATTAGAAATAATCTACAAGTTTATGGAGATAATAGCCAAGAACAAGTTAGAGGATGGTAAGATCTTTTTCCTAACATGGTTGAATATATAGGTTTGACCAAATTAATTTCTAGTATGGCTCAAGGAAATTAATTTAGAAAAGTCCATAACCAAGCTATATAATTTTGTTTATTACTATTTTGTTAAGATGTTGGTTAATGATAATTATATGTGCTCAATGATAAGACCACTAATAAAGAAAATAAATCTTTCAAATAATATTAAATCGAAAAACATTTCATTAATATAGTAAGATTAAGAGCTCTTTTCGAGACTGGATTGTTGGCCATACCCAAGCCTACTTGATAATGAGTATGTTCAAGCTATGGAATTTGATTCCTGATTAATGGATTAGATTTAATTAATAACCTTATCTCAGTTGGGAATACCCAGTGCGAATACATATTAGAGGTAAATTTGGGCTAGTATTAAAGGCTTTAATTAAAAGATATTAATCATCTGAAGATTCGATAGTTGAATCAGATGCAATTGGTATTGAATATCTACAATTGAACTTAATAATAGGTTGTTGGGTATACCTAATGTCGTTCCTAAGGAATTTAGATACCGGTCCAGTAGGAAAGCATCTAACAGGCTTTCCTGAATCAATAGTAGAGACCTTTGGTTTGAGATAAAATAGTATGCAATTAATTAAAGACACAGCTAATTACATTTTATGTGCATATACATTATCTAATATCCCATATCTTTCATCTAGGTCATTTGCATCATGACATTTAAACTTACGTGCTAACCTGGAAACGAACAAGCTTTCTGAGTCTAACATTCTGGATTGCTATAGAAATTTGAAAATTATGCCGAATAAAAAAAGTCGCTGCTATGATTTTGTGTGAGTAAATTTGTGGAACAAAGGCAAATGAATGGGTAAAACCCTTGGCTAAACAAATGTAACCCAAACAGTGGAAATTTATGGTAAAGAAGAAAAAAAACAATTAAACTATTCCCTAGCAAACCTTTGAGGAACAAAGCATCAAAGACCCACAAGAAATATAACAAGACCCACTATAGATTCACCCAAATACCCTTGACACAAAAAAGAAAATCAAGAATAAGAGAAGTAGAACTATAGCCACTTAAGCAACAAAATTCAAGATAAAACCATAGAAAAACAAAGCAACTAAGACCCAATCAAGAGAAACCACATTGGATTATCCATAGATTTTAGAGACTCATATATAGGGAGGACTAAACCCTAAGCAAGGTTTTGAAGAAGATGAACAGGGAGGTTAAACCTTTCAATGCTCTCTTTTCACAATTTCAAATAAAGTATGATCAATTGAATTGTCAAATCACAAAAGATGTATTTGTATACTCTAACCCTAGCTAAGTAACTACTATGGCCCCAAGATAATTTAAAGGCTAAAAAGGTCTTTATAAAGTGTTCAAAACAAAGAAAATACAGAGAAAATAGTAAAAATTGGTCAAACATAGTGTCCTTCCCGATTAGACCCAGCACCAGGAGCAGTGCTGGACCGACACCAGGTCAGCACTGGAATTGCAGCCCTATATCTGACTGGACTCGACGCCAGGTGTAGATGTTGGACCTGGAACCAAGTCAGCACTAGAATTCTAGTGTTTTGACTGGCAGAGTGCACCTAGCACCAGGTATACTTTGGGACCAGCACTAGGTTGAAGCTGGAAGCTGGAATTCAGCATTTTTTTTCCCTTTTTTTGCTCCCTTTGTTGGTGTAGGCATGGGCGGTTTTGGGATTCCAATTGGATGTTCATCAAATTGAGTTCATGGCTGCCTTCTTCACTCTAAATCCCTTCCATCATCAAGTACGGTTGTAGGAGAAATTGGATATCGCCTTAGAGTTTCTTAGTCCTTGCCCTTGTTATTGGCCCCTGCATTGTCGCTCCCTCTTCTTGAGTTTTAGCGGCTTGGTTGGCCTGATTCCTATCATTTCTCCTTTCTTGTAGTTGATTCTTTCATGAATCATCACCTACATCAAAAGAAGTTAAGTCACTAATATTGAATGTAGCACTGAATTTATACTCACTTGGCAAGTTAATCTTGTTGGCATTATCTTCAACTGAGCTAATGACTTGAAATGGTCCATTGCCTCTTGGGTCTAACTTGCTTCATCTTTGGGTAGCAAATTTCTCCTTGCGAAGGTGCACCCAAACCCAATTGCCGGGCTCAAATGAAATCGATTTTCTTCATTGGTTGCGCTTGTAGGCAGCATCTTCATTTCGCTTTGCGATGTCTGCCTTTATTTTTTCTTGAAGTGCCTTCACTAATTCTGCTTTCTTAGCTCCATTAAGATTCATGCATTCTCCTACAGGTAAAAGAATCAAGTCCAAAGGCATTAGAGGTTTAAAACCATATACAACTTCAAAAAGAGAATAAGAAGTAGTAGAATGGATAGCCCAGTTATAAGCAAACTTAATGTGGGATAAGCACTCTTTCCAATTCTTTAAGTTTTTCTTGATAATAGTCCTCAAGAGTTGGGTGAGTGTCCCATTGACCACATTTGTTTGCCCATTCATTTGGGGGTGACAAGCTGTGCAAAACAAAAGATTAGTACCAAGTTTATTCAATAAGACCCTCCAAAAATGGCTAAGAAATTTAGTATCCCTATCAGTCACAATAGTCCTTAGGATTCCATGCATCCTTACTACCTCCTTAAAGAATAAATCTGCAATATATGAAGCATCATTAGTTTTGAAACAAGCCACAAAATGAGCCATTTTTGAAAGCCTATCAATAACCACAAATATAGAATCCTTGCCCCATTTGGATCTAGGCAACCCTAAGATAAAATCCATGAAAATATCAACCCAAGGGACATTTGGATGGGCAAAAGAGCATACAGTCTATGTGGAAGAGATTTAGATTTAGCTCGTCTACATGTTAGGCATTGGGAATAATGTTTTTCTACATCCCTTCTCATTTTGGGCCAAAAGAAGTGTTCTTTAAGTGTGCCTAAGGTTTTTGGAAACACCAAAATGTCCCATTAGTCCCCCA
Organism: Voacanga thouarsii; assembly: GCA_026120185.1. NCBI lineage: Eukaryota > Viridiplantae > Streptophyta > Magnoliopsida > Gentianales > Apocynaceae > Voacanga > Voacanga thouarsii. The sequence continues at coordinate 1,475,920 of JANUWF010003397.1, forward strand.
CTATATCCCTTCTTGACTAGTAATTTCCTAATGAACCCTTTTGGCACGCAAAGTCTTGATTCTCTAAACAAAAATTCGTCATGCCTATAGTATTTAGCAAATGCACATTTTTCACAAGCATGAAAGATTTTCCCAAACTAGTCATCATTTTCATACAATCCCTTCATAAGCTTAAAACCTAGAATTTCAGTATCCAAAGAGTTTAATAGTGCATACTTTTGAGATAATGCATCCGCAACCACATTGTCCTTACCCTTTTTATATTGAATGACATAGGGAAATATCCTAATGAACTTCATTCGATTTGCATGACTTTTGTTCAAGTTTTGTTGGCTTTTGAGGTACTTAAGAATTTCATGGTTGGTATGGATCACAAACTTTCTTGACAATAGGTAATGTTGCTAATATTCTAAGATCCTCACCAAGGCAAAAAGTTCTTTGTCATAGGTGGAGTAATTGGTGGCTGCCCCGAACAATTTCTTACTAAAATAAGCAATGGGTTTTCAACCTTGGGTTAGAACCTCACTTATCCCGACCCCACTTGCATCACATTCTATCTCAAATGCCTTTTCAAAGTTTGGTAGGATGAGAATTAGGGCTTGTCTCAATTGGTCCTTAAGGATTCAAAAGGCTTGTTGTTGGGCTTCTTCCCACTTGAATCCCACATTTTTCTTTAGTATTTTGTTAGAGGGGCTACTAGGGTGCTAAAGGTTTTGATGAATCTCTTATAGAAGCTAGCTAGCCCATGGAAGCTACGAACTTGGGTAGTAGTAGTAGGAGTGGGCCAATCTTGGATGGCTTTCACTTTTCCCTTATCAACCTCAATCCCCTTTGCACCACAACATACTAAAGAAATGTAATCCTTTCCAAATAAAAAGAGCATTTTTCAAAGTTAGCATACAATCTTTCCTTTCTAAGAGCAACAAACACACATTGAAAATGATTTAAATAATCCACATATGACTTGCAATAAATTAAAATATTATCAAAATACACAACAACAAATTTTCTTATGAATTATCTTAAAACATGGTGCATTAAATGAATGAAAGTACTAGGAGCGTTAGACAACCCAAATGGCATAACAAGCCACTCATATAATCCTTGTATGGTTTTGAAAACCATTTTTCATTCATCCCCCTCCCTAATCCTAATTTTGTAAAAAACGGATTTCAAATCAATTTGGGAGGAAATGCTTGCATCAAACAATTCATCAAGCAAGTCATCTAGCCTAAGAATGTGATAGCGATACTTAACCATGATGTTGTTGATGGCACGATAATCAACACACATACACTAAGTCCCATCCTTCTTGGCCAAGAGAACTGGAACCCGCAAGGGCTTAGGTTCTTTCTCACATGTCCCTTCTCAAGCAATTCCTCCATTTGCTTTTATAATTCTTTGGCCTCCTCTGGATTGGTTTTATAAGCCAGTCGGTTGGGGATGATGGCTCTAGGCATGAAGTCAATTTGGCGCTTGATTCCTCTTAGGGGTGGCAATCCTCCAAGCACCTCTGTTGGGAAAAAAAGTCATCAAACTCTTAGAGAATAGTTGTAATTTTACTTGGAAAAGATAATGTAAAATCATTAGTAGTAACATAAGATCCTTTGCAAATAAGAACAATAACCTGTTCTTTAGCCTCTATTATTTCTATGATCTCACTCCCTTTTGCAAAATAGTTCACTCTTCTTTTATCTCCTCTCTCTTGTCCTTGCTCACTCCCATCCGTGATGGTCAATGGCACTAGTTTTCCCATTCTCTCTGTCAACTCTTTCTCTTTCATCTCTTGTTCTTTTCTCTCTAACTCTTATTTTTGCTTGGCATCTTGAGCTCCCTTTTTCTTTTCTCTTTCCCTTATAATCTTTTGTTCTTTATTCACCTCAATTGGGGGCAAGTGGATAAGAGTGAATTTGGACCCCTTCTTGATAATAGAGTAGTTGTTCTTCCTCCTATCATTCTTTACATTCCTATCATATTGCCAAGATCTCCCTAAAAGCAAATGACCTGCTTACATAGGCACCACATCACTTAGTACATCATCTTTGTAGTTCCCTATCTCAAAAGAAACCAAGACTTATTTGTTGATCCTCAATTCTCCATTATCATTCAACCATTGTAGTTTGTAGGGCTTGGGGTATTTAATCCATTTCATACCAAACTCATCAACCAAGTTTGCACTAATCACATTTGTGCAACTTCCACTATCTACAATAACACTGCAAGGGGTCTTGTTGATTAGACATCTTATGTAGAATATATTCTCCCAATATTTTGATCAATGGAGAGCTTTTTGGAACTGCTATGGCCGACTGATTGCTCTGAGTTTTTGCTGGATGAAAGCAGGTTCGATACGACTTCTTGGGTGGCTTTTCTTGATGTTATGGTGTTTTTGGTGGCTATGTTTTCAGCTCAAACAAAGGGAACTAAAACAGGGACTTTTCATGTGACAAAAGGATAAAGTAACCTAACTACCTACACTATTTCAAACCCTTGAAGAACAAAGCCTCAAAGACCCTCAAGATGAGTTGAAAGTTCTACTATATTTTCACCCTAATATCCTTGAAGCAACAAAGGCAAGCAAAAATAAATAGAATAGAGAAGATAGGCATCCAAATATTGAATTTCAAACAAATCTTAGAAGAACAAAGCTACTAAGACCCATTCAAAGAAAACAACATTGGATTATCCAAAAGATTTATAGACTCTTACAAATGGAGGACTAACCCTTAAGCTTGGTCTTGAACAAGATGAACAAGGAGGCTAGGGCCTCTCAAGATTCTCTCTCAAATTTTAATTAAAGTAAAGTGTGTTGTCAATTCAAATGAGTAAGGTTCAATTTAAACTATCCTAACCCTAGATAATTAAACCTTGATGTGCTATTACAATCTTAGGTCATAATAAGTCTTTACAAGCAATTAAACGTGAAGAAAAGTGGAGAAAAGCATTAAAAAGCAGAACAGTCGACGACTGCCCAAGGCCAAGCTGGCGCCGGTTTGGAACATCATAGCCGACACCGGTTTGGTTCTGTCTTCAACTGGTTCTCATTTGCTTGAGTGTTGGTTTTGGACAGAATGGAGCCGGCGCCGGTTGTCCTCTGGAAGCCTCCCTTGTCAAATTTCATCCCCTTTTGCTGACGGCTTAAGTTCTTGTTGGGGTCCTCCGCGGATGGCCATCAACACAAACTTGGCTCACTTCCTCAACCCTCCAATCCTCCTTCATCCTCAAGCATTATTTGATGATCAATTAAAAATCATCTTGAAGCTTCTTGGTCCTTGCTCTAGTCATTGGTCCTTGTCCTCCATGATGAAGTGGAGTCTCATCATCTCCCCCTCCTTGAAAAGGATTCGTCTTCGAATCATTGCCATCATCTACATCAAAAGGAGAGAGGTCACAACATTAAAGGTGGTACTAACATGATACTCGCCCGGTAGATCTATCTTGTAAGTATTATCACCAACTTTGGCAAGAACTTGAAATGGTCCATCCCTCCTTAGATCAAGTTTTCTTCGGCGTTGCGTGGGGAATCTCTCCTTGCGAAGGTGCACCCATATCCAATCGCCCGACTCAAAAGACATCTTTTACCTTCCTTGATTCCGCTTATAGGTGATCTCTTCATTGTATTTTGCAATGGTTTTCTTCACCTTCTCATAGAGTGCCTTCACCATTTTTACCTTTTTAGCTCTATCAAGGTTCAACCATTCACCTATAGGCAAAGGAACCAAATCTAAATGAGTTAGAGGATTAAAACCATATACAATTCTGAAAGGAGAATAAGAAGTGGTAGAGTGAATAGCCCTATTGTATGCAAACTCAATGTGAGGCAAGCACTCATCCCATTTCTTCAAGTTCTTCTTAATTATGGCCCGCAAGAGTTGGGTGAGTGTGCGATTAACCACCTCGGTTTATCTGTCCATTTGGAGATGACAAGCTGTGGAAAACAAAAGGCTAGTTCCAAGTTTGTTCCATAAAACCCTTAAAGTGGCTAAGGAGTTTTATATCCCTATCCGAGACAATAGTCCTTGGAATCCCGTGTATTCTCACTATTTCCTTAAAGAATAAATCTACAATATATGACGCATCATTAGTCTTGGAACAAGCGACAAAATGAGCCATTTTGGAAAATCTGTCAACAATCACAAATATAGAATCCTTGCCCCCCTTAAACCTAGGCAATCCTAAAATGAAGTCCATTGATATATTAACCCAAGGCACATTAGGTGTGGGCAAAAGAGTATAAAGACCATGTGAAAGAGCTTTAGACTTAGCTCGCCTACAAGTAATGCATTGAGAACAATGTCTTTCCACATCATTTTTCATTTTTTGCCAAAAGAAATGTTCCTTAAGGATGCCTAAGGTTTTAGCAACACCAAAATGCCCCATTAGTCCCCCACTGTGGGCTTCCCGAACTAGCAACACCCTAATGGAACCCTTTGGCACACAAAGCCTAGCCTCCCTAAACAAGAAACCATCATGCCTATAATATTTAGCAAATGCACCTTTCTCACAGGCATGGAAAATAACCCTAAACTCCTCATCATCAACATACAAATCTTTCACAAATTCAAAACCAAGAAGTTTAGCATCCAAAAAGTTGATGAGGGCATACCTTCAAGATAGTGCATCTGCTACCACATTTTCCTTACCCTTCTTGTGTTGAATGACATATGGAAATGTCCCAACAAACTCCATCCACCTTGCATGCCTATTGTTCAAATTTTGTTGGCTTTTAAAGTGTTTAAAGGTCTCATGATCGGTATGAATGACAAACTCTCTTGACAAAAAGTAGTATTGCTAGTACTCTAAGGTCCTCACCAAAGCAAAAAGTTCTTTGTCATAGGTAGAATAGTTAAGGGCTAACCCAGACAATTTTTCACTAAAGTATGCAATGGGTTTTCTATCTTAGGCCAAGACCGCACCTATTCACACCCCACTTGTATCACACTCTACCTCAAAAGCCTTCTCAAAATTGGAAAGAATAAGAATGGGAGCTTGGCTCAATTTGTCTTTGAGAGTTTGAAAGGCTTGTTGTTGGGCTTCCTCCCACTTGAATCCTATATTTTTCTTTAGTATTTTGTTATGGGGGCTACTAGGGTGCTAAAGTTTTTGATGAATCTCTTATAGAAGCTAGCTAGCCCATGGAAGCTACGGACTTGGGTAAGGGTGGTAGGGGTTGGCCAATCTTGGATGGCTTTCACTTTTCCCTCATCAACCTCAATCCCTTTAGCACTCACAACATACCCAAGGAACGTAATCATTTCCAAACAAAATGAGCATTTATCAAGATTAGCATACAATATCTCCCTTCGGAGGGCAATAAGTACACTTTGAACATGATTTAAATAATCCACATTTGATTTGCTGTAAATTAATATATCATCAAAGTACACAATAATAAATTTCCCATTGAATTCCCTCAAAACATGGTGCATTAATTGCATAAAAATACTAGGAGCATTGGACAACCCAAAGGGCATGACAAGCCATTAATACAACCCTTGTTTAGTTTTAAAAGCTGTTTTCCATTCATCCCCTTCCTTTATTCTAATTTGGTGGTAACCGGATTTCAAATCAATTTTTGAGAAAATGCATGCACCAAATAGCTCATCAAGCAAGTCATCTAGCATAGGAATGGGATAGCGGTATTTTACCGTTATGTTGTTGATAGCGCAACAATCCACACACATACACCATGTCCCATCCTTTTTGGGCACCAAGAGAACCGGAACCGCACAGGGGCTTAGGCTCTCTCTCACATGTCCCTTCTCAAGCAATGCCTCGACTTGCTTTTGCAATTCATTAGATTCCTCCAGGTTGCTTCTATATGCCAGTTGGTTAGGGATGAGGGCTTCAGGCACAAAGTCGATTTGATGCTCAATTCTTCTCAATGGTGGTAGTCTTCCGGGCACCTCATTTAGGAAAACGTCTTCAAACTCTTGAAGGATAGTTGCAATTTTATGAGGCAAAGACAATATAGAATTGTTAGTAGAAAAATAAGAACCTTTGCATAAAAGAAGAATAATCGGTACCCTAACTTCTATAGCCTCTATGACCTCACTCTCTTTTGTAAAGAAATTCACTCTCTTTTTACCTCCCCTCCATTGTCCTTACTCACTCTTATCCTTAATTGTCAATGGCATTTGTTTGTTCATTTTCTCTCTCAATTCTTTTTCTTGCCTCTCTTTTTCCCTTCTCTCAATTTCTTGCTTTTGCTTAACTTCTTGCGCTCCCTTCTTCTTCTCTTTTTCCTTCATGATTCTTTGGTCTTTGCTCACCTCACTAGGGGCCATGAGGGTGAGGGTAAACTTAGTTCCCTCCTTGAGTAGGGAATAAGTATTCTTTCTCCCATCATGTTTTAATGCATATCATATTGCCAAGGCCTCCCTAGTAGTAAGTGACCTGTTTGCATGGGTACTACATCACATAGCACTTCATCCTTATACTTCCCCATTTCAAAAGACACCAACACTTACTTGTTTACTCTCATTTTCCTACTATCATTCAACTATTATAGTTTGTAGGGCTTGGGATGTCTAATCCAACTCATGTCCAATTCTTCAACCAAATCTTCACTAATCACGTTAGTGCAACTCCCACTATCCACAATGACATTATAAGTGGTCTTGTTGATTAGACACCTAGTGTAGAAAATGTTCTCTCTTTATTGGTGGTCTTGATCCTCAATGGCTTGTGAGCTCAATGGCCTTCTTGTGACTCCCACCAAGGAGTATTCTTGTCCAACAACTTCCCCTTCATCACTCTCCTCATCTCCAATTCCCTCTTGGTTTCCTTGGTACATTTATTCCTCTTCTTCTTCGTCGGTAGAAACCTCACCATAGGGATTGATATACATTGCTCTCTTACTTGGACACTCATGGAAAGTATGTCTATATACAAGGCACTTAAACCATTTGATGTCTCTATTCCTTTGTGGCCTCTCCATGGTTTTTCCTTTGTCTTTGTTCCATCCTTCCCTAGGTTTCCAATCCTCCCTAGGCTTCCATTCTTCTCTAGGTTTCCAAGCTTCCCTAGGTTTATTGAAGTCCCTTTGAAATAACTTAGGGGCTTCATCCTTCTTAGTTTGCACCTTGCTAGTTGTGTTGGGGTTTGAAAGTGATGGTCTAGTGAATGCCCTCCTCTTTAATTGCCTTTCAATCTTCATAGCGGCATGTACCATATCCTCCAAACGATCGTAGGGGTGCAATTCCACCAAATTAGTAATCTCCCTATTTTAGTCTCCCAAAAACCTTGCTCTTGTTACTCTTGGATTCTCATGGATTTAAGCTCTCACTAATATAACCTCCATCTCCTTATGATAATCCTCCACACTCTTCTTCCCTTGCTTGAGTGCTTGGAGCCTTTGGTAACGATCATTATAGTAATGGTGTGGTATAAACCTTACTCTCATCATGTCTTTCAACAAATTTCAATTTGCCACGGTTTCCACTCCCATTTGCATCTTTTGAGTACTAACTTACTCCCACCATAACAAAGCATACTCCGAGAATCCCAAAATTGCCAACCTCACTTTTGACCTCTCACTATAGTTATGGCTCTCTAGGAATATCTCCATCTTGCTTTCCCACTCAAAATAAGCTCCGGGGTCACTCTTGCCATATAATGTAGGCATTTTTAATTTAATATGGCTCAACTCCCTCTCCACATCATTTTTTTCTCTCATTCCTCTTCTTTGGCCCCATCATTTTTGTTGTTCTACAAAGGCATCAACTCGTTCCCCTTCATGCCACTCATCAACTCCCTTAAATTCTCTTTCTAGCCCCCTTATATTGATCCCTCCGTTCCTTTCTTGGCCTCTTTCTCATCCTCCTCTCAAGCCATGCCTTCCTCCTCTCATTGGAGCTTGTTGGAAACCCCCAAAAGAGTGTTCATCCCATTCTTCCCCTTGAGGGGCATGTAACGGAGGAGTGTGGGCATCACCATCTCTCATCCTTGGACTAGGCACTTCAAATCGCTCTTGGCCTCTCCTTTGTGCAACAGTAGAAGACTGTCCAAGATGGTTTGTCAACTCCCTTGTCAAGTTTTGAAACTCGCTTTGCATTATCCTCGTCATAGCTTGCATATCTGCATGCAGTCCCCTAGTATCAAATTATTCTTCTTAAGGTCTACTAGGTCCACTCGGGTTAGGCCTAGAGATCTCTTGTTCATGGGCCATGGTGACGAAATATTTACTTACACGTGCGAAACAAAGAATTTAGAAGACAACATGCTTCGAAACAAATAATTTGTTTTTGGAGGGTAGATAGAAGTAACATCCGAAAGATTTTTTCAGATATCCCACAAACAAATACTTATCAGACTTACTATCAAGCTTGTCCAACTGTGGCCTTTTAACAAAGGCAGGACCACCCCATACTCGCAAGTGAGATAACTTTGGTCTCTTACCAAAGAACATCTCAAATGGGGTAGTATCAATCGATTTTGTCGGAACTCTGTTGAGTATATAAACAGAAGTCTCTAGTGCATACCCCCAAAACAATTTTGGTAGGTCTGCAGAAGCCATCATGGTTCATACCATGTCTAGAAGGGTTCGATTTCTTCTCTTAGATACACCGTTATGTTGAGGTGTATGTGGCAGAGTCCATTGAGATAATATCCCATTATCTCTAAGATAACTCATAAACTCTTGACTCAAGTATTCTCCTCCTCGATCAAATCTTAGAGTCTTAATACTTTTGGCAAGTTGGTTCTCTATTTCATTCTTGAAGTCTTTGAACCTTTCAAAGGCCTCAGATTTGTATTTCATTAAATACAAATACCCATATCGTGAGAAATCATCGATAAATGTTATGAAATAGTTAAAACCTCTTCTTGCTTGTATTGACATTGGGCTACATACATCAGAATGTATGAGTTCTAATAACTTCTTGGCCCATTCTCCTTTTCCTAGAAAAGGAGTTCTAGTCATTTTACCTAGTAAACAAGACTCCCATATGCCATATGATTCATAATCAAATGACTCTAAGTTACCAAGCTTGTGTAACTTAGAAACACGATTTTCGTTTACATGGCCTAAACGATAATGCAATAATTAAGAGGTGTTAGAGTTATCTATTTTAGGTTTCTTATTGTTTATATTGAGAATTGGATTATCCAAGTCTAGAACATATAAACCATTAACCAAAGTTGCTGAACCATAATGAATATCATTCAATGAGAAAGAACAACATTTATTCTTAAATATTAAATGAAATCCACATAAGTCTAAACACGTAACTGAGATAATATTTTTCATTAAAAATGGTATATAATAACAATTTTACAGTTCTGGAATTAATCCCGAAGGCAGGTTTAGCTCGTATGTCCCTACAGCAAGTGCAGAAACCTTTGCCCCATTTGCAGTACATAGGTCCATGTCGCCTTTCTCTAGCCTGCTATTACTATTTAGTCCCTGCAAGTTATTGCACAAATGAGATCCACATCCAGTATCTAATACACATATCTCATTTTTAAAGGCAGTATTTATCTCAATCATAAATATACCTGGAGAAGAAGTAGAAGTGCTTGTAAGCTTCTCCTTCTGCTTTTTGTCCTTGATGGTCTCCAAGTAGGCTTTGCAGTTGCGCCTCCAGTGGCCCATCTTCCCACAATGATGGCATGGGCGCTTGGTTGCTGCCTCCTTCTTGTTCACACCACCTTTGGCCTTCATGGCAGCCTTCTTCTTCTTCTTCTTCTTTTGAACTTTATTCTTAGAAGAGGAAGTTTCTACCATTAAAACTGCATTGGAATCCTTCTTCACAGAGGACTCTGCAGTTTTGAGAAGATTGATCAATTCAGAAATGGTGGACTCAATCTTGTTCATCTGATAGTTAATCACAATTTGTGAGAAACTATTAGGCAAAGATTGTAGAATTAAGTCAACACTTAAGTCATGATCTATTGCAAACCCGAGAGATCCAAGCTTCTCTATCAAGCCCAGCATCTTCAGCTCATGAGTGGCCACAGAAGAACCCTATGCCATTTTACAACGAAATAGTTGCTTTGAGATCTCATATCTCTCAGTTCTGGCTTCAGCATCAAACAGCTCTCGAAGATGTAAAATGATCGATTGAGCATCATATGCTTGTGCTGTTTTTGCAACTCAGGAGTCATGGATTCCAGCATAATATATAATGCTATATCACTATCCTCCTTATACCACTTGTGCACAACATGCTCATCAACATGAGCATCTTGGGCTAGTGGTGGTGGAATAGGAGCATTTAGCATGTAGAGCAACTTTTCCGATTTGAGAATGATTCTCAAATTTCTATACCAGTCGAGATAGTTTGATTCGGTTAACTTGTTGGTTTCCAAAATGCTACATAAGTTCAAGTTCGTTGACATGATGCAAGTAACCTAGATGTAAAGATAGAGAGCATTAGCTACTTGTATATGCACATGATATGCCAATAATTAGGACTTTAATTAAATGTATTTTTACTTCACTATTTTACTCAAACCAATAGCCCCCACTAATGATCTGGGAAAGCCTGCTGGAAGCTTTCCTAGTAGACCGATATCCAAATTCCTCAAGAATAACCTTGAGTTTGCCTAACAAGCCACCATTGAGTTCATTGGTAGGTATCCAATACCAATTACATCGTATGTAACTACCGGATCATTGGGTGATTAACAGCTTTTAATCTTAAAGCCTTTTTGGGCTACCCCAATTTTTCTTCTAAATTTCTTTATGCTTGAGTTTGCCCAACCGGGATAAAGAATTTAGTTAAACCCGACCCATTAATCAGGAATTTAATTCCATAGCTTAAACATGCCCAATGTCAAGTAGGCTTGGGTTTGCCCAACAACCTGGTCTTGAAAAAGGACTCTCATTCTTACTATATTAACGGAATAAATTAGGTTTAATATTAACTGAGGAATTTGTTCCTTTTAGTGATTTTGTAGAATGACATGCATAATAATCAATAATCATATAATTGATAATCATGATAATAAAGCGATTACGTGGTATGGTTATGGACTTTACCCTAAATTAATTTCTTTGAGCCATATAAGAAATTAATATAGTTAACCCTATGTGTTCATGCATGATTTAAGTAGAAGGTCTTACCTCCTCGCCTTGTTTTAGATGCCATCTCCAGAATAAAATAATTCTACTCCAATCTAACCTATGTAAGCTAATTACATAATTTCCTAAAAAGAGAAAACCTCGAGTTACATTCAAGGGGAGTTAGATAAGAAGAGAATTACACAAGAATTCTAGAGAAGGCAGGGCACGCAAGCCCTATTTCATAAAAACCAAAACTGTAAAATGAATGAACAGATATAATTGGTTTTAGTCCATAACTATCTACCATGCCATTAACTATAATTAAACAAAATAAACATATACTTTTATGTTTCAAAAATCACTACTTTGGAAAGACAAAACACATTCTAAAATCACTATTTTAGAAAGATACACTAATTTTAGATTTTCAAAATCATCATTTTGAAAAAACAAAATTGTTTGTCTCAAAACTAATTTTGAGAAAATAGTTTCTCGGTCCCGTTCTCATCAAATGAGATTTTACCTTTTCATAATTCTGTTCCCAATTTTTTTTTTAAAAAAAAAATACCTAGAAGTCACAAACAGAGCAAAACCGGCGCCAATTCGGAAGCTAGAGCTGATGCTGGCTCTGTTCTGGTTTCCAAAAAAATTTCTTTTCCAAAACGATTTTTGGACATCGTGAACAGAATGGAACCAGCGCTGGCTTGGAGGCCGGAGCCGGAGCCGCCTATGTTCTACAATAATGGCGGCAATTTTCAAAAAATTCCAGAAACAATTTCTGGTGCTTTCTTCTTCTGCAAATTTTCAGTGAGAACAAATCTCAGCTGCATGTTCTATTTTAATGCTATAAACAACAACCAATTTGTTATTTTAAGCAAAATGAAAATGGAAAATTAAGATGAAAGGGAAGGCAACATCCATGTTGCAAGAAAACATTTTTCTGCAGAAATTTTTCAGCACCAAAGAAAGCATTTTTTCGAAATACTCTGTGACTATAACACAATCATATTGTGCAACGGACCCAACTTATAAAGATCGAAATGATTTCGACTCGAGTGAAAATGATTTTCACAGCAAACAAAGACAAACACAAAAATAGTTTTTCATGCCAAAATAATATCTGTAGACCACACATAGCATGGCTCTGATACCACTGTTGGATATCTCAGGCTCGTATCCTATACGGCGTAGTGGAAAATAAATCGAGATACCCTCCCAGGACTCTTCTATGTGTGGAAAACAAGACATAACGACAATAAAGGCAACAGCTTTTACCTTTGGGTGATCGTATGAAGAATAAAATTTTCTTCTTCAAGTTGAGGCGCGATCCAGCAATCCTCGTGATCAACCTCCATGTGAGTTTAACGTCTACCCACTATATTCACAGTGTGTGATTATCTCTAATAGTAATCCACACATAGGAATACTCAAGCACCAAAATTTCTGTGTTAGCAGAAATTAATGGCGGCTAGGGTTTTTCTTTCAGGAAGAAAAACGAGAGAAAGAGAGATCAAAGGAAGAGAGAATCGTGTGTTGTGTTTCAGCTATTGGCTAGGGCTTTTCATGTGTTATTAGCTACTATATATCACACGAAACTCCCTTCCCAAAACTGAGAATTCTAATCCTATTTGAATTCCCTAATTGTAATTGGAAACATCAAGTTCTTACAATTACAACTTGTACCATAAATTATAACTAATTATAATTTGTCCACAATAACTTTTCTTTCTCTTAATTAACCCCACATTGTTATCAAATAACATCTTGAGTATATAATCCTCTATTGTGTGTGACCTAGTAGGTTTCCCAGTCAATTGGTAGAGACTATGAATTAATCCAAACGTCTTTGAGATTAATAATCCATTATTAATTAGAATTAATCCTATTAATTCTAATCAGGATTGGTTTATTAATTCATCAATTAATAAACCCATATTCCCAGATCATGAGCGGTATCTAGCAACACATCATGACCACCCAAGAGTCTAGGAAGTCAAGTGGCTTGACATGAACCCTTCAATAACAAACGTCAGTGCAATCAACTCCTTTCACCATATAATATCTCATTCGGTTTGGAGTACGGAATTAGTGCCAACTCCCTCCAGAATTAATTCTAGCTCGAATATAATAGTACTTGTACCAAGAACCCACTACTCTAGATATGTATCAATTGAAACTGTTTCCAATACATAATTGCCATGGCCAAGGACTTTCAAGTAGTAATTCCTACAAGTGGTCATAAGATATTCGCCCCTACTATTAGGAATGGTGAATCCTTTATTAACCCTCTCAACTACTTTCGTTTACCTCACCATGTACCCAATATCCATCCCATAGGCGACCCTCGTTCGAGCTCTGGAGATTGGAATCAAGATACAAGGCTTAGCAAACAAAGTACCGTGGAGATCTCAAGTCTAAGGATACTTGCATGTTTGCTATATTGAGATTATATCACTGGCACTAAATAGTTATCCATATGATTATCTCAAAGCTAGGTCATCCAATGAACTTGTTCCATTAACAAGCATCCATGTATTAACTTTGAGTATCTCAATACTCACGGATATGAGAACCACTGCCTGATCAAATCAGGAAGTCTAACACATGCTAGTCTTAATGCATTAATGATGTCCTGTCTCATTAATACTATGACTAGGGACTATTTAAGTACTAACACCATCCAGTGTAGTAGGAATCTCATATCATGATCTCTATCATAATTTTCTTAATACAGTGTTGTACTTTGGACTTTATTGAACAGTTATATTACTTAAAATAAACAAAAGAAACTGTAAGATAAATAATGCCTTTTTTAAAAATAAAATGTGTCATATATATTGTACAAGTGATTGCCTCTAGAGCACAACATTAACATGCGCCTCCTCCAAAATTCTATCCCTCAATTGCTGCTCCCTGGGTACACACAACCGATCCCTGAAATGCAAAACTCCCGCCTCGTCTTGACGGAATTCATAGCCCCATCGCTTTCTCCTTGTCCTTGAAAAGTTGAAACTCGGCGTTACTTTGCTGAGCTTCCATGATTTCCCGCTTCAAATTCGGTACCAACTTCAAATTGCTGACAACTATTCTTTGGTCTTGCATTTTCGTCCTTCTGTCCAACACAGCCTGAACCACTTGAATTTCTTGCACTCTTAGTCTGGCCATTCTAACTTTTCTGCTCAGGGCATCTGCCATGACATTGGCCTTCCCGGGATGGTAGTTGATCGGGCAACGGTATTCTTCCAGAAATTCCATCCACCTTTGCTGCCTCAAGTTCAGATCTTTCTGAGTAAAGATATACTTCGGACTTTTGTGATCTGTGAACACCTCATATTCGGCTCTGTACAGGTAGTGTCACCATTTCTTCACAGTGAACACGATAGCTGCCAGCTCCAGATCATGAGTGGGATAGTTGACTTTATGAGGTATCAGCTTCTGAGAAGCGTAGGCGATCACCTTCCTGTCTTGCATCAATACTACTCCCAGTCCTTCTTTCGAGGCATCAGTATATAGCGCATACGGCTTCCCTTCCTCTGGCAGACTCAATACTAGCACTATCATCAGTCTTTACTTCAGTTCTTGAAAGCTTTTCTCGCATTTCTCATTCCACACAAATGGAACATCCTTTTCTCAACAGTCGGGTCATTGGCGATGCAAGCGTCGAGAATCCCTTAATGAATCTTCAGTACTAACCAGCTAGTCCCAAGAAACTTCGGATCTCGGTGGTATTCTCCGGCTGCTTCCAGTCTGACACCGCTTCAACCTTTGTCGAGTCAACCTTGGTTCCTTCTTTGGTCACCACATGGCCAAGGAATGCCACACTGTCCAACCAGAATTCCCACTTGCTAAACTTGGCGTATAGCTTGTGTTCTCGAAGCTTCTCCAATACGAGCTTTAGATGCTCCGCATGCTCCTCCGGACTCTTGGAGTAAATCAAAATGTCGTAGATGAAGACTACCACGAACTTGTACAAATAGGGTCGGAACACTCTGTGAAACCCCGGTCAAAACCAACCTTAGAGTAAGGGGGTTGGGATGCATATCATACTTTATTTCATAATTAAATATATTTTCATATGATTTCTATGTGCTTTGGATTTGATTTTTATTGTCTTGAAGTCTTGTTGGTGAGTATTGTGTGAGAGGGGCAAAATTGTAATTTTTACCCGAGGTGAAAATAGGGAGATAGATTGTGGATTGAATAGAAAATAATTTTTCTAGTGGAAATAGCAACAAGAGTTGTTGCGGTGTAGTGGTTAGAGCCTTAGAATTAATTATTGAAGTCTAAAGTTCAAAATCCATCATAGAAGCTTTAGCTAGATTAAATTTCATTTTTGCTCGGGGGGAGATGGTTTCGGCCTTAAGGGCCTAGATCAATGTGGTGATGCTGTCCTAGGAGAGACATATTAGGAGTATTCTCATTCCACTCCTTTGCCTACTTGAAATTCCCAAAGGGAATTCTTGTTCCCTAGATCTTTGGTTTTCCTTAGCATTCAACTCCTTATTTTGATCAAGATGTTCTAGCCTTTTTCTTTCCAGAAAATTCAGTAAAGTGATGAGGTCTTTTAGGATCAAAATGTCTTGGTAAAAGACTTCTTATGGCCTGGAAAATATGGAAGAGTTGAGGGGAATTCCAAGAGGAAAATCCCTCTAGTGAGCTTGCTGAAATTTCATCCTAAACTAGTTAATCTTCCTTCATCGAATGAGCTGAAATTTTCCAACTTGTTGTACCTTCAAAATGTCGAGCTTCATAGCTAAAATTCCCTCCCAAATGCTGCCAGAAAAAATGGCCTTAAGTTCAGCTGGAAACATGAATTATTTCTGCCATTTTCGGACTGCTCAAGGGCTGTAAAAAAGCAGAAAAAAATTCGGGGCAAAATTGCAGCTTTGGAGGTTCAAAACCAAGTTGTTTTCTTCCAGATTTTGTGCAGCACCTTAGCCATGTTTTTCCTCCTTGAAGTAGGATGGAAACCAGCCTTGAATACCCCTGAAACCCCTCTTCAAACTCGCTACAACTCTGCTGGAATTGGCAGACGAAATTCTGCGCAGAAAATTTCTGTGCAGCGAAATTCTGGGCAGTCAAATGTCCAGCTTTGTTTCCTATTTTTCTTCCAGCCAAAACACCAGTCCTAATCTGTCAAAACCACCCTTAAACCACTATTAACAGAGCTTCAATGTTTCCCCCAAGCTTTTGGACGAAAGGCTGCAATGGTAGTCCAAAAATCTCTCCAACAAATCCCTCCAATTTAGCTTGATTACTTTCCAAAATTCCAGCTATCTTATTTAGCAACCTTCCATGATATCTTGCTCAATTGACCAGACCTCTTCTTCATCATTGTGCCCCTTAGTTTTGGCCATCATAAGCCTTATTAAACCAGCTTTAGTTCCTCAGAAAAGCCACACAACCAGTCGGCCATAGGAGACTTCAAAGCTGGCCAAACAATCAAGATATTCTTAGAATATTTAGTTTCCAAATTCACTCCCTAAAAATAATCTTCAAGGATTGTAACAACTAACCTTTCCTTTTCCCTCTCAAATCAGTGAAAACATCCTCCTAAACCCTACATAATTTCAGCAGCCCTAATTCCACAGAATTTCGGCAGCTACACCATCTATTCGCTCGGTTTTTCCTTCAGCCACCAAGAACACACACTACACCAGGAACACCAACTTCTTCTCTACACCTAATAACCCTCCAAACCATCTCAAAACCCCACGAAAATCTCCAGATTTAGTCTACTCATTGCTGTGAATCCATCAACACCATTATTAACATCAAACTCCGTAAAACATCTTGCTACTTCGGATCAAAAAGCAGAAATTTCTGTGAAGAACAAGAAAAACTTCAAGGTAAATTCACTCTATCAACTTTATCCTCTTCAAACGTGATCTCTAGTGGGAACCTATATGAATAACCATGCTAATGATTTCTTCTTCTTCTTCTTCTTCTTCTTCTTCTTCTTCTTCTTCTTCTTCTTCTTCTCTCTCTCTCTCTCTCTCTCTCTCTCTCTCTCTCTCACTCTCATGGTCGAAATCACTCTTCTTTGGCCGGATGACTTCTCCTTCCATGATCTTGCTCTCGCCATCTCTCTTGGACAAGGTTAGCCATTTAGGAGTTGAGATCTACTCTAAACTCCTTCAAAGCATCCATCAACCAAGTAAGTACCTTCAATCCTTCTTTTAAACTCTAGAATCATGTCTCTAGGATGATGTTGGTAAAAGATGAATGGCGATGGGATTGAGTATGTGTTGTTGATGATTGAAGCATGAGTACATGTATGATTGTGAAGGAGATTTATGCATGGAAGGATTATATTGGTTGGTCGTATGTGAAATTGAGTTTGAAGCATGTCATAGGTAGTATGTGTGATGAAGTATGCCAGAGATCATGTCACCTTTGGTGAATAAGAGTTATATGCATGACTAGAATATTGAAGCCATGATCATGTTTATGCTAGTAAAGATTAAATCAGGTCTTAATAAATTTAGATCTATGCCTATATGCAAGATTTGGATGATTTAATGAATTGAATGATTGTGTATGTTCTTGATTGAGAATGGCCATAGAAATTTGATCATGATCTAGTTGTCCATAAAACTAATTTTCACTTTATGCATAAAATACTCAATAAAATATTATTGCTAGTATTTTCGAAAAACTCTAGGAATGGTAGATTTGGAATTATTATATATAAAGGATATTTTAGTCAAATAAATAATAATTTTGCTAGAAAATAAAATCAGTAAATATTATTTAAAATAAAAAGATCAATTAAAGCTTTATGAGAATGATTCATAATTAGTAAAATATTTACTAAATCAAAACCCTTAAGGATTTACTTATTATTTTCCAAGAAAGGCTTACCAAATTTAATCTCAACTAGTTTTGGCTATCAATTATTTTCTAACAACTAAACTATCATTAAATCACTATTTTACCTAGTACCATCTATGACTCTTGATCAAATAAACTCTAAATCTTTCCCAACAAGGTTTAAACTTTCAACTTATTGGAATTTATTTCCCAAACCATTGATTATTTTAAATAACAAATTAAAATTAGCTTATAAACCTATTTAGTCATTATTTTATCTTAAAGCTTGGGACACTAGGATCATGGTAGTAGTGAATTGAATTGATTTAAAATTGAGGAAGTGGTTTGCGACTCGAAATTGATTAAGATTTGTATTTACCCATGTGGGGTTAGGTTAGCTGTTCGAGACCTTGTTGTTGTGAGCAAGAATCAGGTAAGCTCCTGCATAAAACCTATCGACGTGAAAATGTTTTCCTTATGGCAAGCTAAAAGTGGAGTGTATGGACACTCGTTTGTCTGAAGGCAATTGAGGGTTGAATTCGTTCTTATTTCCAACACTTAAATTATTTAAAAGCTAATGCGCAGATTTTCCAAACTTAAAACTCTTTCCAAAACTGATTTCCCCAAAACTTTGGAAACCCTCAGATTGCTATTTTCATGAAGAGCAATGCTTCGTTCATTTTATCCCAAGTGGGAAACGTCGTTGAGTACTCAATAAGGCTGGACTACTAGGACTAGTCGTTGAAGGGTTAGGGTAAGTCTCTCAGTAGGTGGCCACCTCTGAGGGGTGAGTCCTTCCCGGATAAGATGTCAGTCCAGTGAGTCGTACCGGTCTGAGCTAGCAGTTTGTTTCAGTCAAGTGACTGTGTTTTGCCGGAATGGACACCCGGTTGTTGTTTGGGTATAGAGAATGAGGAGTATCTTGCCCAGTAGGCCAATCACCTACTTTAGTCAGTCTGCACAAAGTGTCGGCATTCTGACCGGCAGTATGCACAAAGTGTCGACATACTGACCATTCGGTTATGGGGCCCAACGTGTGGTAACCCATATCCCTTTCTTTTGAGTGGTTGATTTCATTACTTAGGTACGGCTAGATAAGCCAAAATGCCACTATTGCTTTTGACTAATGTTTGATGCTTGCCAATGTTTCTCTTATAAAAGTTTCACACTTTGCATCCACGAACTGTTTTCACTAAACACCCAAAGCGCACACGGACTTACTAAGATTTCTGTCTCATCATATTTTTATCTTGATTTCAAGATGATCCTACTGTGTAGTTGAGTGGCTAGTAATATCTGCTTTGGAAGAGAATGTATCTTTTGATTTTATGTATTGCCTTGGGGAGACGAGAGTGGATAATTTTATTTATGGTTTTTGTTTTGGAATTTCATGGATTTACTCTTGGAGTATATTGGGTTGTAATAAACTTTTAAGTTAAGTATAATTTTATTTCAGTAATTTTATTTGTGTGACCTAGTTATAAAGACCCCTTATCCTTTGGATGGGGCGACATCCCCGGCCCTGGCGGGCCTAGGCTTCGGGGTGTTACAAGTGGTGTCAGAGCACTAGGTTATAGGCAAATATTGCTGATATATGCTTTATTTATTTAAGTTTAAATCTTATCTAACCTATCTTGTTACTGTTGTAGGATGGTTAGACTGCGTAGGACAGCAAGGAAATGGCAGCAGTGGCACCCGCCTTACTATCTAGACCAGGAAGACCTTCCAGTTCCCCAACCTACCCCTCAGCCAGTTGTCCCTATAGAGGATAACAATGATATTGAGGTTATTCCTATGGAGGATAGCAGTAATGATGAGTTTGACCTTATGGAGGATAGCAGTGAGGACGAGGTCCAGATCCTAGAGCCACCTCCAATCCCGGTGATAGACATAAGCTCTGACAGTGAGGATGGTGTGATGATAGTGGAGCCTGAACCCCACCCTTCTAATCCCGAAGTTGATTTAGCAGCAGCTAGTGATGACCCGGGGGAGATAGACTATGAGTCTCCACGCAGGCCTTCTTTTATTCCTTCCTTCAGCCGAGTTGAGGCCGGAGAGAGTTCTAGGCGCCCTGGGAAGGAGCCAATGAAGGGATTTGCTAGCGGGGATGGAGTAGATTTTTCTAAGAACACTGGGGATTGGTTGTATAAGGCTGATGATGAGGGTTCGGATGAGGATTACAGAACTAAGAGTTATTTTGTTTTAGATGGTTATTTATTTGTTGTTTTTCGAGAACTAGTATGACAAAGTTTTTCAATTTTATGTTCTATTCACAATTTTGGATTTATGCAAGTCAATTTTTGAAATCAAAATTTATGAGCAATCCTTTAAATAAGGTGCATCTAACTTCTTTCTACTCATACTTGGCTATGTATGCTTGCACCACTAAAATAATTCGATACTTGAGTGCATACATTTAACATCTGGGGTATGGTATAGAATGGCACCCAAGAGACGTGCAGCTTCTTCAGCCAAAAGGATTTCGGAAGTAGACCGGGTAGCACCGGAAATTGAAACCGAACAGATGCAATCACCCCATCAGGGTAATGGACAAAGTGATCCCGAGATGGGCATAGGGTCTGATTCCCCAGTAGATGTGTTAATGGGACAGGCACTCAACAAAGTGGCCGAGATTCTTCAGATGCTGACCGAGCGAAGGCACCCTAGAGGGGAGGACGAGGCATTGGAGAAATTCTTAATGTTCCAACCGCCCATCTTTATGGGTGAAGCTGAGCAAGACCAGAAGGTCGAGCAATGGGTCGAACAAATGGAAGACATTTTCGCAACGCTCCAGTATTCGGAGGAGTGGATGGTTAAGTTTGCAGTTTTTCGATTGAGAGGGCTAACTCGGGTATGGTAGTAGCGGGTCCAAGAGGACTGGGTGATGGATGAGCAAGAGTGGTCGTGGTCCAACTTCGTTGAAGCCTTCAGGGCTAAGTACATCCCTCAGTGGATTGTGGAGAAGTGGGAGGACGAATTTCAAAATCTGAAGTAGGGGAGCATGTCAGTGGCTCAATACGCGGCGCGATTCACGCAACTGTCGAAGTACTGCCGAAGGATGGTCGACACCGAGCAGAACCAGATGAGGCAGTTTATCAAAGGGCTAAGACCAGAACTGAGGAGAGCATTGGCACCTGCCCCACCGATAACTTACTCGGGGGCAGTGGACGCGGCTACTCGCACGGAGAATGAGGACCGCAGCAGGATGGCAGCCAAGCCTTTCCAGCCGCCAAGGCAGCAGCAGGGACATTTCTCGAGGCTGCAACTTCACAAGCGCCCTGCTAATCATCAATGGCAGAACCGGAGAAAGCAGGCTCGAACAGCACCGGGTGGACCTGCACCGAACCTCCCGACATGCAGGCAGTGTGGGAAGAAAGGCCACACCGAGAGAAATTACTGGTCCAAGGGTGGAGATAGAAAGTGCTACCACTGTGGTGACCCGAACCACCTGAGGAGTACCTGCCCTAAGTTGCACCGAGTCGGGCAAGGGAACCAGCCTCAGAACCCGGGACCCAACCGAGCTAACACCATGAGAGCATCCAGGAGTGGAGCACCGAAGCCGCAAGTGAAGGCCAAGGTATTCGCTCTTAATAGAGAGGAAGTTGGGGCTGATGCAGCGATAGTAGAAGGTACGTTCACTATTCAAGGACGTTCCGTTAATTAATGCTTTGATTGATCCTGGCTCTACTCATTCCTATATAAACAAGTTGTGTGCATATCATTTGGGTTGGGATGGAGTGGAGCTACCTTTCATTTTAGAGGTAAGCACCCCTTTGGGGAAAATGGTGCAAGCGGATTGGTATGTGAGGGATTGTAAGATTAAGGTGGGGAGAGAAAATCTGGAGGGAGATTTGATTTTGCTAGACATTAAGGACTATGACTTTGATTTTGGAGATGGACTAGTTAGCCAAGCATGGGGCTAGAGTAGACTGTAAAAATAAGTTAGTTCAGTTTGTCAGACCGGGTTGTGATGTATTGGAATTCAATGGTAAGAGAGTGAAAGAACTAAAGTACTTGATTGCGGGGGCTAAGGCCCAAAAATTGTTGAGGCAAGGTTGTCAAGGTTATCTGGCTTACGTGATAAACAAGTTGAAGGACCAGTGCACTCTGGAGGACACCGAGGTGGTGAGGGACTTTCCCGATGTGTTCCCGGCGAGCTTGACTCTCTACCTCCCGACCGAGAGGTGGAATTCACTATCGACTTAATTCCGGGGGTGGAACCAGTATTACAGACTCTGTACCGAATGGCACCAGCAGAATTGAAGGAATTGAAGGAGCAGTTAGAGGAGTTGGTGGGTCAGGGTTGCATCCGACCCAGCACGTCACCTTGGGAAGCGCTTGTACTATTTGTGAGAAAGAAGGACGGGACCTTGAGGCTATGTATCGACTACCGAGGGCTGAACAATTTAACGATTAAGAACAAGTACCCCCTCCCACTGATTGACAAGCTGTTTGATCAGCCACAAGGATCCAGTTGCTATTCCAAGTTGGATTTGAGGCAAGGTTACTACCAGGTGCGGATAAGAGAAGACGATATTCCTAAGACAGCCTTTAAAACCCGCTATGGACATTACGAGTTCGTGGTGATGCCGTTTGGGGTAACTAACGCTCCAGCAATGTTCATGGACCTAATGCACCGAGTATTCTGACCCTATCTGGATAAGTTTGTGGTGGTCTTCATCGACGATATTTTGATCTACTCCGAGAGTCCGGAGGAGCATGCGGGGCATTTGAGGCTCGTGTTGGAGAAATTGCGGAAGCACAAGCTGTACGCCAAATTCAGCAAGTGCGAATTCTGGCTAGACAGTGTGGCATTCCTTGGCCATGTGGTGACCAAGGAAAGAATCAAGGTAGATCTGGCAAAGGTCGAGGCAGTATCAGACTGGAAGTAGTCGGAGAATATTACTGAGATCCGGAGTTTCTTGGGATTGGCCGGATACTACCGAAGATTTATCAAGGGATTCTCGACGCTAACATCGCCAATGACCCGTTTGTTGAGGAAGGATGTTCCATTTGTGTGGAACGAAAAATGCGAGAAAAGTTTCCAAGAATTAAAGAAGAGACTGATGACAACACCGGTATTAAGTCTATCGGAGGAAGGCAAACCTTACGCGCTATACACCGATGCTTCAAAAGAAGGACTGGGAGCGGTGTTGATGCAAGATTGGAAAGTAATTGCTTATGCTTCTTGGAAGCTAAGACCCCATGAAGTGAACTACCCCACTCACGATTTGGAGCTGGCAGCTATAGTGTTCGCCCTAAAGAAATGGCGACACTACTTGTATGGGGCCAAGTATGAGGTGTTCACCGACCATAAGAGTCTGAAGTATATCTTCACTCAAAAGAATTTGAACTTGAGGCAACGAATGTGGATGGAATTCTTGGAGGAATACCGTCGCCCGATCAACTACCATCCCGGGAAGGCCAACGTTGTGGCAGATGCCCTAAGAAGAAAAGTTAGAATGGCTAGACTGAAGGTGCAGGAAATGCAAGTAGTTCAGGATGTATTGGAGAGAACGGCAGAGGTAGAAGATAAAAGAATCGTCATCAGCAATTTGATGTTGGTGCCGGATTTGAAGCAAGAAATAGTGGAAGCTCAGCGAAGCAACTCCGAGTTTCAAATTTTCAAGGATAAGGAACTTAAGCGATCGGACAGCGAATTTCGTCATGATGAGGTGGGAACTCTTCATTTCAGAGACCGATTGTGTGTACCCGGGGAGCAACAATTAAATGACAGAATTTGAAGGAGGCACATAAGAGCAAGTTCGCCATTCATCCGGGAGAGGTCAAGATGTATCAGGATTTGAAGAGAGCATACTGGTGGCCCGGAATGAAGTGAGATGTGGTCAAGTATGTGTCAACTTGCCTTACTTACCAGAAAGTTAAATCGGAGTATAGGAAGTCAGCAGGGCTATTGCAGCCATTACTAGTGCCAGAATGGAAATGGGAGGAGGTGACTATGGATTTCGTCACCGGGCTTCCCATGTCAAAGACCCAGAAGGACGCCATATGGGTGGTGGTAGATCGACTAATCAAGTCGGCCCACTTCATCCCGGTAAATATGAGGGATTCCATGGACAAGCTGGCTCAGACATATGTTCGAGAAGTAGTCCGACTTCATGGAGTACCTTCGAGCATTGTGTCAGACCGAGACCCGAGGTTTACTTCTCGTTTTTGGGGAAAATTCCAGGAGGCAATGGGATCGAATTTGAAATTCAGTACGACGGCGCATCTGTAGACCGATAGGCAATCAAAAAGGGTAATCCAAATACTGGAAGATATGTTGAGAGCCTGTGTCCGAGATTTCAGGGATAAGTGGATCGAGTGTATACCGTATGCCGAGCTATTTTACAACAATAGCTATCAGGCCTCGATTGGGATGGCACCGTACGAGGCTTTGTATGGGTGCAAGTGTCAAGTATCGTTGTATTGGAGTTGGACAGAGGATGGTCATGTGAGCAAAACCGGAGAGGTCTGTGACCAAGAAATGTTGGATAAAGTGAAACTGATTCAGGAAAGGTTAAAGGCGGCTTAAAGCCGGCAGAAGAGCTATGCGAACAATCGGCGAAGGGATCTAGAATTTCAAGTTAGGGACCGTGTATTTTTAAAGCTGACACTGAATAGGGGAATTTTGAAGCATCCGAAGGGCAGAAAGTTGAATCCAAGATATTTAGGGCCATTTTTTATTAAGGAAATGATTGGACTGGTAGCTTACCGATTAGACCTGTCGGATGGGTTGACGGGTATCCACGATGTGTTCCATGTGTCGCAGTTGAAGAAGTATAATGCGGATCCCGGTCATATATTGAATGATGAACCGTTAGTGTTGCAACCAGACTTGAGCTACGTGGAGAAGCCTGTGCGGATATTGGACCGCAGTGTCAAGACCCTGTGAAATAAGCCGATACCGATGGTTAAGATTCAGTGGGAGCACCTTGGCATGCAAGATGCCACATAGGAGTCGGAAGAATGGGTTAAGTGGAAGTATCCCGAACTGAAATAAATGTATGCCTAAATTTCGGGACGAAATTCTTCTAAGGATGGGAGGATGTGAAACCCCGGTCAAAACCAACCTTAGATTAAGGGGGTTGGGATGCATATCATACTTTATTTCATAATTAAATATATTTTCATATGATTTCTATGTGCTTTGGATTTGATTTTTATTGTCTTGAAGTCTTGTTGGTGAGTATTGTGTGAGAGGGGCAAAATTGTAATTTTTGCCCGAGGTGAAAATAGGGAGATAGATTGTGGATTGAATAGAAAATAATTTTTCTAGTGGAAATAGCAACAAGAGTTGTTGCGGTGTAGTGGTTAGAGCCTTAGAATTAATTATTGAAGTCTAAAGTTCAAAATCCATCATAGAAGCTTTAGCTAGATTAAATTTCATTTTTGCTCGGGGGGAGATGGTTTCGGCCTTAAGGGCCTAGATCAATGTGGTGATGCTGTCCTAGGAGAGAAGTATTAGGAGTATTCTCATTCCACTCCTTTGCCTACTCGAAATTCCCAAAGGGAATTCTTGTTCCCTAGATCTTTGGTTTTCCTTAGCATTCAACTCTTTAGTTTGATCAAGATGTTCTAGCCTTTTTCTTTCCAGAAAATTCAGTAAAGTGTTGAGGTCTTTTAGGATCAAAATGTCTTGGTAAAAGACTTCTTATGGCCTGGAAAATATGGAAGAGTTGAGGGGAATTCCAAGAGGAAAATCCCTCCAGTGAGCTTGCTGAAATTTCATCCTAAACTAGTTCATCTCCCTTCATGGAATGAGCTAAAATTTTCCAGCTTGTTGTACCTTCAAAATGTCGAGTTTCTTAGCTAACATTCCCTCCCAAATGCTGCTAGAAAAATGGCCTTAAGTTCAACTTGAAACATGAATTATTTCTGCCATTTTCGGACTGCTCAAGGGCTGTACAAAACCAAAAAAAAATTCTGGGCAAAATCGCAGCTTTGGAGGTTCAAAACCAAGTTGTTTTCTTCCAGATTTTGTGTAGCACCTTAGCCATGTTTTTCCTACAAGAAGAAGGCTAGAAACCAACCTTGAATACCCATGAAACCCCCCTTCAAACTCATTGCAACTTGGCTAGAAGTGGCAGACGAAATTCTGCCCAGAAAATTTCTGTGCAGCGAAATTCTGGGCAGTAAAATGTCCAGCTTTGTTTCCTGATTTTCTTCCAGCCAAAACACCAGCCCTAATCTGTCAAAACCTCCCTTAAACCACCATTAACAGAGCTCCAATGTTTCCCCTAAGCTTCTGGACGAAAGGCAGCAATGGCTGTCCGAAAATCTCTCCAACAAATCCCTATAATTTAGCTTGATTACTTTCCAAAATTCCAGCCATCTTATTTAGCAACCTTCCATGATATCTTGCTCAATTGACCAGACTTCTTCTTCATCCTTGTGCCCCTTTGTTTCGGCCATCATAAGCCTTATTGAACCAGCTTTAGTTCCTCAGAAAAGCCACACAACCAGTCGGCCATAGTAGACTTCAAAGCTGTCCAAATAATCAGGATATTCTTTGAATATTTAGTTTCCAAAATCAATCCCAAAAAATATTCTTCATGGATTGTAACAACTAACCTTTCCTTTTCCCTCTCAAATCAGAGAAAACATCCTCCTAAACCCTACAGAATTTCAGCAGCCCTAATTCCACAGAATTTCGGCAGCCACACCATCTATTCTCTCAGTTTTTCCTTCAGCCACCAAGAACACACACTACACCAAGAACACCTACTTCTTCTCTACACCTAATAACCCTCCAAACCATCTCAAAACCCCACGAAAATCTCCAGATTTAGTCTACTCATTGCTATGAATCCATCAACACCATTATTAACATCAAACTCCTTAAAACATTTTGCTACTTCGGATCAAAAAGCAGAAATTTCTGTGAAGAACAAGAACAAACTTCAAGGTAAATTCACTCTATCAACTTTATCCTCTTCAAACGTGATCTCTAGTGGGAACCTATATGAATAACCATGCTAATGATTTCTTCTTCTTCTTCTTCTCTCTCTCTCTCTCTCTCCCCCTCTCTCTCTCATGGCCGAAATCACTCTTCTTTGGCCGGATGACTTCTCCTTCCATGATCTTGCTCTCGCCATCTCTCTTGGACAAGGTTAGCCATTTAGGAGTTGAGATCTACTCTAAACTCCTTCAAAGCATCCATCAACCAAGTAAGTACCTTCAATCCTTCTTTTAAACTCTAGAATCATGTCTCTAGGATGATGTTGGTAAAAGATGAATGGCGATGGGATTGAGTATGTGTTGTTGATGATTGAAGCATGAGTACATGTATGATTGTGAAGGAGATTTATGCATGGAAGGATTATATTAGTTGGTGGTATGTGAAATTGAGTTTGAAGCATGTCATAGGTAGTATGTGTGATGAAGTATGCTAGAGATCATGTCCCCTTTAGTGAATAAGAGTTATATGCATGACTAGAATATTGAAGCCATGATCATGTTTATGCTAGTAAAGGTTAAATCATGTCTTAATAAATTTAGATCTATGCCTATATGCAAGATTTGGATGATTTAATGAATTGAAGGATTGTGTATGTTCTTGATTGAGGATGGCCATAAAAATTTGATCATGATCGAGTTGTCTCTAAAACTAATTTCACTTTATGCATAAAATACTCAATAAAATATTATTGCTAGTATTTTCGAAAAACTCTAGGAATGGTAGATTTGGAATTATTATATATAAAGGATATTTTAGTCAAATAAATAATAATTTTGCTAGAAAATAAAATCAATAGATATTATTTAAAATAAAAAGATCAATTAAAGCTTTATGAGAATGATTCATAATTAGTAAAATATTTACTAAATCAAAACCCTTAAGGATTTACTTATTATTTTCCAAGAAGGGCTTACCAAATTTAATCTCAACTAGTTTTGGCTATCAATTATTTTCTAACTAAACTATTATTAAATCACTATTTTACCTAGTACCATCTATGACTCTTGATCAAATAAACTCTAAATCTTTCCCAACAAGGTTTAAACTTTCAACTTATTGGAATTTATTTCCCAAACCATTCATTATTTTAAATAACAAAATTAAACTTAGCTTATAAACCTATTTAGTCATTATTTTATCTTAAAGCTTGGGACACTAGGATCATGGTAGTAGTGAATTGAATTGATTTAAAATTGAGGAAGTGGTTTGTGACTTGAAATTGATTAAGATTTGTATTTACCCATGTGGGGTTAGGTCAGCTGTTCAAGACCTTGTTGTTGCGAGCAAGAATCAAGTAAGCTCCTGCATAAAACCTATTGACGTGAAAATGTTTTTCTTATGGTAAGCTAAATGTGGAGTGTATGGACACTCGTTTATCTGAAGGCAATTAAGGGTTAAATTCGTTCTTATTTCCAACACTTAAATTATTTAAAAGCTAATGCGCAGATTTTCCAAACTTAAAACTCTTTCCGAAACTGATTTCTCCCAAAACTTTGGAAACCCTCATATTGCTATTTTCATGAAGAGCAATGCTTCGTTCATTTTAACCCAAGTGGGAAACATCGTTGAGTACTCAATAAGGGTGGACTACTAGGACTAGTCTTTGAAGGGTTAGGGTAAGTCTCTCAGCAGGTGGCCATCTCTGAGGGGTGAGTCCTTCCCTGATAAGATGTCAGTCCAGTGAGTCATACCGGTCCGAGCTAGCAGTTTGTTCCAGTTAAGTGACTGTGTTTTGCCAGAATGGACACCTGATTGTTTTTTGGGTATAGAGAAGGAGGAGTATCTTGCCCAGTAGGCCGATCACCTACTTTAGTCAATATGCACAAAGTCTGGGCATTCTGACCGGCAGTATGCACAAAGTGTCGGCATACTAATCATCCGGTTATGGGGCCCAACGTGTGGTAACCCATATCCTTTTCTTTCGAGTGGTTGATTTCATTACTTACGTACGACTAGATAAGCCAAAACGCCACTCTTGCTTTTGACTAATGTTTGATGGTTGCCAATGTTTCTCTTATAAAAGTTTCACACTTTGCATCCACGAACTGTTTTCACTAAACACCCAAAGCGCACACGGACTTACTGACATTTCTGTCTCATCACATTTTTATCATGATTTCAGGATGATCCTGCTGTGGAGTTGAGTGGCTAGTAATATCTGCTTTGGAAGAGAATGTGTCTTTTGATTTTATGTATTGCCTTGGGAAGACGAGAGTAGATAATTTTATTTATGGTTTTTGTTTTGGAATTTCATGGATTTACTCTTGGAGTATATTGGGTTGTAATAAATTTTTAAGTTAAGTATAATTTTATTTCAGTAATTTTATTTGTGTGACCTGGTTATAAAGACCCCTTGTCCTTTGGACGGGGCGACATCACCGGCCCTGGCGGGCCTAGGCTTTGGGGTGTTACACACTCGGTGCATCAGGTCCATAAATACTGCTAGAGCATTGGTCACCCCGAACGGCATTTCCACGAACTTGTAATGCCTATATCTGGTGTTGAATGCAGTCTTGGGGATATCCTCCTCTTTTATCTGCACTTGGTAGTACCCTTGCCTCAGATCCAACTTGGAGTAGCAACTGGATCCTTGCAACTGATTGAATAACTCATCAATCAATGGTAGGGGATATTTGTTCTTGATCGTCAAGTTGTTCAAACCTCGATAGTCGATGCATAGTCTCAGAGTTCCATCCTTCTTCTTTACAAATAGAACAGGTGCTCCCCAAGGCAACGTACTCGGTCTGATATAACCTTGATTCACTAACTCCTCTAACTGTTCCTTCAACTCTTTCAGTTCTGCTGGTGCCATCTGGTACGGGGTCCAAGATACTAGTTTTGCTCTCGAAACTAAGTTAATGGTGAATTCCACCTCTCAGCTAGGAGGTAAAGAATCAAGCTCCGCTGGGAACACATCAGGAAAGTCCTTTACCACTTCAGTGTCCTCCAAAGAGCACTGGTCTTTCAGCTTGTTTATCACGTGAGCCAGGTACCCTTGACATCCTTGCTTCAGCAATTTCCGAGCCTTAGCCCCCGCTATGAAATACTTTAATTCTTTCACTCTCTTGCCATCAAACTCTAATATATCATAACCCAGCCTCACGAGCTGGACCGACTTATTCTTACAATCTACCTAAGCCTTATGCTTGGCTAACTAGTCCATCCCCAATATCAAATCATAGTCCTCAATGTCTAACACTATTAGGTCTCCCTCCAGACTTTCTCTCCCCACATTAATTTTACATTTTTTAACATATCGGTCTGCTTGCACCATTTTCCCCTATGGTGTGCTTACCACTAAAGTAAAGCGTAGCTTGTTGGATTGTATGCCCTCTTAGACTAGGTTTCTGATGTAAAATCGAATATTTTAATGAAAGAATTTATTTTCAGAAATTGTTTGTGAATTTACTTTTTATTTGTGCACGATTTTCGTTTGGAACAGGCCCATTGTGTTTAAATAAATGATCTATGTGAATGGTGGTCTTTCACAGTAAGGTATGGATCACGGGTTATTTAACACATAAATATTTGTTCTTAACCTATTGATGAGATTGGGAACCTCATCATGTTTAGGTTATTATGTTATGAATTCCAAATGGGGAATGGCTTACCTTTAGCCAGTGGGTAGTCCACTCACTTCATGACATAAGCGTATTTCGAACACGTAGAATAGGACATATAGTAGGGGTTTCTCAAAGTACTATATGGTAGAAACCTAGACTACTACTGCTACAGCGTGGACTAGTACTCTACGACTTGAGTGTGAGTTGGTGGTCTGGCGAAGCTAGAAGCATATACTTTGATTTGCTGTAGTTGAGATTCTATCGTAGGGCCAATATACTTACATGTTGGGTATGTGTGACTAGTTAGTTAAGACATATTTATACAAGATAGTTTCTGCACTATATCGCCCCTTGTGGTTGTCCGAATGGTCTAAATTATCCAGGGCCCTGGAAAACATGACTTGGATGTTTGCTTTAGGGTAGCTCCCTTGGAAACCGGAAACATTCCAGGAAGTCGTGAATTATTGGACTAGAAGCCTAAGGATGGTAGATGTTATTTAGGGGGGTGTTAGTACACTTCTTCCTCTCTAAATGTACGGTGATGTGTTGAGGGGTATTTTAGTCATTTCACCTGTAGGTCGGAGACTTTGCGAATGCAGCATTGTCCTTGGGGACAATATTTCCTTATGGTGATATTAGAAAATATTTAAAATGCAAAATACAGCTATTTATATAGCAGGGGTATTTTGGTCATTTTAGCAGCAAAGGCGATGTGTCTTTTTGGTCCTCGGGATCGCCCGTAAGTCCTAACTACTTTTGGGTTGAGGAATTGGTCTCAATTGAAGAGGATTTTATTTTATTTTATTCAGGAAGTCTAATTTATTATTGGACTGGAATAAAATAAATAAATAAATAAAATAGGAGTTGAGAGAAATTAATTATTTAGTTTTAGTGGTTAATTAATTATTCAGGGCCTAGGTCCAGTATGAATAATTAAGAAATTAACCTGGGCTTAAACTAGGGGAAATAAATAATGTTTAATTATTTATTGGGTTATTTATATAGGCCCAAGAAATAAATAATTAAAGATTAATTATTATGGTTCATTTGGGCTCATTAATTATTTGTTGGGTTACTTATGTAAGCCCAGGAAATAAATAATTAATATTTATTATTTTGGACCTTTTGGGTCCAAGAAAAATAATAAATATTTTTCTGGCCCAATAGCTTGGACCTTAGGGTTTTTTCCAGATACGGTTAAGAGGAGTTTAAGGTTAGGCCAAACTGATTCTCAGGATGACATCTGGGTGTTTTGAAATCCCGGGGATATGTTTATCAGAGATTGAGAGACCTAGTTTACGTGAACTAATAAACAACTCTTTGGAAAATAAAACCCTAATTTTTTCCCTAGCCTCACACACTCACGTCACTCTCTCTCTGGGAACTCACGTTTTTCCCTCTCCCTTCCTCTGTGGTTTCTTCTTGTTCTTTTCTAATCAATAGCGAAAGAACCATGGAGTTTTGAGATCGTTCTTCTTCACCATAGTGTTCGCCAACTAGAGGTTAGGCTGAGGAATATCCTGAGAGCTAGAGCGCTATGCGTTAATGCAAACAAGGCGATGTAGAAGGCTAGCGGATGTTCAATCAGAAGCTCCTTCAAGTGTGCAAAGCGAGGCGATTCCAGCCGTTCAATCTGTTCCTATGCAACCTAGGAGGGTTAAGGAACGCAAAGGTATGATCTTCACACTTCTGCATAGCCTTTAAGGCTCGCGTTTTATTTTTCTCCAATTTTTTTTTACGTATAGCATGCTCCCCTGTTTTTCATTTTCCATCATAGCTTTACTCCATCCCATCCTAAATGACATGCAAAAATCTTGTTTAAATAGGAATGAGTAGAGTCAGGGTCAATTAATGCATTAACGGGTCGTCCTTGGATAGTGAACGTACCTTCCACAACCGCTGCATCGATCCCAACTTCCTCTCTGTTGAGGGCGAATAATTTGGCCTTCACTTGCGGTTTTGGCACTCCACTCCCGGATGCTCCCACGGTGTTGGCTCTATTCAGCCTCGAATTCTGTGACGGATTTCCTTGCCCGGCTCGATACAACTTAGGACAAGCATTCCTCAGGTAGTTCAAGTCACCGCAGTGATAACATTTCCTCTCACCACCCTTGGACCAACAGTTCTTCTCAGTGTGGCCTTTCATCCCACACTACCGACATGTTAGAAGGTTTTGGGTAGATCCCACTGGTGCTGTCTGGGCTTGCTTCCCCCAGTTCTGCCACTGCTAATTGGCAGGGCACTTGTTAGATTGCTGCCCATGGATGTGACCTTGCGGCTGCCTAAGTGGCTGGAAACGCCTTGCCGCCAACCTGCTGCGGACCTCATTTTCCTTTCGGGTAACCGCGTCCACTGCCCCCGACTAGGTCGTTGGCGGAGAATGTGTCAACGCCCTCCTCAATTCCAGCCTCAGCCCCTTGATGAACTACCTTGTCCTATTCTACTCAGTATCCACTAATCTCTGGTAGTATTTTGACAATTGGGTGAATCGCGCCGCATACTGAGCCAGTGACATGCTCCCCTGCTTTAAATTCTGAAACTCATCCTCTCGCTTTTCCACGATCCACTGAGGGTGTACTCAGCTCAGAAGACTTCAACAAAGTCAGACTATGTCCATTCCTGTTCGCTCTTTTCCCAATCATCTTGAACTCTCTGCCACCATGCCCAAGCTGGTCCTCTCAACCGGAAAGCCGCAAACTTAACCATCCGCTCCTCAGAGTACTGGAGTGTTGTGAATATGTCCTCTATCTGCTCAACCCACTGTTCTGCCTTTTGATCTTACTCCGCTTCGCCCAGGAAGACAGGCGGTTGAAACTTCAAAAACCACTCTAAGGCCTTATCTTGACCCCTAGGTTTCCTTCGCTCGGTCAGAGTCTACAGTATCTCTGCCATCTTACTGAATGCCTAGCCCATTGTCACATCAATCATAATTCCATACCTCAATTCTATATCCGGACCACTCCCATCACCTCGGTTGGGTGATTGAATCTAAACTGTCTCGACTTCCAATGCCTCATGATCGGCTTCTGGAACCCTCCTGCCTGATGAGGCTGCACAACGCTTGGGTGCCATTCTAAATCATACCCCAAATGATAAGTGTATGCATTCAAGAATCGAGTCATTTTAGGTGCGCATGCATTCACAGACAGATATAAGTAAAAAGTAATCAAATGCAAATTTGTTCCAAAGATTTACCAATAAATTCTCCTTCAAAATTGATTTGCATAAATCTAAAATTTTAACAAAAACCAGAATTGAAAATTCTTGACATAAAATTTCTCAAAAAATAACAAATAAATAAACATCCAATTCAAAGTAACTCCTAGTCCTCTAGTCCTCATCAGAACCCTCATCATCAGCCTCATACAACCAACCCCCAGAATTCCTGGAAAAATCTACACCAACCCACTGGCAAACCGCTCTATTGGCTCCTTCACCGAGCGCCTAGAACTCTTCTCAGGATCAACTCAGCTAGAAGAAGGAATGAAAGAAGGCCTAGGTGGAGACTTATAGTCTATCTCCCCCTGGTCATCACTATCTGCTGCTATGTCCACTACGGGACTAGAAGGGTGGGGTACATGATCCATTGCTATTACCTCATCATCACTGTCAGAGCTAATGTCTATCATCGGGATTGGGGGTGGCTCAGGAATCTGGACCTTATCATCACTGCTATCCTCCATAGGGATAACTGGCTGAGGGGCAGGCTGGGGAACTGGAAGGTCTTCCGGGTAAATGGGAATAGGCAGGTGCCACTGCTACCCTTTCCTCAAGGTCCTAAGCATCCTAACCATCCTACGACATCAACAAGATAAGTTAGATAAAGATTTGAACTTAAATAAATAGCATATATACTATCAATATTTGCCTATAACCTAGTCTTTGATACCACTTGTAACACCCCACAACCTAGGCCCACCAGGGCCGGGGATGTCGCCCCGTCCAAAGGACATTGGTGTTTATAACTAGGTCACACAAATAAAATTGTGGAATAAAAATAATACTTTAACTTAAAATTTATTACATCATAAGAATAAATCCATAAATACCAAAACCAAATCCATAATAAAATTTATCCATTCTCATCTCCCCAAAGCATTACACAAAATAAATTATCAGCAAAAATCTTCCAAGCCAGACAATATCTAGCTACTCATCCCCACAGCAGGATCGACCTGGAATCATGGTAAAAATGGTGATGAGACAAAAATCTCAGTAAGTCCGTATATGCTTTGAATGTCGAGTGAAAACAGTTCATGAATACAAAGTATAAAATCTTTATAAGAGAATTACTGGCAAGCAATAAACATTAGTTAAAATCAAGAGTGGCGTTTTAGCTTCCAGCCATACATTATTATTAAAATCAACCACTCAAAAGAAAGGATTATAGGTTACCACACATTGGGCCCCATAACTAGTCAGAATGCCGACACTTTGTGCAGACTAACAAAAAAAAAAAAGAGGTAGGTGATTGGCCTACCGGGCAAGATACTCCTCATTCTTTATACCCAAACAACAACCGGGTGTCCATTCCGGCAAAACACAGTCACTTGACTGAAATAAAAACTGCTAGCTCGGACCGGCACGACCTATTGGATTGACATCTTATCCGGAAAGGACTCACCCTTCAGAGGTGGCCACCTACTGAGAGACTCACTCTAACCCTTCAAAGACTAGTCTTAGTAGTCCACCCTTATTGAGTACTCAACGAACATATCCCACTTGGGAAAAATGAACAAAACACAGTTTCACATGAAAATGGCAATTAAGGGTTTTCAAAGTCTTTGTCAAAATTAGTTTTAGAAAGAATTTTGAGTTTGAGTAAATCTGCTTATTTAATTTTCAAATAATTCATTTGACTGAAATAAGAAAGAAGTCAATCCTTAATTGCCTTTACAGAAATGAGTGTCCATGCACTCTACATTTGGCTTGCCATTGTAAACATTTCATATCAAACAGGTTTTATGCAGGAGCTTACTTGATCCTTAGGTCGAGATAAAATAAAGATCTTCAATCGTTGACCTAACCCCGCTTGGGGTAAATATAAATCACAATCAATCTCAAGCCAAGAACCATATTCACAAATAAAACTAGCTCAACTCACTACTACCATGATCCTAATGTCCCAAGCTTTAAGGCCAAATAATGAATAAAATGGTTTATAAGCTAAGTCTAATTTGATATTTAAAATAATTAGAGTTTTGGGAAATAGGTACTAATAAGTTGAAGGTTTAAATCTTGCTAAGAAAGATTTAGAGTTTATTTGATGAAGAGTCCTAGCTGGTATTATGTAAAATAATGATTTATTAATAATTAATTGTTTGAAAATAATTGCTAACAAAAATTAGTTGAAAATAAATTTTAATGGGTCTTGATTGAAAGCTAATAAATAAATTTTAGCAGGTTTTAATTAAAAGAAAGATAATAAATTTTAATGACATTTATAAATATAAGACTTACAAAATTAATATTTTTACTTATTATGATTATTTTCGTAAAAGGCTTTATTTGATATTATCACTTTATATAATATCTATATATTTTATTTTCTGGTAAGGCTATTATTTATTTGACTAAAATATCCTTATTATATATATAATAATCCAAATCTACCCTTCCTAGGGTTTTTCAAAATTACTAGCAAAATTCATAATATTAAACATTTTATTGAGAAAATAAAATTTAGCTTAGGGACAACTAGATCATGATCATAATTCTGTTGCTAACCACAATCATGAACATATATACCCATTCAATTCATCAAATCATCCAAATAATGCATATAGGCATAGATCTAAATTTACTAAGGCATGATCCAACCTCTACTAGTATAAATATAATCATGGCTTTAATAATCATACACGAATATAAATCATATTCACCATAGGTGACATAATCTCTAGCATACTTGATCACAAAGACATGGAGACATGCATTAAACCCTAAAAACACCATAATATCATCGAAGATAAATCATCACATGCATCAACCCCAACTCCATCATATACACACATCCATTCATGCTTCAAATTCAACTCATCACAACAACATATGCTTAAACCACAATCATAGCCCATCTCCTTATAATATCACTCTACAGACATGAATCTAAAGTCTAAAAAGAGGGTTGAGGGGACTTACTTAATTGGTGAGTACCTAAAAGAAGTTTCGAATGGATCTCAACTCCTAGATGCCTAGATTCGTCCAAGAGAGATGAAGAAAGCATGGCCATTGGTGAAGAACCATTCGACCAAGAGAGAGAGAGAGAGAGAGAGAGAGAGAGAGAGAAGAGAATAAGAGAGTCCATTAGCATGATTATTCATATATATAGTCATTAGAGATCAAATATTAGAGAAAATGAAGTTGTTTGAACAAACCTACCTTGAATGTGTTCTTGAGCCTTCACAAAATTTCTAATTTTTTATCCCAAAGAGCAAGTTGGATTTTGGAGTTTGATGTTAAAAAAGGTATGGATGGACTCATGGTAGTGAGTAGATGAAATCTGGAATTTTTGGAAGAAGTTTGGAGTGATTTGGAGAAGTATTAGGCAAAAGAAAGGAGTTGGTGTTCTTGGTGTTCTATGTGTGCTTGAAGGTTGAAGAGAATGGAGGAATTTTGGTTAATGTTGGCCGAAATTCTGAGGGAGAGAGTGAACGAATTGCTAGAGTGTTTTAGGTAGATGATTTTCTGGTTTGAAAGGAAAAAGGAAAGGCTGGTTGTTGAAATCCTAAAAGAACATTTTTGGAAATCAAATTTGGAAACAAAATATAGCAAGAATATTTTGATCAATGGAGAGCCTTTTGGAATTGCTATGGCCGACTGATTGCTCTGAGTTTTTGCTGGATGAAAGCTGGTTGAAGGAGGTTAATGGTGGCCGAAAAGAGGGGGTACAATGGTGAAGGAAAGGTCTGGTTGTTTGTGGGACATTTTATGGAAGGTTGCTAAATTAATATGGCTAGAATTTTGGTATCCAATCAAGGCAGGATTGCAATGATTTGCTGGAGATATTTTCAGGCAGCCATGTCTGATTTTCGTGCAGGAGTTTGGGGAGGACAATGGGGTTTAGTTCAGGGCTGTTTAAGAGTTGTTGGTGCAGGAAAAGGATGAAGTTTCGGTCAGGGATGAATTAGGAAACGAGGCTGGAAAATTCTGCACAGAATTTTTGCTGATTGCTGGAATTTTTCTAGGCAGTTTCGGCTGCCATTTTCCAGTTAACTTGTAGAGAGTTTGAAGGAGATTCTAGGGGTCTTTCATGGCTAGTTTTCAGCCTTCTTCATGGAGGAAAAAAATGGCTAAGGAGCTGGGAGCAAACTGGAAGAAATCAGCTTGGTTTAGGGGCACCTATGCTGCGATTTTGCCCAGAAATTTTTCTGGTTTTGCACAACATTTGTGTAGTCCGAAAATGGCCAAAAAATTCCAGGTTTCAAGCTGTTCAAAAGGGCCATTTTCTGGCAGCATTTGGGAGGGAGTAATGGCTGAGAATTTTGACACCTTGAAGGCACAAGAAGCTGTAAAAAGATTCAGTTCATGACATGAAAGAAAATGAACCTAGCTAGAGTGAAGTTCTAGAAGGTTCACTAGAGGAATTAATTCTCTTGGAATCTTCCCCATCCCTTCCACATTTTTGGTCCATAAGATGTCTTTCACCAAGACATTTTGAACCTTCAAGCCACAGCACTTCATTGAATTTTCTGGAATGAAATTAGCTAGAACAACTTTGACCAACCTAACGAATTGAGAATTAAGAGAAATTAAAGATCAAGAAGAAATGAATTCCCTTAGGAATTTTTGTGTAGGGTAAAAGAATAGAATTAGAGTAGTCCTATCATGTCTCCCCTAGGACAACATCTCTACTCTACCCTAAAGCTGTTAAGGCTGAAAGTACCACTTCCCAAGCAAAAATAAAATTTAATCATGCTGAAGCTCTAATGATGGAATTTGAACCCATGACCTCAAGAATTAATTCCAAAGCTCTAACCACTAAACCACAACAACTCTTGTTCTTATTTTCTCTTTAAAATATTTTTTCTATTTAATCCTCAAGCTATCTCCCTATTTTCTCCTCAGGGTAAAATTACTGTTTTGCCCTTCTTTCTCAAAAATCATAACCAAGCCCTCTAGACTATAAAACACAAATCCAAAGCACAAAAAATCATACAAAAATATATTTAAACATGCAATAAAATATGATATGCATCCCAACACCCTTACTCTAAGGTTGGTTTCGACTGCGGTTTCACATCATGACCTTTTTGGAGCAAGTTTTTAAGTTACGGGATTTTTCTATTTTTTTCCTTCAACTTGTAGGGCTTCTTTTCTTGATGTCAAGATTTAATTGAAATCTACGCTTTGCTTTCTCTGATACCAAACTCTTTGGTATGATCTTATGTGAGAAATTTTGTGGAACAAAGGTAAACGAATGGGTAAAACCCTTGGCTCAACAAATGTAACCCAAACAGTAGAAATTTGTGGCAAAAAAGAAAGAAAACTATCTAACTATTCCTTAGCAAACCTTTGAGGAACAAAACATCAAAGATCTACAAGAAATATAGCAAAACCCACTATAGATTCACCCAAATACCCTTGACACAACAAAGGAAATCAAGAATAGGAGAAGTAGAACTATAGGCACCCAAGCAATAGAATTCAAGATAAAACCTTAGAAAAATAAAGCAACTAAGACCCAATCAAAAGAAGCCACATTGGGTTATCCATATATTTTAGAGACTCATACATATGGAGGACTAAGCCCTAAGTAAGATCTTGAAGAAGATGAATAAGGAGGTTAAATCTCTCTAAGCTCTCTTTTCACAATTTGAAATAAAGTATGATCAATTGAATTGTCAAATCACAAAAGATGTATTTGTATACTCTAACCCTAGCTAAGTAACTACTAAGGCCCTGAGACAATTTAAGGGCTAAAAGGGTCTTTGCAAAGCGTTTAAAATAAAGAAAATGCTGAGAAAACAGCAAAAATCGATAAAACAAGGGGTCCTGCTTGACTAGACCTGGTGCCAGGAGCAGTGTTGGACTTGGTGCCAAGTCAGCACTAGAATTCCAGTATTTTGGCTAGCAGAGTGCACCTGGCGTCAAGTATGCCTTGGGGCAGGCTCCAGGTTAATGTTGGAAGCTAGAATTCAGTATTTTCTCTTTCTTTTGCTCCCTCTGTTGGTGTAAGCATGGGCTTTCTTGTTGGGATTTCACTTGGATGTTTATCAAATTAAGTTTGCAGTTGCCTTTTTCACTCCAAATCCCTTACATCATCAAGTACAGTTGTAGGTGCAATTGGATATCGCCTTGTAGTCTCTTGGTCCTTGCCCTTGTCATTGGCCCTTACATTGTTGCTCCCCCTTCTTGAGTTTTAGCAGCTTGGTTGGCTTGATTCTTATCAATTGCACTACATACTAGATGCTCCTATACTACCACCTTATTACTATTATGCCCTAGAGGCAATCACTTATATATTGTATATGGCACATGTATTAATAAAAGACTTTCTTTATCTTTTAGTTTAATTAATCATTCAACGTATATGTGTATAAAACTATTCAATAAAGCCCTAAACATATAGTATTATGTTAACAAAATTATAATACAGATCATAATGTGAGATTTCTGCTATACTACGTAGTACTTCTGCTGAAATTATCTTTCGTCATAGTATTAGTAGGATAGGACATCATTAATGTACAAAGATTAGCATATGCTATACTTCTTGATTTGATTAAGCGACAGTTCTTATATCCGTGAGTATTATAATACTGAAAGTTAACATGCAAATGCTTGTTAAGTGAACAAGTTCTTTATATAACCAAACTATGAGATAAACAGATGAATAGCTATTTAGTGCCTGTAATAGAATCTCATTATAGTAAATGTGCAAGTATTCTTAAACTTGAGATCTCCAAAGTACTTTGTTTACTGAGCGTTGTATTTTGATTCCAATCTCTGGAGTCCCAATAAGACCACCTATGAGATATATATTAGGTACAACATAAAGAAATGAAAGTAATTGAAAAGGTCAATAAATAATTCATCACTCCTAATAGTAGAAGTGTATATCTTCTGGCCACTTTTATGGAATTATTACTCAAAAAGTCCTTAGCCAAGGTCACTATGTGTTGGAAATAATTTAAATTGATACACATATTGAGTAATGGATTATGGAACGAGTACTACCAAATTTAGACTAGAATTAATTATATTCTAGTATGAGTTAGCACTAATTCCACACTATAAAAAGGAATGAGATATAGTATGGTGAAGGAGTTTATTGCACTAATGTCTTGCTATTGAAAGGTTCATGTGAAGGCACTTGACTTTACAGACTTTTGGGTGGTCATGATGTATTGCTAGATGTTACTCATGATCTGCTAAATATGAATTTATTAATTAAAAAATAATAAATTAATCCTAATTAGAATTAATTAGTCAATTCTAATTATTAAGGATTACTAATTCTATACTGATAAGAATTAATACATATTTTGCTAATAATAGACCAAAAAACATTATAGGTCACACGCAATAGAGGAATTGGCACTCAATATATTGTATGATAATATTTGGGATTAATTTTGTGGGAACAAATGATAAATATGGACTAATTATAAAATGTTATAATTATTTTGGTGAAATTATAATTATTTAAAAGGTTTGTAGTTAAATTATAAACTTGTTTTAATTCATGGGGGCCTAATTGCAATTATATGAACTCAAGCTCGTAATTTGGAAAAAGGCTAATGATGCTTATTAGCATCATCAAGGAAAAAAGGATAAAATTTTCCTAAAGTAAAAATAGGGAAAAACTATATGGTTTTGTTCCCTAAAAGGTTTAGGAAACAAAAAACATATAGGAAGGGATCTCGTTGATTTTGTTGTAGGTATATATATGGATATATACATGTGCCGCCACAGGATTTGAAAAGGATACAATAGCTTCTCTTCTGCAAAAGAGATTTCAGCATTTTTCCTTTCTTTTGAAAACAAAACTATAAAGGCCTTTTCTATTAGTCTTTTTCTAACAACAAAACATTTTCCAGCAGCCAAAAACAAAACCTGCTACCACCACTTTTTATTTGGCATTGAAGTACAATCCTCGTGTGGATTAATATTAGAGTAATTCATATCATTGGAATTTAGTAGTTCGTGCTTGGACAAATATTAAGGAAGAGTTTTGTGTGCGAGGAATAATTTTAAAAGCTACGTTTTTTAGGCAACAGAATTTTTCCCTCCCTTCTAACCCTTTTAGTTACATACTAGTGAACCTTTGAGTGGATTTTTTTTTTCCGCTGCGTGTCAACTGGCATGCATGATTGAAATCCAACAGTGGTATCATAGCCATCTCGTATGTGTTTTATGGGTTTATTATTGGGTATGAAATTGTTTCAAAAATAAATTTATATTATGAAATTATTTCATAAATAAATTCTAAATTATGAAATTGTTTCATGAATTAATTCGGGTATGTGAAATTGTTTCATAAATATTTTGATTTTGAATAATCCTTTTGTGGGTTGATTTTAATCATTGTGATAATGATCACATTAACTTGTTAATATAGGTTAACATGTTTTCAAAATCCAAAACTAACAAGAAATTTGTTTCTAAAATGGATTGAAACAAAAAAAAAAAAAAAAAGGAATTCAGATTCCAGAGACTGGGCGGGCTAGGAAAACCTTCCTAGGCAGCCCAAGAAGCAACCTACGCGGCCTAGGCTGCCTGGCTTCCTAGGCTATCCAGGAACCTTCCAGACGGTCTAGGAAAGTCCTAGGCTACCCAAGGAGGTTCCCAAGAAGTCCAGGGTACTTTTAATAAAAAAAATTTAATTTGTTTTTTTTTTGTTTTAACTGACAAAAGTTTCATTTTTAAAATAAACTCGAATAGTTTCCAAAAATAGGATTTTGGATTAATTGTTTATTCTTTTCCAAAATAATGATTTTGGAATTTATATTTATTATGAATTTATTTTAATTTTCCAAAATAAGGATCTTTTGAAAAATTTATTTAATGTGTATTTATTTGCTTAATTTATTTTAAGCATGATTTTGTCATATTAGCTTAGTTATGGACTTAGACCAATTAATTTTGATTAATTAATATTGTGTCATGATTTTTTTATTACTTTGTTTTGAATAAATGGGGCATGTATGTCCTATATTCTCTATTATTCTTGTGTAATTTATCTTCTTATCTAACTTCCCTCAAATGTAACTTAAGGTTTTTTAATAAAAAATTTTGTAATTAGATTACATAGGATTAGAAATTATTTTTCAAGCTTATGGAGATAGTGATCAAAGACAAAGTAAGAAGATGGTAAGACTTTTTATGCTTGTTTTTTAGTGTAGAAAATATTACCAACAAAGTCCACAGCCAATTAAGCTTTAATTAAAATGCTAATCATTAAAACCACACATACGGTTAAGTATACCCATCATATAGTATAGGGAATAGCAAATACTGAAT
Organism: Voacanga thouarsii; assembly: GCA_026120185.1. Classification (NCBI taxonomy): domain Eukaryota; kingdom Viridiplantae; phylum Streptophyta; class Magnoliopsida; order Gentianales; family Apocynaceae; genus Voacanga; species Voacanga thouarsii. Next base: position 1,518,731 of record JANUWF010003397.1, read on the forward strand.
CCATGAGAACTTAGGTTCCCACCTTACTATATCCAAATCTTTATTGTTTAACTAATAAAATAAAGAAATAGAAGTAAATAACCTACTAACCTAATATACTAGAGAAAATCAAGTCACACAAGAAATGTAACACCCCGCTACCTAGGCCCGCTCGGGGCCAGGAATGTCGCCCCGTCCAAAGGACAAGGGGACATTATAACTAGGTCACACAAATAAAATAGTAGAATAAAAATAATAATTTAACTTAAAATTTATTACAACCCCAGAATAAATCCAAGAATTCCCAAAAGAAAAGCAAATCCATAAATAATATCATCCATTCTCAACTCCCCAAAGTAATACATAAAAATAAAAGACAACATTCTCTTCCAAGGCAGATAACACTAGCTACTCATCCCCACAGCAGGATCGACCTAAAATCATGGTAAAAAGGTGATGAGACAGAAATCTCAATAAGTCCATGTGTGCTTTGGGTGTTCAGTGAAAATAATTCGTGGATGCAAAGTGTGAAATCTTTATAAGAGAAATATTGGCAAGCAATAAACATTAGTCAAAAGTAAGAGTGGTGTTTTCCACTTTTTGAAACCATATAAGTGCACAATAAAATCAACCACTCAAAAAGGGTGGTCATGGGTTACCACACGTTGGGTCCTATGTCCACATGGTCAGTATGCCACACTTTGTGCATACTGCCGGTCAGAATGCCACACTTTGTGCAAACTCACAAAAGGTAGGTGATAGACCTACCGGGCAATATACTCCTCCTTCTCTATACCCAAACAACAACCGGGTGTCCATTCTGGCAAAACACAGTCACTTGACTGAAATAAAAATTGCTAGCTCAGACCGGCATGACTAAGCAGTACTGACGTTTCTCTAAGTTGAGCTTATCTTCTAGAGGTGGTCTCCTACCAGAAGACTCACTCTTACTCTTTAAAACTAGTACTACTAGCCTTCCCTTATTAAGTACTCAACGTAACGTATCCCACTTGGGAAAAATGAACAAAATATAGTTCCACTTGAAAATGGCAATTAAGGTTTTCCAAAGTTTGGGGGCAAAACTGGTTTAGAAAGAGTTTTAGGTTTTGAGTAAAACCGCCCATTGATTTGCAAATAATTTAATTGTCGAAAATGAGAATGGAAATAATCATCAATTGCCTTTACAGAAATGAGTGACCATGCACTCTACATTTGGCTTGCCATAAAAAAATCATTTTTCATCAAACAGGTTTTATGCAGATCTTACTTGATCCTTGCACACAACAAAGGTCTCCAACAGCTAACCTAACCCCGCATGGAGTAAATACAAACCACAATAAAACTCAAGCCAAAATCCATTTTCACAAATAAACTAACTTAGCTCACTACTACAACCATGATCCTAGTGTCCCAAGCTTTAAGGCCAAATAATAAATAAAAAGGTTTATAAGCCGAGGCTAATTTTGATATTTAAAATAATTAGAGTTTTGGGAAATATGTACTAATAAGTTGAAGGTTTAAATCTTGCTAAAATAATTTAGAGTTTATTTGATGAAAAGTCTTAGGTGGTACTAGGTAAAATAATAATTTATTAATAATTAATTGTTAGAAAATAATTGATAATTAAAATTAGTTGAAAATAAATTTTAATGAGTCTTGATTGAAAGATACTAAATAAATTTTAGTAGGCTTTGGTTAAAAGATAATAATTAAATTTTAATAGTAAATATTTTACTTATTATGATTATTTTCATAAAAGGCTTTATTTAATATTATCATTTTATATATAATATCTATATTTTATTTTTCTAGCAAAAGCTATTATTTATTTGACTAAAATATCCTTATTATATATATAATATTCCAAATTTACCCCTCCTATGGTTTTCGAAATTACTAGCCAAAAATCATAATATTAAATATTTTATTGAAGAAATAAAATTACCTTAGGGACAACTAGATCATGACCATAGTTCTATTGCAAATCACAATCATGAACATTTACAACCCTTCAATTCATCAAATCATCCAAATCATGCATATAAGCATAGATCTAACGATATCAAGACATGATCTAACCTTTTCTAGCACAAATATGATCATGGCTTCAATAATCCAACATGATTATAAATCCTATTCACTAAAGGTGACATAATCTCTAGCATACTTGATCACAAATACTACCTATGACATGGAGACATGCATTAAACCTAAAATCATCATACAATTAACCAAGATAATCCATCCATGCAGAAAATCCCATCTCCTTCATATTCATACATACATTTATGCTTCAACCTCAACAATATACACTCAAACCTTATCTGCAATCCATCTTCTATCAACACAATCCTAGAGACATTAATCTAGAATTTAAAAGAAGGGTTAAAACGGCTTACTTGATTGATGAATTCCTTGGAGGAGTTTCGAATGGATCTCAACTCCTAGAGGTCTAAATTCATCCAAGGAAGATGAAGAAAGCATGGCCATTGGTGAAGAAGTCATTCGGCCAAGAGAGAGAGAGAGAGAAGAGAGAAAAATAAAGTCCATTAGCAAGTTTATTCATATATATATTCATTAGAGATCAAGATTGGAGAAGATGAAGTTGTTAAAACAAACCTACCTTGAAGGTGTTCTTGAGTCTTCACAAAATTTCTGGTTTTTTATCCAAACTAGCAAGTTGGATTTTGGAGTTTGATGTTAAGAATGGTGTGGATGGACTCACGACAGTAAGTAGAAGAATTCTAGAGTTTTTAGCAGTGGTTTGAAGTGATTTGGAGAGGTATTAGATGAAAGGAATGAGTAGGTGTTATTGGTGTGCTATGTGTTATTGAAGGTTGAAGGGAATTAAGAGGTTTTGATTTGTAGCTGCCAAAATTCTCGAGGATTAGGGCTGGCCGAATTGGTTGTAGGGTTTAGGAAGATGATTCTTTGGTTTGGAAGGGAAAAGGAAAGGCTAGTTGTTGAAATCCTTGAAGAATATTTTTAGGAAGTGAATTTGGAAACTAAATATTCAAGAATATTTTTTATTATTAGAGAGCTTTTGGAAGTCTGTCATGGCCGAATTGTTGGGCAGTGTTTCATCTAGAGGAATGCTGGTTGAGGGAGGCTAAGGGTGGCTGAAAATAAGGAGTGCAATGGTGAAGGGAAGGTTTGGTTGTTTGAGGTATATTTTATGGAAAGTTGTTAAATCATGGTGGTTGGAATTTTGGTATCCAAATCAACGCATGATTGCATAATTGTTTTGGAAATCTTTTAGGCAGCCATGATGGGATTTTCGTGCAGAAGCTTGGGGAGGACAATGGAGTTCAGCTAATGGAGGTTTAAGGGTGGTTTGTGCAGAAGAATGATGGAGTTTCGGCTAGGGTAGAATTAGGAAACAAAGCTGGAAAATTATTGCACAGAATTTTCGCAAGGCTAGAATTTCTAGGCAGTTTTTGGCTGCCATTTTCTAGCCAGCTTGCAGAGAGTTTGAAGGATTTTTTTAGGGGTATTTCAAGGCTAGTTTCCAGCCTTCTTTAGGGAGGAAAAATGTGGCTAAGGTGCTGAACAAAAACTGAAAGAAAACAGCTTGGTTTTGGACCTCCAAAGCTGCGAATTTGCCCAGAAATTTTCCTGGTTTTGCACCACCTTTGTGCAGCCCAAAAATGGCCAGAAAAATTCAAGTTGCAAGATGATCCACAAGGCCATTTTCTGGCAGCATTTGGAAAGGAATAATGGCTAAGAATTTCGACACCTTGAAGGCACAAGAAGCTGGAAAATTTCAGTTCATTCCAAGAAGGAAGATGAACCTAGCTAGAGGGGATTTTTAGAAAGTTCACTAGAGGAATTTAATTCACTTGAAATCCTTCCCCCTCTTCCATTGCTTCGGTCCATAAGATGTCTTTTACTAAGACATTTTGAACCTTCAAAGCCACAGAACCTTGTTGGAATTTTTGGAAAGAAAATGGCTAGAATAATTTGATCAAACTAATGAGTTGAGAAATAGGAAAAATTAAGGATCAAGAGGAAATGAATTCCCCTTAGGAATTTTGTGTAGAGCAAAGGAGTAGGATTTGGATATTCCTATCATGTCTCTCTTAGGACAACATCTCTACCCTACTCCCAACACATAAGGCCGAAAATGATACTTCCCAAGCAAAAATAAAATTTAACCAAGCTAAAGCTCCTATGATGGAATTTGAACCTAAGACTTCAAGAATTAATTCCAAAGCTCCAACCACTAAACTACAACAACTCTTGTTTTTATTTTCCCCCTAAAAATATTTTCCTATTCAATCCTCAAGCTATATCCCTTTTTCCACCTTAAGCAAAAATTAACATTTTGCCTTTCTCACTCAATAATCATAATCAAGCACTCTAGACTATAAAACACAAATTTAATGCACATAAAATAATATAAAAATATATTTAAACATGCAATAAAATATGATATGCATCCCAACCCCCTTACTCTAAGGTTGGTTTTGACTGGGGTTTCACAAGAAAAGTCACAAGGATAATCAAGGAGTGAGAACAAGGATAAAAGACATGTAAATAGATAGAAATTCTTGAATACACAATAATTATTGACTATTCTCCCAATTAATTATTATCTTGGCATCATAAAGAATTTAAGTAAACCCATTTCGTTTGCAATCCATGTAATTATTATCTTCTAGTAAAATCAGTGAATATATTCTATCTCAACTATTTTACCCAAAAGATGCATTAAAATCAATCCTCACACAAATCCTTACATTCTAGGTGATTTAAGTGTGAGGAAATGAATCTAGAAAAGTCTATAACCAAGCTATGTAATCGAGTCTATTGCAATTGTAAAAAAGTGTTGATATTTATGCATGCCAAGTGTATGAGACCACCAATATAACAAATCCTTCAATTAATAGTAAACCTAATGCCTTCCAATATTATTGTAAGAACGAGAGCTCTTTTTTGAGACCAGGTTGTTGGGTAGACCTAAGCCTACTAGATATTGAGTATGTTCAAACTATGAAATTTAAATTTTTTATTAATGGGTTGGGTTTAACTAATTTCTCTATCTCAGTTGGGCTAATTCAAGCATAAAGAAAATTAGAAGAAAGATTAGGCTAGCTTAAAAGTTTTAAGATTAAACGATGTTAATCACCCAATGATCCGGTAATTACATTCGATGTAATTGGTATTGGATACCTACCATTGAACTTAAGAATGGTTTGTTAGGCAGACCTAAGGCCATTGATGCGTCAGATTTGGGTTATAAAAATTATGCAGTTTTAAGTCCATTCCCAATCAAGAGAAGTCCACTTATTTATATATGACTCTTGGTTGCTAAAATGCTCTAGAAAAGTCCTAGGCCGACTGCATGTAGAATACCAAAAATTCTCTTTGGTACTTTCCAATTCTGTATAAAAAATGAGAGCAAACCATTTCTGAACCGACTCAAGTTGGCACTTGTTCACCCCCTCTGGGCCGGTGCCGAGTTACCTCTGGAACAACATGATTGCTCTACATTTTCCTTTATTTTCACCCTGAACTTCTAGAGCAATGCCGGCATTGGTTGTTTTGCTCTGGGATGGCACCGATTTATGACAAGAAATCTGCCATTTTAACTTCAATTTCATCAATTCTTAGCCTAAAATTACCGCAAACCATTTCCACAGGCAAAATATCAAATAGGAAGGGAATTGACTAGTTATTGAATCAAAAGTATCATAAAATAACATCAAATAACTAGAAAAATATAGGTAAATTTAGGCCCTATCAGTCATTCTTAAGGTATTTGGATACTGGTCCATAGGAAAGCTTCCAACAGGCTATTCGAAATCAATAGTAGGGATTATTGATTTGAGAAAAATAGTGGAATAGTTATGCATTTAATTAAAGACCTAATTATTTGCATATCATGTGCATATACATTTTGCTAATTTCTATATCTTTACATCAAGGTCATTTGCATCATGTTGGCTAACATAAATTTATGTGGCATCTTGGAAATCAATAAGCTTACCGAGTCAATTTTTCTAAATTGGTAAAGAAACTTGAGAATCGTTCTCAAGTAAAAAAAATTGCTTTACGTACTAGATGCTCCTATTCGGGTACCACTAGCCCCAGATGCTCCTGTTGATAAGTATGCTATCCATAGGAAGTACCAAGAGGATAGTGACACAACATCTTGTATCATGCTGGTGTCAATGAACTCTCAGTTGCAAAAACAGCATGAGCATATGGATGCTTACTCTATTATCTTCTATTTTAGGGAGCTGATTGATTAGCAAGCTAGAACAGAGAGATATGAGATCTCTAAACAGCTGTTCTGATCTAAGATGGTTAAGGGTGCTTCTGTGGCCAATAATTGGCTAAAAATACTGGGCTTGATTGAGAAGCTTGGTTCACTTCATTTTGTAATAGATCATGAATTAAGTGTCAACATAATTCTATAATCTTTCCCAAGTAGTTTTTCTAAATTTGTGATTAACTACCAAATGAATAATATTGAGATCACACTACTTAAGTTGACCAACATTCTTAAAACTGCAGAAACCTCCTTGAAGAAGGAAGCCAAAGCAATTATGCTAGTAGATTCTTCCTCTTCTTAGAAGAGAGTTCCCAAGAAGAAGAAGAGGGTTCCCACTATGCCTAGAGGTGGCGTGAAGAAAAAGGAGGCAGCCGCCAAAGGCCCTTGTCATCATTGTGGCAATATAGGCCATTGGAGGTGAAACTACAAGGCCTACCTAGAGACCGTCAAAGAGAGAAAGGAGAAGGAGAAGCTCGCAGGCACTTCTACTTCCACTCCTTGCATGTTTATGATTAAGATTAATACTGCATTTAAAAATAAGATATGGGTATTGGATAGTAGATGTGGATTTCATTTGTGCAATAATTTTTAGGGACTAAAGGACAATGAAGGCTTGAAAAGGGCGATATGGACATACGTACTGCAAATGGAGCAAAGGTTGTTGCAATTTTTGTAGGGACTTATCATTTACACTTGCCTTCTAGATTAATTATTTTGGGTATATGCTATGAAGACTGCTATTTATATCTGAATAGTGTTTCATCAAAAGCAGTTGATACTACTCCATTTGAGATTTTCTTTTGTAAAAGACCAAAGTTAGCTCACATGAGAATATAGGGTTACTCTGCCTTTGTTAAGTCACACAAACTTAAAAGTAAGTCTGACAAGTGTTTTGATGCATGTTTTTTAGTATAGAAAATATTACCAATAAATTAAACAATCAATCAAGTTTTAATTAAAATGCCAACTACTAAAACCACATATATAGGCAAGTATAACCCTCGTATAGTATAGGGCATAGCAAGTATAAAATCCATAAGAACTTAGGCTCCCACCTTACTTTACCAAAATCTTTATTGTTTAGCCAATAAAATAATAAGATAATAAAGAGAAATAAATAAAGATAAAAATAGATATAACTTAAGGATGCAATTTCATGTAACTAGATAATTATATTGACAACACAATATTAAATCAATTAGCATTCATCATAATCAATTGTTGTCTTGACATCATGAATGAACTTAAGTAAAATTTAATTGTTTCCCTAGTCATGAACTTATTTATGTAGATTTCACTTCTTTCCCAATCCATAGAATCACTATCATTTGATTAATTTAGCAGATTTTCCAATTAAACCAAAGCAACCAAATGATGCATTAAACTCATATCTCATAAACATGAAATTAGCTAATGACCCTTTGCTCGAAGTGAAATCAACTAATCTTTGATTACTTTAGCCCTTTAATCTTAATCTCATTTTCCAAGTCCATTAAGATTTAACAAATATGAAATCAATGCAATAAACTCCTAACATCACTTACCAAGTCAATTAAAAGAACCCGCATCAATAACCAATGATAACAAGTAATCAAATACCAAAGATAGTAATTGATTGATAAAAAATTCCAATTAACACAAAATTATAATCTCCAAAATAATATCCAATTACAATCAAAATATTAATCACATCATTGTTAAAAAAAAAAAGTAATCAAAGGAAGAAAGATAAAACTCTTAGACAAGCCCTTCTTCTTATAACACCCCGCTACCTAGGCCCGCCAGGGCCGGGGATGTCGCCCCGTCCAAAGGACAAGGGGTCTTTATAACTAGGTCACACAAATAAAATAGTGGAATAAAATAATACTTTAACTTAAAAATTTATTACATCCCAAAATACTCCAAGAATAAATCCATGAATTCCCAAAACAAAACCATAAATAAAATTATCCACTATCGACTCCCCAAAGCAATACATAGAAATAAATGATAACAATCTCTTCCCAGGCAGATTACACTAGCTACTTATCCCCACAGCAAGATCGACCTGAAATCATGGTAAAAAGGTAATGGGACAGAAATCTCAATAAGTCTGTGTGTGCTTTGGGTGTTTAGTAAAAGCAGTTCATGGATGCAAAGTGCGAAATCTTTATAAGAGAAATATTGGCAAGCAATAAACATTAGTCAAAAGCAAGAGTGGCGTTTTAGCTTTTCCAGCCATACATGATCAACAAAATCAACCACTCATAAGAAAGGATTATGGGTTACCACACGTTGGGCCCACAACCGAATGGTCAGTATGCCACACTTTGTGCATACCGCCGGTTAGAATGCCACACTTTGTGCAGACTGACAAAAGTAGGTGATCGGCCTACTGGGCAAGATACTCCTCCTTCTCTATACCCAAACAACAACCGGGTGTCCAATCCGGCAAAACACAGTCACTTGACTGAAAAGAACACTGCTAGCTCGGACCAGCACGACCCACTAGACTGACGTCCTTTCCGGGAAGAACTCATCCCTCAGAGGTGGCCACCTACTGAGAGACTTACCCTAACCCCTCAAAGACTAGTCCTAGTAGTCCACCCTTATTGAGTACTCAACGACATTTCCCACCTGGGATAAAATGAACAAAACATTGTTCCACATGAAAATGGCATTTTGAGGGTTTCCAAAGTCCTTGTAAAAATCAGCTTTAGAAAGAGTTTGAGTTTGGCAAATCTGCTTTTTGATTTTTAAATAATTCAAATGTTTGAAATAAGAGAGAGTTCAACCCCGAATTTCCTTTACATAAATGAGTGTCCATACACTCTACATTTGGCTTGCCATAAGAAAAACATTTCACATCAATCAGGTTTTATGCAGGAGCTTACCTGACTCTTGCTCACAAATAAAAGGTCTCCAACAGCAGACCTAATCCCGCATGGGCAAATACAAAACACAATCAATTTCAAGCCACAATCCACTTCCTCAATTTTAAAATAACTCAACGTATTACTATCATGATCCTAGTGTCCCAAGCTTTAAGGCCACTCAATAAATAAATAGGTTTATAGGCTAAGGATAATTTGATATTTAAAATAATTAATATTTTGAGAAATAGGTACTAATAAGTTAAAGGTTTAAAACTTGCTAAGAAAAATTTAGAGTTTATTTGTTAATGATTTATTAATAATTTAGTTGTTAGGAAATAATTGATAACTAAAGTTAGTTGAAAATGAATTTTAAGTAATCTTGCTTGAAAAATAATAAATAAGTTTTAATAGGTTTTGATTAAAAGATGATAATTAAATTTATAGAAATAAGTATTTTACTAATCATGATTATTTCCATAAAAGGCTTTAGTTGATTTCATTATTTCATAAAATATCTAGATATTTTATCTTTCTATTAAATCTATTATTTATTTGACTAAATTTTCCTTTATATAAATATAATATTCTAAATCCACCATTCCTAGGGTTTTTTGAAATCACTAGCAAAATTATATTACTAAATATCTTATTCATGAAATAAAAAATTTGCTTAGGTTCAACTAGATCATGATCATAATTCCAAGGTTACTCACAATCATGAACATATACAACCATTCAACTCATCGATTCATCCAAATCATGCATACAAGCATAGATCTCAATTTATCAAGACATGATCTAACCTCTACTAGCATAGATATGGCCATGGCTTCAATAATCCAACATGAATATAAGTCCTAATCACCAATGGTGACATAATCTCTAGCATACTTCATCACAAATACTACCTATGACATGGAAACATGCATCAAACCCCAAATCATCATTCAATCAAACAATATAATCCTTCCATGCATAAATCCCATCTCCTTCACAATCATACATATATTCATGCTTCAATCTCTACAATGCATACTCAAATCCTATCACAATCCACATACTATCAACATCATCCTAGAGACATGAATCTAGAATTTAAAAGAAAGATTGAAGGGACTTACTTGGTTGAGGGATGCCTTGAAGGAGTTTAGAATGGATCTCAACTCCTAGATGCCTAAAATCATCCAATGAATGTGGAGGGAGCATGGCCATGGAGGAAGAAGCCATCCGGCCAAGAGAGGCAGTTTCGGCCATGAGAGAGAGAGAGAGAGAGAGAGAGAGAGAGAGAGAGAGAGAGAGAGAGAGAGAGACCATTAGCATGTCTATTCACATATATTCTCACTAGAGATCAAGATTGGAGAAGATGAAGTTGTTAGAACAAACCTACCTTGAAGATGTTCTTAAACCTTCACAGAATTTTCTGGTTTTGATCCGAAGTAGCGAGTTGATTTGTGGAGTTTGATGTTAAAAATGGTGTTGATGGACTCACGGCAGTGAGTAGGTCAAATCTGGAGATTTTAGAGAAGGTTTGAAGTGATTTGGAGGGGTATTAGCTGAAAGGAAGAAGTCGGTGTTCTTGGTATAGTGTGTGTGTTCTTGAAGGTTGAAGGAATTTGTGAGATTGTAGTTTGCAGCTGCATAAATTCTGTGAGAACTAGGGCTGGCCGAATTTCTGTAGGGTTTAGGAAGATTATTCTCTAATTTGGAAGGGAGAAGGAAAGGTTAGTTGTTGAAATCCTTGAAGAATATTTTTAGAAAGCAATTTTGGAAACTAAATAACCTAGAGTATCTTGATTATTGGTGAGATTTGGAAGTTTGCCATGGTTGACTGATTTGAGCAGAATTTCGGTGAGATTAAAGCTGGGTTAAGGAAGCTTATGGTGGCCGAAAACAAGGTGCATAATGGTGGAGAAAAATTCTGGTTATTTGAGGGATATATTATGGAAGGTTGCTAAACTGTGGTGGCTGGAAATTTGGTAATCAATTTAGCATAATTGTAGGGATTTGTTGGAAAGATTTTCGGGCAGCCATGTTTGAGTTTCGTGCAGAAGCTTAAGGTAAATAATGGAGCTCAGTTACTGGAGGTTTAAGGAAGGTTTATGCAGAACAATGATGGTGTTTCGGCTGGAGGAAGATAAGGAAACAAAGCTGGACAATTTGGACTGCACAGGATTTCTCTAGGCAGGAATTTCTGGGCAGCTTTTTCGGCTGCCATTTTCCAGCCATCTTGCAGCGAGTTTAAAGAGGAATTTTAGGGGTGTTCAAGGCTGGTTTCTAGTCTTCTTCATGGAGGAAAAACTTGGCTAAAGTTCTCAACAAAATATGGAAGAAAATAGCTTGGTTTTGGACTCTCAAAGTTGCGATTTGTACAGGAATTTTTCCTGGTTTTGCTCCAGCTTTGAGCAGTTTGAAAATGGCTAAAGAATTCAGGTTGTAAGCTGATCCAAAAGACCATATTTCTGGTAACATTTGGGGGGAAATCTTAGCTAAGAATCTCGTCACCTTGATGGCACAATAAGCTAGAGAATTTTCAGTTCATTCCAAGAAGGAAGATGAACTAACAAGAGTGAATTTTCAGCATGCTTACTAGAGGAATTTTTCCTCTTGGAATCTCCCACAACTCTTCCAAATTTTCAGGCCATAAGAAGTCTTTCACTAAGACATTTTGATCCCACAAGACCACAGCACTTTACTGAAATTTCTGGAAAGAAAATGACTAGAACAACTTGATCACACTAATGAGTTGAGAACTAAGGAAAAATCAAAGATCAAGGAAAAATGATTTCCTCTTAGGAAATTCGAGTAGGCCAAGGGAGTAGAATGAGAATGCTCCTAACATGTCTCTCTTAGGGCATCATTACTACCCCATTCTAAGCACCTAAGGCCAAAATTATTACTTCCCAAGCGAAAATAAAATTTAACCAAACTAAAGCTCCCATGATGGAATTTGAACACAAGACCTCAAGAATTAATCCCAAAGCTCTAACCACTAAACCACAACAACTCTTATTGTTATTTTCACTAGAAAATTATTTCCTATCTAATCCTCATGCTATCTTCCTATTTTCACCTCAAGCAAAAATTACCATTTTACCCTTCTCTCTCAATACTCACCAACAAGCCTCCAAGACATTAAAACTCAAATCCAAGGCACATAAAATCATATAAAAATATATTTAATCATACAATAAAGTATGATATGCATCCCAACCCCCTTACTCTAAGGTTGGTTTTGACTGGGGTTTCACATCCTCCCCTCCTTAGAAGAATTTCGTCTCGAAATTCAAGCATACCTCTATTTCAACTCGGGATACTTCCGTTTAACCCATTCTTCCGACTCCCATATGGCATCCCGTGAGCCATGGTGCTCCTACTGGATCTTAACCATCGGTATCTGTTTATTCCGGAAAGTTTTGATATTGCGGTCCAATATCCGCACAGGCTTCTCCACGTAGCTTAAGTCTGGCTGCGACACTAACGGTTCATCATTCAATATATGGTTGGGATCCGCATTATACTTCTTCAATTGTGACACATGAAACACATCATGGATACCCGTCAACCCATCCGACAGGTCCAACCGGTAAGCTACCGGTCCAATTATTTCCTTAATCAGAAACGGCCCCAAATATCTCAGATTTAACTTTTCGCCCTTCGGATGTTTCAAAATTCCCCTATTTAGTGTTAGTTTCAGAAATACGCGGTCCCCGACTTGAAATTCCAATTCTCTTCGCCGGTTGTCTGCATAGCTCTTCTGCCGGCTCTGAGCCGCCTTTAACCTTTCCTGAATCAGTTTCACTTTATCCAACATTTCTTAGACACAAACCTCTCCGGTTTTGCCCACATGACCATCTTCCGACCACCTCCAATACAGCGGTACTTGACACTTGCGCCCATACAAAGCCTCATACGATGCTATCCCAATTGAGGCTTGGTATCTATTATTATATGACAGCTCGGCATATGGTACACACTCGATCCACTTATCTCCGAAATCCAAGACACAGGCTCTCCACATATCCTCTAATATTTGGATCACCCTTTCTGACTGCCCATCAGTCTGCGGATGCGCCGTCGTACTGAATTTCAGATTCGACCCCATTGCTTCTTGAAACTTTCCCAAAAAACGAGACGTAAACCTTGGGTCTCGGTCTAACACTATGCTTGAAGGCATTCCATGAAGTTGGACGATCTCTCGTACATAAGTCTGAGTTAGCTTCTCCATCGAGTCCCTCACATTCACCGGTACGAAATGGGCCGACTTGGTTAGTCGATCCACCACCACCCGTACAGCGTTATTTTGAGTCCTTAACATGGGAAGTCCGGTGACGAAATCCATAGTCACCTCCTCCCACTTCCATTCCGACACTGGCAATGGCTGCAATAGTCCCGCTGACTTCTTATGCTCCGCTTTAACTTTTTGGCAGGTAAGACAGGTCGAAGCATACTTGACCACATCTCGCTTCAGTCCGGGCCACCAATATGCTCTCTTCAAATCCTAATACATCTTGACTTCCCCCGGATGAATAGCATACTTGCTCTTGTGTTCTTCCTCCAAAATTCCGTCCTTCAATTGCTGCTCTCCGGGCATACACAATCGATCTCTGAAATGGAAGACTCCCGCCTCATCTTAACGAAATTCACTGCCTGGCCGCTTAAGCTCCTTATCCTTGAAAAGTTGAAACTCGGTGTTGCTTTGCTGAGCTTCCACGATTTCCTTCTTCAGATCTGGCACCAACCTCAAATTGCTGATGATAATTCCTCTATCTCGTACTTCCACCATTCTGTCCAACACATCCTGGACCACTTGCATTTCCTGCACCTTCAGTCTAGCCATTCCAACTTTTTTGCTCAGGGCGTCTGCCACAACGTTGGCCTTCCCGGGATGGTAGTTGATCGGGTAACGGTATTCTTCCAATAACTCCATCCACCTTCGCTGCCTCAAGTTCAAATCTTTCTGAGTGAATATATACTTCAGACTCTTATGGTCGGTGAACACCTCATATTCGGCTCCATACAAGTAGTGTCGCCATTTCTTTAGGGTGAACACTATAGCTGCCAACTCCAGATCATGAGTAGGGTAGTTCACTTCATGAGGTCTTAGCTTCCGAGATGCATAAGCAATCACATTCCTATCTTGCATCAGCACCACTCCCAGTCCTTCTTTCGAAGCGTCGGTATACAGTGCGTAAGGTTTTCCTTCTTCCGGTAGACTCAATACCGGTGCTGTCATCAGTCTTTTCTTCAATTCTTGGAAACTTTTCTCACATTTTTCGTTCCACACAAATGGAACATCCTTTCTCAATAGATGGGTTATTGGCCATGCGAGCGTTGAAAATCCCTTGATAAACCTTCGGTAATATCCAGCTAATCCTAAGAAACTCCGGATCTCGGTAATATTCTCCGGCTGCTTCCAGTCTAATACCGCTTCAACCTTTGCCGGATCTACCTTGATTCCCTCCTTGGTCACCACATGGCCAAGGAATGCCACACTGTCTAGCCAGAATTCGCACTTACTTAACTTAGCGTACAGCTTGTGCTCCCGCAATTTCTCCAATACGAGTTTCAGATGCTCCGCATGCTCCTCTGGACTCTTGGAGTAAATTAAAATGTCGTCGATAAAGACTACCACGAACTTGTCAAGATAAGGTCAGAATACCCGGTGCATCAGGTCCATGAATACTATTGGAGCATTAGTCACCCCAAATGGCATCACTACGAACTCGAAGTGTCCATATCTGTTGTTAAAGGTTGTCTTGGGAATATCATCTTCTCTTATCTGCACCTGGTAGTACCCTTGCCTCAGATCCAACTTAGAGTAGCAACTGGTCGAACAGCTCGTCAATCAACGGTAAAGGATACTTGTTCTTGACCGTTAAATTGTTCAACCCTCGGTATTCGATGCATAGCCTCAGAGTTCCGTCCTTTTTCTTCACAAATAGCACAGGGGCTCCCCAAGGCGACGTGCTAGGTCTGATATAACCTTGACTCACTAACTCCTCTAATTGCTCCTTCAACTCTTTCAACTCTGCCGGCGCCATCCAATATGGTGTCCGCGATACTGGTTTTGCTTCCGGAACTAAGTCGATGGTGAATTCCACTTCTCAGCTAGGAGGTAGAGAATCAAGTTCTACCAGAAATATATCGGGGAAATCCCTTACTACTTCAGTGTCCTCCAGGGTGCACTGGTCATTTGGCTTGTTTATCACGTAAGCCAGGTACCCTTGACACCCTCGCTTCAATAATTTTCAGGCTTTAGCCTCTGCAATCAAGTACTTACATTCTCTCACCCTCTTGCCATTAAATTCTAATACATCACGACCCGGTCTGATGAACTGGACTGTCTTATTTCTACAGTCTACCCTAGCCCCATATTTGGCTAACCAGTCCATCCCCAAAATCAAGTCATAATCCTTAAGGTCTAACACTATCAAATCCCCCTTCAAACTTTCTTTCCCCACATTAACTTTACACTCCTTTACATACCGATCCGCTTGCACCATTTTCCCCAGAGGTGTGCTTACCTCTAAAATAAATGGTAGCTCCATTCCATCCCAACCCAAATGACATGCACACAACTTATTTATATAGGAATGAGTAGAGTCAGGATCAATCAAAGCATTAATGGAACGTCCTTGAACAGTGAACGTACTTTCTACCACTGCTGCATCGACCCCAACTTCCTCTCTATTGAGAGCGAATACCTTAGCCTTCACTTGTGGCTTTAGTGCTCCACTCCCGGATACTCCCGCGGGGTTGGCTCGGTTGGGCCCCGAGTTCTGAGTCGGGTTTCCTTGCCCGACGTGGTGCAATATGGGGCAGGCGTTCCTCAGGTGGTTCGGGTCACCACAGTGATAGCATTTCCTTTCACCACCCTTAGACCAACAATTTCTCTCGATGTGGCCTTTCCTTCCACACTGCCTGTATGATGGGAGATTCGGGGCAAGTCCACTTGGTGTTGTTCGGGCTTGCTTCCCTCGGTTCTACCATTGATGATTGGCGGGGCGCTTGTGGGGTTGCGGTCTCGGAAATTGTCCTTGCGGCTGTCTCGGTGGCTGGAAGGGTTTTATTGCCATCCGGCTGCGGTCCTCATTCTCCGTTCGAGTGGCTACGTCCACAGCCCCCGAATAAGTGGTTGGTGGAGCAGGTGTCAATGCTCTCCTCAGCTCTGGTCTCAGCCCCTTAACGAACTGCCTTGTCCTATTTTGCTCGGTATCCACCAATCTCCGGCAGTATTTCAACAATTGAGTGAACCGGGCCGCGTACTGGGCTACTGACATGTTTCCCTGCATCAGATTTTGGAATTCGTCCTCTCGCTTCTCCACAATCCATTGTGGAATGTATTCAGCCCTGAAGGCTTCAACGAAGTTGGACCACGTCTATTCCTACTCGTCTGCCTCCCAGTCATCTTGGACCCGCTGCCACCATGCCCGAGCTGGTCCTCTTAATCGGAAAGCTGCAAACTTAACCATCCGCTCCTCAGTGTACTAGAGCGTCGCGAATATATCCTCTAGCTGTTCAACCCACTACTCTGTCTTCTAATCTTGTTCTGCTTCGCCTAGGAAGACGAGCGGCTGAAACTTCGAGAACCTCTCTAAAGCCTCATCCTCACCCCGAGGGTTCCCTTCACCACAGTTAGGTGCTTGCATTTGGGATGTTTCCACTTCCGGTGCCACTTGATTGGCCTCTGGAGCTCTTCCACCTGCTGAAGCTGTACGGCGCTTGGGTGCCATTCTAAACCACACCCCAAATGATAAGTGTATGCATGTAAGGTTCAAATCATTTTAGTTGCACATGCATTCATAGTCAAATATGTGTAACAGAAATCGAAGATAAATTTCATCTAAGGAATAAATTCTTTTTCCATAAATGGACCTGTACAAATTCAAAATTTGACAGAAAGCAGAATTTAAAAATCCTTGACATCCAAGTTCTCAAAAAAAAAAAAAAATAGTAAACAAATAAACATCCATTTCAGAATAACTCCTAGTCCTCTAGTCCTCATCAAAATCCTCATTATCAGCCTCATACAACCAACCCCCGGTGTTCTTAGAAAACTCTACCCAACCCCGCTAGCAAATACCTCCATTGGCTCCTTCCCAGGGTGCCTAGAACTCTCCCTGGGCTCAACTCGGCTGACGAAAGGAATGAAATAA
The DNA here is from genome assembly GCA_026120185.1 of Voacanga thouarsii. Classification (NCBI taxonomy): domain Eukaryota; kingdom Viridiplantae; phylum Streptophyta; class Magnoliopsida; order Gentianales; family Apocynaceae; genus Voacanga; species Voacanga thouarsii. Next base: position 1,535,998 of record JANUWF010003397.1, read on the forward strand.
GGCCTAGGCAGAGAATCATAGTCTATCTCCCCCGGGTCATCGCTATCTGCTGCTAAGTCCACCTCGGGATTAGAAGGGTGGGGTTCAGGCACCACTATCATCACCTCATCTTCACTATCCGAGCTTATGTCAATCACCGGAATTGGGGGTGGCTCAATGATCTGGACCTCATCATCACTATTATCCTCCATAGGGTTAATCTCATCATCACTGTTATCCTCTATAGGGATAACCTCATCAACATTGTTATCCTCCATGGGGATAACTGGCTGAGGGGCAGGCTGGGGAACTGGAAGGTCCTCCAGGTCTAGAAAGATAGGCGGGTGCCATTGCTGCCCTTTCCTCGCAGTCCTAAGCAGTCTAACTATCCAACAACATCAACAAGATATGTAAGATAAAGATTTAGACTTAAAGAAATAGCACCAATACTATCGATAATTGCCTAAACCTAATCTCTGATACCACTTGTAACACCCTGCTACCTAGGTTCGCCAGGGCCGGGGATGTCGCCCCGTCCAAAGGACAAGGGGTCTTTATAACTAGGTCACACAAATAAAATAGTGGAATAAAATAATACTTTAACTTAAAAATTTATTACATCCCAAAATACTCCAAGAATAAATCCATGAATTCCCAAAATAAAACCAAAAATAAAATTATCCACTACTGACTCCCCAAAGCAATACATAGAAATAAACAATAACAATCTCTTCCCAGGTAGATTGCACTAGCTACTCATCCCCACAGCAAGATCGACTTGAAATCATGGTAAAAAGGTGATGAGACAGAAATCTCAGTAAGTCCGTGTGTGCTTTGGGTGTTTAGTAAAAGCAGTTCATGGATGCAAAGTGCGAAATCTTTATAAGAGAAATATTGGCAAGCAATAAACATTAGTCAAAAGCAAGAGTGGCGTTTTAGCTTTTCCAGCTATACATGATCAACAAAAACAACCACTCATAAGAAAGGATTATGGGTTACCACACGTTGGGCCCACAACCGGATGGTCAGCATGCTACACTTTGTGCATACCGCTGGTAAGAATCCAACACTTTGTCCAGACTGACAAAAGTAGGTGATCGGCCTACTGGGCAAGATACTCCTCCTTCTCTATACCCAAACAGCAACCGGGTGTCCATTCCGGCAAAACACAGTCACTTGACTGAAAAGAACTCTTCTAGCTCAGACCGACACGACCCACTGGACTGACATCCTCTCCGGGAAGGACTCACCCATCAGAGGTGGCCACCTACTGAGAGACTTACCCTAACCCCTCAAGGACTAGTCCTAGTAGTCCACCCTTATTGAGTACTCAACGACGTTTCCCACCTAGGATAAAATGAACAAAACATTGTTCCACATGAAAATGGCATTTTGAGGGTTTCCAAAGTCCTTGTAAAAATCAGCTTTAGAAAGAGTTTGAGTTTCTCAAATATGCTCATTGATTTTTAAATAATTCAAATGTTTGAAATAAGAGAGAGTTCAACCCCCAATTGTCTTTACATAAATGAGTTTCCATACACTGTACATTTGGCTTGCCATGAGAAAAACATTTCACATCAATCAGGTTTTATGCAGGAGCTTACCTGACTCTTGCTCACAAATAAAAGGTCTCCAACAGCTGACCTAACCCGCATGGGCAAATACAAAACACAATCAATTTCAAGCCACAATCCACTTCCTCAATTTTAAAACAACTCAACGTACTACTATCATGATCCTAGTGTCCCAAGCTTTAAGGCCACTTAACAAATAAATAGGTTTATAGGCTAAGAATAATTTGATATTTAAAATAATTAATGTTTTGGGAAATAGGTACTAATAAGTTAAAGGTTTAAAACTTGCTAAGAAAAATTTAGAGTTTATTTGTTAATGATTTATTAATAATTTAGTTGTTAGGAAATAATTGATAACTAAAGTTCGTTGAAAATGAATTTTAATGAATCTTGCTTGAAAAATAATAAATAAGTTTTAATAGGTTTTGATTAAAAGATGATAATTAAATTTATAGAAATAAGTATTTTACTAATCATGATGATTTCCATAAAAGGCTTTAGTTGATTTCATTATTTTATAAAATATCTATATATTTTATTTTTCTATTAAAACTATTATTTATTTGACTAAATTTTCCTTTATATAAATATAATATTCCAAATCCACCCATCCTAGGGTTTTTCGAAATCACTAGCAAAATTATATTACTAAATATCTTATTCATGAAATAAAAAATTTGCTTAGGGACAACTAAATCATGATCATAATTCCAAGGTTACTCACAATCATGAACATATACAACCATTCAACTTATCGATTCATCCAAATCATGCATACAAGCATAGATCTCAATTTATCAAGACATGATCTAACCTCTACTAGCATAGATATGGCCATGGCTTCAATAATCCAACATGAATATAAGTCCTAATCACCAATGGTGACATAATCTCTAGCATACTTCATCACAAATACTACCTATGACATGGAAACATGCATCAAACCCCAAATCATCATTCAATCAAACAATATAATCCTTCCATGCATAAATCCCATCTCATTCACAATCATACATATATTCATGCTTCAATCTCTACAATGCATTCTCAAATCCTATCACAATCCACATACTATCAACATCATCCTAGAGACATGAATCTAGAATTTAAAAGAAAGATTGAAGGGACTTACTTGGTTGAAGGATGCCTTAACGGAGTTTAGAATGGATCTCAACTCCTACATGCCTAAAATCATCCAAGGAAGGTGGAGGAAGCATGGCCATGGAGGAAGAAGCCATCCGGCCAAGAGAGGGAGTTTCGGCCATGAGAGAGAGAGAGAGAGAGAGAGAGAGAGAGAGAGAGAGAGAGACCATTAGCATGTCTATTCACATATATTCTCACTAGAGGTCAAGATTGGAGAAGATGAAGTTGTTAGAACAAACCTACCTTGAAGATGTTCTTAAACCTTCACAGAATTTTCTGGTTTTGATCCGAAGTAGCAAGTTGATTTGTGGAGTTTGATGTTAAAAATGGTGTTGATGGACTCACGGCAGTGAGTAGGTCAAATCTGGAGATTTTAGAGAAGGTTTGAAGTGATTTGGAGGGGTATTAGCTGAAAGGAAGAAGTGGGTGTTCTTGGTATAGTGTGTGTGTTCTTGAAGGTTGAAGGAATTTGTGAGATTGTAGTTTGCAGCTGCATAAATTCTGTGAGAACTAGGGCTGGCCAAATTTTTGTAGGGTTTAGGAAGATGATTCTCTGATTTGGAAGGGAAAAGGAAAGGTTATTTGTTAAAATCCTTGAAGAATATTTTTAGAAAGCAATTTTGGAAACTAAATAATGTAGAATATCTTGATTATTGGAGAGCTTTGGAAGTCTGCCATGGCTGACTGATTTGAGCAGCATTTCGGTGGGATTAAAGCTGGGTTAAGGAAGCTTATGGTGGCCAAAAATAAGGTGCATAATGGTGGAGAAAAAGTCTGGTTATTTGAGGGATATATTACGGAAGGTTGCTAAACTATGGTGGCTGGAAATTTGGTAATCAATCAAGCATAATTGCAGGGATTTGTTGGAGAGATTTTCGGGCAGCCATGTCTGAATTTAGTGCAGAAGCTTAAGGGAAATAATGGAGCTCAGTTACTGGAGGTTTAAGGAAGGTTTATGCAGAACAACAATGGTGTTTCGGCTGGAGGAAGATTAGGAAACAAAGCTGGACAATTTGGACTGTATAGGATTTCGCTAGGCTGGAATTTCTGGGCAGCTTTTTCGGCTGCCAATTTCCAGCCATCTTGCAGCGAGTTTAAAGAGGAATTTTAGGGGTGTTCAAGGCTGGTTTCTAGCCTTCTTCATAGAGGAAAAACTTGGCTAAAGTGCTCAACAAAATCTGGAAGAAAATAGCTTGGTTTTGGACTCTCAAAGTTGCGATTTGTACAGGAATTTTTCCTGGTTTTGCTCCAGCTTTGAGCAGTCCGAAAATGGCTAAAGAATTCTTGTTGTAAGCTGATCTAAAAGACCATTTTTCCGGTAGCATTTGGGGGGAAATGTTAGCTAAGAATCTCGACACCTTGATGGCACAATAAGCTAGAGAATTTTCAGTCCATTCCAAGAAGGAAGATGAACTAGCTAGAGTGAATTTTCAGCAAGCTTACTAGAGGAATTTTTCCTCTTGGAATCTCCCACAACTCTTCCACATTTTCAGGCCATAAGAAGTCTTTTACTAAGACATTTTGATCCTACAAGACCACAGCACTTTATTGAAATTTCTGGAAAGAAAATGACTAGAACAACTTGATCACACTAATGAGTTGAGAACTAAGGAAAAATCAAAGATCAAGGAAAAATGATTTCCTCTTAGGAAGTTCGAGTAGGCCAAGGGAGTAGAATGAGAATGCTCCTAACATGTCTCTCTTAGGACATCATCACTACCCCCTTCTAAGCACCTAAGGCCGAAATTATTACTTTCCAAGAAAAAAAAAAAAAAAATTAACCAAGCTAAAGCTCCCATGATGGAATTTGAACACAAGACCTCAAGAATTAATTCCAAAGCTCTAACCACTAAACCACAATAACTCTTATTGTTATTTTCACTAGAAAATTATTTCCTATCTAATCCTCATGCCATCTTCCTATTTTCACCTCAAGCAAAAATTACCATTTTGCCCTTCTCTCTCAATACTCACCAACAAGCCTCCAAGACATTAAAACTCAAATCCTTGGCACATAAAATCATATAAAAATATATTTAATCATGCAGTAAAGTATGATATTCATCCCAACCCCCATACACTAAGGTTGGTTTTGACTGGGGTTTCATACTTCTTCTCTTGAAAACCTCCATTGAACAATGCTTCTTTGAGTAGTGATTGAGTAGTTCGCTTGGATCCTTCAAATCACACATTTCTCTTGTGTTTTCTTATGCTTTTATATGCTTTTTGGATGCTATATTCATAGCCTAGGAAGTCTTGGCCAAGTAAGATTCAGAAAAACCAAAATCATTGGAGAATTTCCAAATTCGTACACAGAATATTTGCCTTCCAGAGCGTACCTAGTGCCGGGTACAGTCGGGTTACCTGGTGCTAGGTCTGTTCTATTCGTCTCGGCTTTTATTGTTTATCCAGAATGGACACGACGCAGGGTCTATTAGCTGGGCCTAGTGCCAGGTATTTTCTGGATTCTTCCTGTAATTTGCTCTGTTTCTGCTGCTTGACTAAAATGGACTCAGTGCATGGTCCCTTGGCTAGGCCTGGTGCCTGATCTATTATGGAATTATTAACTTTTCGCTCAAAATCAACTTAAATATGCACAAATTTATAAAAAAAAAAATACTTTTTACAAATAAAATTCAAGTAGGAAGAAATATACCTAGTTATTAAAACAATTGTATCACAAAACAACCTCAAATAACTAGTAAAATAACGGTGATTTTAGCCCCTATCACATACTCCCACACTTGAACATTTGCTTGTCCTCAAGCAAACAAGAATTAGACACTAAGCATATGGAACAAGACAAACAAATTGAGCAAAATTTTTCCTTAGAAAATTCATCCTTAATGAAGACATAACCTTCTTCCAACCTTAAATATAAATTTGTCATTCACTCAGCCTTTCAAAACCTTGTAAACTCTTCTATTAAATTAAACAATCATAAGGCCATCAAAGTTAAGTTAAACAAGCTCATATCCAATACAAGAAAATCATTCTACTCCTCAAGGAAAAACATAGATAACAAAAATCATACCACTTAAGCCATTTAACCAATTCAAGTATTATAAATTCAAATTTACTCAACTTAAGTAATGAGTTAAGGAAAACACTCAATTCTCTTCTTTCCTCTCAAATTTTTTTTCAATGACTTAGGGAATTGATAGCCTCAAGTGAATGGATTTCTCTTCAAGAATCATATTGGCCCCCTTATAGGCATTATACATGTTTTCTGCAATTTTCTTTTTCTTCCTTCTTTCTTTCCTTACCTTCTTGCCTTTGGGATAGCCTTAAAAGAGTGTGATACTTCTTTGTTTATTCTCTTTCACTCACCGTATTGGCCCCCTTTTCAGTAAAAGGTCTATCTTTTTTCTTTTCAAAGATAAAAACATTTTTTTTTTTCAACTCAATTTTTTTCCATCTCACATTTTTTCCTTTTTACTTAAATTTTTTTTCTCACATTTCTTATTCAAAAATCAAATTCAAGCAAATTTTAAATCTATAATACAAGAATTAGTCAACAACTCTTCCCATATTTCATCATATAATCCATATTCAAACATAAAGAATAAAATAAAACTCAAATACCAAGTATAACCAATGTTAACTTAAATTCTCAAGACTTAGCAAAAATCCAACTTAATATACAAGTTTATTTTTTAAATGAAAATCTAACCATAATAAGTGACAAATCCATATCCAAAATTAGTAAGAAAATCATAACTCCATTATAGACAAATAAGCTCAATTTAGCTCCCAAATCAATTTTCAATTTTTTCAATTTTTCAACAAAATTGTTTGGTACCAAAAAAACACAAAATCATACCAAGAAACTACCAAGATCATTGATAAAAACTTAGACAAAGAATATTCCTAAACTACTCCCCACACTTAAATTGGACAATGTCCTCATTGGGCAAAAAATAACACAAGAAAGCGTTTCCAATAGGACCAAAAAAAAAAAAAATGATAACGGAGGGATGGAAAGTTATGCAATACTCCCCAAGTGAAATAAAGCTCCAATAGATATAAAAGAGCTAAATAGATAGAAGACCTTGTTCAAGTGGACTTTATTCCTACATACAAAGAAATAATAAGAAAAGAAAGACATATGTAAATAAAAGAAAAAAATCCTAAGAAAGCAAATAAAGACACAACTCACTCCCCCACATTTAAGATGGAAAATATTTTCCTTATTTGGGGGAAATAATACCTAAAAACTCCTAACATCAAACAAAGATACAAACTCTTTCCACTCATCATACTTCTTTGTCAAACCTTTGTAAAAGAAATTAATGCTCAACAAAAAAGGTAGGCATGATGAGAGTAGGAATAAGAGAGGATTTTGAACAAGGTCATGTTCATGAAATCAATTTTTCTTAGTAAAACAAAATACATGAACCTCATTCTCTAATATTCCTTTAGGCATACAAATATTTTTTCCAACAAATAAATACACATAGTCTCTAACGAATGCATCAAATGTGAAAATCACCATTTAACACTTCAAAAGATTTGTCGCAATGAAAATTTCCCTTTAAACTTAGTATTTGAGTTCTCAAAGATGGGATCAAGAAATCCTTACTTTTCAATACATGATATACAAAAACTAAGTTACCTCCCTTTGAATGGGGTGAAGGGTAGAAATTACCACTATTCTCCAAGGACTTCTTATGATATAGCATTGATAGATCGAACTCCTTGAGTTGTGGTAAACTCAACATATTATCATTGTGACCATTGTTCTCCAGGAGGTGAGCGGAACCTAAGAAATCATGTGACAAAGAGAACTTAGAATTTTTAGCACATAGAGTAGAATCAAATACCTTTCTTGCCACATTACACGAATGTCCCTTGGATCCTCTCTATTTATTTGGGAGTCCTCTTGTTCAAGTGTATGGGCCTTTACGATATCCTCAACCAACTTGGCTAGTTGTGTTCTTGTAGAGCTCATTCATTGGGATGCTTCTTCATGCCACCTTAGGGACGTATTTGTGTTGGAAACAAAAGATTTGATTGAAGCTTCAAGTGAGGTCTTACTAAAAGTGTTAATCCGAGCTTGCAACCTTTCCAACGTATCATCATTATAGCTCCTCTGGCATTGTGCCCATGAATAATTATCTATGATGATGTTTTGAATCTCGTACTCAAAGAAAAATAAAAATTAAAGAAAAAATAAAATTAAAAACAAACAAAAATAACATAAAAACAAAGAAAAGAAAAATACACAAAATAGAAATATTCACAAACTACTGAAACACAAAAGTTAGTGATATTTACAAATACAACAATGGTTAAATCAACAAGACTCGAGTGTTACCGATAGTGCCCATCCTCGGCAATGGCACCAAAAACATGATGCGTGTTTTTTAGTGTAGAAAATATTACCAATAAATTAAACAATCAATCAAGATTTAAATAAAATTCCAACCACTAAAACCACACATACGGGCAAGTATACCTCTTGTATAGTATAGGGCATAGCAAGTATTGAATTCTCGAGAATTTAGACTCCCACATTACTTTAACTAAATCTTTATTATTTAGCCAAAAAAATAATAAGAGAATAAAGAGAAATAAATAAAGATAAAAATATATATAACTCAAGGATGCAATTTTATGTATCTAGATAATTATCTTGATAACACAATATTGAATAAATTAGCATTCATCACAATCAATTATTTTGCTTCGCATCATGAAGGAACTTTCCCTAGTCATGAACTTACTTATGTAGATTCCACTTCTTTCTCAATCCATGGAATCACTATCCTTTGATTAATTTAGCAAATTTTCCAATTAAACCAAAGCAACCAAAAGATGCATTGAACTCATATCTTATAAACATGAAATTAGCTAATGACAATTTGCTCATAGTGAAATCAACTAATCTTTGATTACTTTAGACCTTTAATCTTAATCTCATTTTCCAAGTCCATTAAGATTTAACAAATATGAAATCAATGCAATAAACTCCTAACATTACTTCCCAAGTCAATTATAAGAACCCGCATCAATAACCATTGATAACAAGTAATCAAATACAAAAGATAACAATGGATTAATCAAAAATTCCAATTAGCTCAAAATCATAATCTCCAAAATAATATCCAATTATAATCAAAATATTAAAGACATCGTTGTTAAAGAAAAGTGAACAAAGGAAGAAAAATAAAACTCATAGACAAGCCCTTCTCCTTCTCTTGAAAATCTTATTTGAACAATGCTCTTTTGAGTGGTGATTGAGTGGCTAGCCTGGATCCTTCAAATCACACATTTCGCTTTTGTTTTTTATGCTTTTATAGGCCTCTTGGATGCTAAGTTCATGGCTTAGGAAGTCTTGGCCGAGTAGAATTCAAAAAATACCAAAATCATTGGAGAATTCTCAAATTTGTGCATAGAATATTCACCTTCTAGAGCATACCTAGCACTAGGTACAGGCGGGCCTCCTGGCACCAGGTCTGTTCTCTTATTCTCCTCTTTTACTATTTAACTAGAATGGACCCGGTGCCGGGTCCATTTGCCTGGTCTGGTGCCAGGTCTATTCTAGATTCTTCCTGTAATTTTCTCTGTTTCTACTACTTGATCAGAATGGACCCGACACTTAGTCCTTTGGCTGGGCCTAGTGTCAGGTCTGTTCTAGAATTGTTTACTTTTCGCTCGAAATCAACTTAAATATGCACAAATTTTTCAAAAACACTTTATACAAGCAAAATGTCAAATAATAAGGAATGTGCCTAGTTATTACAATAAATGTATCACAAAATAACCTCAAATAACTAGTAAAATAATGGTAATTTTTGTCCCTATCAAATTTGTTTGTTGGATATCCAAAAGAATCATTCGGATATTATTTTTATCTCCCTTTTGAAAATAAAGTGTTTGTTTCAAGCATGACATTTTCTTAGAGAATGAGAACACGCTCAAATGGGATAGTGGAAGTAAAATTGAACTTAGTGAAGTTCAACATAAATAAATAAACATAGCCAACTATCTAAACCCACATCTATTATGAGAATAGATGAACCTTATAGGTCGAGTAGGATACGTGTGCTACCTGAGAGATATGAATTTCTCATAAGTGACCATAATGACATATTACTCATAGATGAAGATGAGCCTATTATTTACAAGGATATTCTGAATACTTCAAAATCTGACAAATGGCTAGGGGGCATGGAGTTAGAAATGGATTCCACGTACAGCAACTAAATTTGGACATTGGTTGATTCACCAGAAAAAAGAAAACTTATTATGTGCAAATAGGTTTTCAAAAAGAAAACCGACATAAATGGTAATGTAGTTACCTATACTGGTTGCTAAAGGTTATATATCGTTAATAACATGGTATTAACTGTGACGAAACCTTCTCACCAGTTGCCATGCTAAAATCCATAAGGAAACTCCTGGAACTTGCCGCCCATTATGATTATGAGGTCTAGTAAATGGATGTGAAAATAGCTTTCCAAAATGAAAACCTAACTGCGAGAGTGTACATGACACAAACTGAAGGTTTCGCATCCAAAGATAGCACAAAAGTGTACAAGTTGCAAAAGTCTATTTATGGACTTAAACAAACTTTTAGGAGTTGGAACATTCATTTTGATGAAACAATTAAAGAATTTGGTTTCATTCAAAAACATGGATGAACCTTGTGTATACAAGAAGGCTAGAAAGAGTACAATCGTTTTCCTATTACTTTGTGTAGATGAAATATTGCAAAAAGAATTAATGTCTCAGTTCTTCATCCTGTGAAGAATTGGTTATCTAAGAAGTTCTACATAAAAGACCCTGGAGAAGCAACTTATATGTTGGGAATAAGGATGTATAAAGATAGATCAAAAAGGTTTCTCGGTCTTTCATAATCAACATTCATAGATAAAGAGCTGAAGAGGTTCAGTATGGATTAATCCAAAAAGGGATTCTTACCCATGTCTCATGGGGTAATCTTTTCAAAATCGATGTCTCCCAAGGTATAAGTTGAAAGGGATCACATGAATGGAATTCCATATACTTTGGCAATTGGATCTATCATTTATACTATGATATGTACTAGGCCCGATGTATTCTGTGCTTTCAGCTTTATGAGTAAATACCAATCTGACCCTAGAGAGGGTCATTAGGCGACCGTAAAGAATATGCATAAGTACTTGCGAAGGACTAATGAATTATTCTTGGTATATGAAAAAAGTGATTTAAAAATAAAAGGGTATACTGATGCTAGTTTTCAATTCAATAAGGATGATTTCAAATCTTAATCATGCTACAAAAGTTGAAAAAGTTCCAAACAAGATACTGTTACTGACTCAAAGACTGAAGCTGAGTATACAGCTACTTCTAATGTAGTTTGGATCAAGAAGTTCATTACAGAACTAGGAGTGGTCCCTAGCATTATTTATCTAATACTTTTGTATTGTAGCAACACTGGAACTATTGTACTAGCGAAGGAACAATAGTCTCACCAGCAATCTAAACACGTACTAAGATGTTATCACCTAATCCGATAAACCATAGATAGAAAAGATGTAAACATAGAGAGAGTTCACATGGATGAGAACATAGCGGACCGCTCACTAAGATATTGCCCCAAAAGAAATATGACAGACATGTTAAGTCATTCGGTATTTGATCTATAAATGATTGGCTCTAGTGCAAGTGGGAGTTTATTAGTGTTATGCGCTAGAGGCAATCACTTGTATATTGTATATGGTATGTTTATTAATAAAAGGCATTCTTTCTCTTTTAGTTTAATTAATCATTCTACGAATATGTGTATAAAACTGTTAGAAAAATTCCAAGCACAAAGTATAGTATTAAGAAAATTATGATAGTGGTCATAATGTAAGATTTCTAATACACTATGTAACTTGTGCTTAAATTATCCCTAGTCACAATATTAGTAATATAGGGCATCATTAATGCACAAAGACTAGCATGCGTTATATGTTTTGATTTAATCAAGCAGTGGTACTCACACCCATGAGTATTGTGATACTTAAAGTTAACATGTAGATGCTTGTTAAGTGAACAAGTTTATTAGATGACCTAACTATGAGATAATCACATAGATAACTATTTAATATTAGTAATAGAATCTCATTATAATAAATGTGCAAGTATCCTTAGACTTGAGATTTTTAAGGTGATTTATTTATTGAGCATTGTCCTTTGATTCCAATCTTTAGAGTCCCTACAAAACTGCCTATGGAATGAATATTAGATATAATGTAAAGTAAGTGAAAGTAGTTGAGAAGGTCAATAAAGGATTCATCACTCCTAATGGTAGCGGTGTATATCTCATGTCCACTTATATGGAATCATTACTCGAGAAGTCCTTAACCAAGGTGACAATGTATTGGTAATAGTTCCAATTGATACACATATTAAGTAACAGATTCTGAAATAAGTACTATTAAATTCGGACTAGAATTGATTATGTTCTAGTAGGAGTTGGCACTAATTCCATACTCTAAAATCGAATGAGATTAGTATGGTGAATTGATTATTGCATTGATGTTTTGCTATTGAAATGTTCATGTCAAGCCACTTAACTTTCTGACCTTTTGGATGTCCATGATGTATTGGTAGATGCTGCTCATCATTTGCTAAATATAAATTTATTAATTGAAAAAATTAATAAATTAATCATATTTAAAATTAATAAGTTAATTCTAATTATTAAAGATTAGTAATTCCATAGTAATTAGAATTAATTCATATTTTACTACCAATAGATCGTAAAACCCAATACGTAACATATAATAGAGGAATTAGTATTCAAGATATTATATGATAATATTTGGGATTAATTTGTGAGAAGAAATAATAATTGTGTGCTAATTATAAATGTTAAAATTAGTTGGGTGAAATTATAATTATTTAAAAAGCTTGTGGTTGAATTATAAACATGTTATAATTCATAGGGCTTAATTGCAATTATATGAACTCAAGCCCATAATTTGGAAAAAAGGCTAATGATGCTTATTGGTAGCATCAGGGAAAAAGGGACAAAAGTTTCCTAAAGGAGAACACAGGGAATAGCTTTATGGTTTTGTTCCCTCAAAGGTTTCGGAAACAAAAAACATATAGAAAGGGATCTCGTTGGTTTTGTTGTAGGTATGTATATGGGATATATACATGTACCATCATGGGAGTTGAGAAGGATTTAGTAGCTTTTCTTCTACAAAAGAGATTCCAGTGTTTTTCCTTTCTTTTGAAAACAAAATTGCACAGCCCTTTTTTGTTGTTCTTCTAATAAAAAAAACAATTCCCAACCACTAAAAACAAAGGTTGCTAGCACGGGTTTTTATTTTGCGTTGAAGTACAATCCTCATGTGGATTAATATTATAGTAATTCCAATCCTTGGAAATTAGTGTTTTGTGCTCGGATTAATATTATGGAAAAGTTCCGTGCATGACGAGTAATTTTAAAAGCTACATTTTTGAGGTAATGGAATTTTTTTTCTCCCTTTTAACCAGTTTAATTACATACAAGTGATCTTTTGAGTGATTTTCATTTTATTTTTTTGTTGCGTGTAAACTAATTTGGATGATTGAAATCTAATGCACCTTTAGCTGTACATGCTCCTGCTAAAGAGCATGATGTCCAAAAGAAGCACAAAGAGGACAGTGACACAATATCTTATATCATGCTTTTGTTAATGAACTCAGAGCTTCAAAATCAACATGAGCGTACTGATGCTTATGCTATCACCTTCCATCTTAGAGAGTTGTTCAATGTACAAGCTAGAATAGATATATACAAGATCTCAAAGTAATTATTCCTTTCCAACATGGCATAGGGTACTTTAGTAGCAATGTATTGACTGAAGACGCTGGGAATGATAATTGAGAAACTTAGATCACTTGGGATTGGAATAGATCGTGAATTAAGTACTGACTTGGTGCCTCAGTCTTTGCCAAGTTCTTTTTTGCAATTTGTGATGAACTACCAAATGAATAAGATTAACTTCACTTCTCCTGAGTTGTTCAATCTTCTTAAGACTGTAAAATGTACCATCAAAAAAGAAAACAATACAGTCATGTTAGTTGATTCTTCAGTTGCTTCTAAGAAGAAGAAAATTCCTAAAAAGAAGAACAATCAAACCAAACCTAAAGTTAGAATTAAGAAGAAAGAGGCTGCAACCAAAGGACTATGTCTCCATTATGGTAGGATAGGTTATTGGAGACAGAACTACAAGAGCAAATTGGAGAACGTGAAGGAAAATAAGGAGAAGGCGAAGCTTGTTGGTGCTTCTACTTCTACTCTTGGTATGTTTATATTAAGATTAATACTACTTTTAAAAATGAGATATAATTATTGAATACCGGTTGTGAATCTTATTTATACACTAATAAGTTGGGATAAGGAGCAGTAGGAGACTAAAAAAAAGTGATATGGACCTACGAGCTACAATTAGAGTAAAGATTATTGTACTTACTGTGGGGACATATCATTTGTACTTGCTTTCTAGATTAATTCTAGTATTTTTAAACTATTATTATGTTAAAATTTTATTGCAAAACATTATCTCAGTTGCTTGTTTGGACATGGATGCTTTCATTTGATTTTTAAGAATAAAAGTTATTAATTTTCATTGAACGATATCTATGATTGTTTTGCAACATTAATAAATGGTTTGTATATTCTAGATATAGATAATTAAGTGGTTAACATAAATGGGGGGAAAAAATAAAGAAAATATAATGTGACCCTATATTACTTATGCATTATTACTTAGGCTATGTAAACTAGAATCGCGTTTCTAAGTTGCTCAAGATTGGTAACTTTGGATAATTTGATTATGAATCATATAGTACATATGAATCTTGTTTGCTTGGTAAAATGACAAAAACCTCTTTTTCCAGAAGAGAGGAAAGGCCTAAGCAATTATTGGAACTAATTCATACTGATGTATGTAGGCCAATAATATTGCGAGCAAGAGGGGTTATCAATACTTCATAACCTTTATCGATAACTATTCATGATTTAGGTATTTATATTTAATGAAATACAAATCTAAAGTATTAGATAAGTTCAAAGAATTCAGAAATAAAGTATGGAAGCAATTTGATAAGAGTATTAAAACTTTAAGATCCTATCAAGGAGAGAAATACTTTAGCCAAGAGTTTCAGAGTTATCTTAGAGATAATAGAATATTATCTCAATAGACTCCTCTGTAACCACCCTAACATAACGGTGTATATGAAAGAAGGAATCAAACCCTACTAGATATTGTTCGAACCATGATAGTTTTTGCAGAATTACCCAAATCATTTTGGGGATATGCACTAGAAACTACTATTAATATTTCAAACAGAGTTCCATTAAAGATGGTTGATATGAACAATTATGTGTTATTTTTTTGTAAAAGACCAAAATTAGCTCGCTTAAGAATATGGAGATGTCCTACTTATATTAAGAGGAAAAAATTAGATAAACTTGAAAATAAATCTGATAAATATTTATTTGTCAAATATCCAAAATAATCATATGGATATTATTTCTATCTTCATTCAAAAAAATTATTTGTTTGTTCCAAAGAATGTTGTCTTCTTGGAGAAGGAATTCATGCTTAAAGGAGATAGTAGGAGTAAAATTGAACTTAATAAAGTTTAAGAAGAATAAACAAATGTTAATCAAAAGATGATTCCGTATGTATTGATAGAATAGATAAACCTTTATATACACAAGAACCTCGAAGATTATATAAGACACATGAGGCACCTGAGAGATATTAATTTCTCATTAGTAAGCACAATCACTTATTGCTTATAGAAGAAGATGGACATACTATTTACAAAGAACTGAAAGGTTCAGAATCTGACAAATGACTTGAAGCTATGAAGTCAGAAATAGATTTCATGTAAGACAATCAAGTTTGGACTTTGGTTGATCTATGTGAAGGCATGACTAGTTACTAAAGGATATCGTTAGAAACAAGGTATTGGTTAGGATAAGACTATTTCACTCGTAGCAATTATAAAATTCGTAAGAATACTCCTAGCATTTGCTCACTATGATTATAAAATTTAGCAAATGGATATAAAAATATCTTTTCTTATTGGAAATTTTACTAAGGAAGAGTATATGACATAATCTAAGGGTTCCACATCTAAAGATAATACCAGAGTATATAAGCTACAAAGGCCATTTATGGACTAAAGCAAGTTTTTTAGAGTTGAAACATCCATTTTGATGAAAGAGTCAAGAAATTTAGTTTCATACAAAACATGGATAAACATTGTGTGTATAAGAATGTTAGTGGGAGTGCAACTATTTACTTGTTGAAATTTGTAGATGACATATTATTACAAGGAAATGATGTCTCGGCTCTTCAATAAGTCAAAATAGGATTATTAAAGAATTTCTCCATGACAGACCTTGTTAATGTAACCTATATTCTGGGGATAAGGATATATATAGATGGATCAAAAAAGCTGGTTGGTCTTCACAGTCTACATACATAAATAGAGTATGTTCAACATGGATCAATCTAAAAAAAGATTCTAAGTAAGCCTTTTAAAATCTATGTATCCTCAGAAACAAGATGAAAGGGATCACTGAGTAGGATATCATATCCTTTAGAAATTAAATCTATCATGTATGATGTGATATGTAATAGGGTTGATATATCATGTGCTCTTAGTTTGATGAGAAAATACCAATTTGACCCTGCAAAAGGTCATTGGGTGGCTCTTAAGAACATCTTTAAGTACCTAAGGAGGACCAAATATGTATTCTTGTATATGGAGAATGCGACTTATAAGTCAAAAGGTATGTTGATGCCAATTTCCAATCTGATAAGGATGACTATAAATTATAATCAGACTATGTGTTCATATTAGGTAAAGAGGCAGTTAGTTAGAAAAGTTTTAAGCAAGATACTATTGGCAATTTGACCACAGAAATTGAGTACATAGTGACTTCTGAAGTAGCTAAAGAGGTAATTTAGATCAAGAAATTTGTAATGGAATTAGGAATATTACCGAGCATTGTTGATCCAATACTTTTGCATTGTGATAATACTGGAGCCACTGCACAAGTAAATGAACTATGGTTTCATCGACGGTCCAAGCATGTACTTGGGTGCTATCACTTCATACGAGAGATTATTTATAGGAAAGATGTAATGATGCGTAAGGTTTGAGTTATAAAAATCATGCAATTTTGAATCCATTCCTAATCAAGTTTTAATTAAAATATTAACCACCAAATCACACATATAAACAAGTGCACTCATCATTAGACATAGTACAGGGAATTAACTAGTATTTGATCATCAAGGAACAAGAACACACTAGTCACTTCTCATTCACTGTCTAACCAACCAATTAGAGTGACAAAGAGTGAAAATAAAAATAAAGATTAAAGATAAAATATACACACAACTCTTGGAGAGAAAAATATGTAACTAAATAGTTATTCTTGAGAACATGTTATAAACTAGTTAGCACTTATCACAATCAATCATTATCTTGGCATCATGAAGGTATAAAGATAGAACCCACTTCTTTCTCAATCTATGGAATCACTATCTCTTGATTAAATTAGTAGATTTTCCAACCAAACCAACATAACCAAAAAGATGTATTAAGCTCATTCCTCATGAATATCCCAATACTTTAGGCAATATAAACATGAAATTAGCCAATAACCTTATACTTTAGGCAAAATCAACTAACCTTTGATTATCTAAGTTCAATTCTTAACCATTTTTTCCCAATCCAGTTAAGACAACAATTATAGAATTAATTAAATTGAACTCAATTTTAACTTCGTTTCCCCAGTCCATTAGAAAGGAAATTCAACTTCATCAATCCACTAGAGAAAAAACAAGTAATCAAATACCAAGAACAACAATTAAATGACCAAGGACTAAATAAATCACAATATCACGAATCTAAAAATAACATCCAAATACAACCAAAACATTAATCTTATTGTTGTTCAAAGAAAAAGAAAACAAATGTCTTAAAAAGAACTCATAGACAAGCCTTCTTCTTCCTCTTGAAGACTTTCTTGAAATAATGCTCCTTGAGTGATGAATTCATATTCTAATGACTAACTTTAGCTTTGATCCTTGAATTCATACCTTAATCCTCACTTTTTCTTGTTTAAATAGACCTCTTGGCTGCCAAAAAATATTTCCTAGAAGTCCTGGGCTGAGTGCAAGTTGAAAACAATTAAACCTCTTAAGAAATTCCCAATTTTGTTCATAATAGAAGTCAAAAGTTCCTATGAACAAACTAGGGCTAGTGTCTGGTCACTTCGTTTGGACGGGGGCCAGTCCAGCTTTGGATTTCAACAGTTTTGCTCTATTTTTCTAGATTACAACCAGGGCCGGAACAACAAGGTTGAGTAGGCGTTGGGTTAACACTGGAAATCCCTAATTTCGCTCCAAATCCTTCATTTTTTTTTTTATAAAACTACTGGAAACACTTTCCACAAGCAAAATATCGGATAGGAAGTGAAGCGACTAGTTATTGAATCAAAAGTATCACAAAACAATATCAAATAACTAGAAAAATATAGGAAAATCTAGGCCCTATCACACTCCCCCACACTTAAGCTTTTCTTATCCCCAAGCAAAGAAGAATAAAACACTAAGAAAATAGCTTATAAACAACTCATCACACTTATCTATAGCACATTCATCCACAATAAAGTTGTAAATACCTTCCAACCTTAAAACATAAAACTTGTCATTTATTTAACCCTTTCAAAACCTTACAAACTTATGTATTAAACTAAATAATCCCAAGGCCATCAAAGTTAAGTTAAACAAGCTCATATCTAGTACCAAAAAATTATTCCACCCCTTGAGCAAAAATATAGACAACACAACTCATAAAAATCAAGCCCTTTCACCAACTAAAGTATCATGAACTCAATTTTGTAAAACCTCAAGTAGTGAAATATGGAAACAACCCTTTTTTTTATTTTTTTTTAGTGACTTAGAGAATTGATAACCTTAAGTGAATGAATTTCTTTTTACACACCGTATTTGTCCCTTTATAGTCATCCTTATTTTTTTTTTTTTTTGAACATTTTTCTTTCTTTCTTACATTCTTGCCTTCAAGGTAGCCTCAAGAGAATGCACTGAACACTTCCTACTTCTCCATATTAACCCATTTTTTAGCAAAAGATCTTTTCTTCTTCTTTTTCAAAGATAAAAATATATATATATTTTTTTTACTTATGTTGTTTTCAACTCATATGTCTTTTCACTCTATTTTTTTTTTCTTACATTCGTTATTCACAATTCAAAGTCAAACAAATTATAATTCCATAACACAAGAATTAATCAATAAAACATAAAGAATAAAACAAAAATCAAATACTAAATATAACTAAGGTAAACTAAAATTCTCAATACTTATAAAATCTAACTTAATACACAAGTTAACTCCTTTAAAACATCCAACCATAATGCATGACAATTTCATATACGAGGTTAAAAAGAAAATCACACTTTATCATAGATAAATCAACTCAAATCCATGCCCAAAAAATCAATTTCATCCAAAAATTTCCAAAAACAGCGCAAACATGCTCAAATTTTTTTCAAGAAGATGAAGAAAGCATTGAATTGAATTCTTCCCCCATACTTAAATTAGATATTGTCATCAATGGCCTAAAATAGCATAATACAACATATACAATGGACGAATAAAAATAAAGGGGGAAGAAAATAAGACAAAAATAAATAAATACTCTCCATATCCAAGAATTGTGAAATCAAAGTTGAATTCATCCCAAAGAATGTGTTCTTTTGACAATGATGGAGCATTCCAAACACAAGAAACACAACAAAAATATAAAACTACAATAACAAAAAAAGGAAAATAAATAGCTAAAAGAAACAACTACATCTAAGAAAAGGAATTAAAATTCAAAGAGAAAAATAGGCAAAACAAAATCTAAAAAGACTAAGAAAAATAAAAGGCCATTCTTGAGCATCATGGAGTATTACATCTGATTGTGCTGCCTCACTCTCAACTTCTCCAAGGTAGGGCTGCAAAGTTCCTTGGTCAGATAGGAGATTTCTATAACTCCAAAGGGGCATACCTTATGTACTTTGTATGGTCCCGACTACCTTAATTTTAATTTACCTGGGAAAAGCCGGAGTCTAGAATTGAACAATAGCACCTTATCACCTTCTTTGAGAATGTGAGGATGGTGAATGTGCTTATCATGCCATTGCTTCACCTTTTCTTTGTGAAACCTAGAACTCTCATAGGCGTCACTCTGCCATTCAACCAATTCATTCAATTGAAATAAACGCCTTGGTCCTCAAGGTTAAGATCCAAATTAATAAGTTTAATAGTCCAATAAACTTTGTGCTCTATTTCCATTGATAAATGGCAAGACTTCTCATAAACCAATTTATAAAGGGTTATGCCTATTAGGGTTTTATAGGCTGTCCTAGAAGGCCAAAGAATGTCGTCCAATTTAAGACTCTAGTCTTTCCTAGTGTGAGTAGCCACTTTTTCCAATTTTTTTTTTTTTATTTCTCTATTAACCATATCAACTTGGCCATTGGTTTGGGGGTGATACGGGGTAGCAAACTTATGAGTCACATCTAAATATTTAAGAACTTTCATCAATTGTTGATTACAAAAGTGAGTATCCCTATCACTAATAAGCACCTTAGGTACACCAAATCAGGTAAAAAGCTTTTTAAGAAATTTAACTACAATTTGAGCATCATTAGTGGGTAAATCTTATGCCTCTACCCATTTAGACACATAGTTAACCACAATCAAGATGTATTTATTACCTAATGAGTTAGCAAAAGGTCCCATAAAATCTATTCCCCAACAATAAAAAACCTCACAAGCTTGAAAATTTTGTAATGGTATCCCACTAGATTTAGAGATATTACCTACACGTTGACACCTATCACAACTTTTGACAAACCTATAAGAATCCTTGAAAAGGGTTGGCCAATTGAACAAGGAGTCAAGCACCTTGCGTGCAGTATTGTTGGATTAGTAATGTCCTCCATTAGGTCCTCCATAGTATTGTTAAAGAATATGTTGGCTTTCCATGAAATCCACACATTTTCGAATAACTTGATCAGCACAATACTATTGGATATCTCATACTCGTATTCTATACGTTGCAGCAGAAAATAAAATGAGATATCATCCCAGGACCTGCCTATGTGTGGAAAATAAGACATAAAGATAATAAAGGTAACAACTTTTTACCTTTGTTTGATCATCTAAAGAACAAAAATTTCTTCTTCAAGTTAAGGCACGATCCAGCAATCCTCTAGATCTAACTTCATGAGAGTTGAACGTCTTACCACTATAATCACAGTGTGTGATTATCTCTAACAGTAATCCACATAGAGGAATACTCAAGCACCAAAATTTCCTGTGTTAGCAGAAAAAGATGGCGGCTAGGGTTCTTCACATGAACAATTGAGAGAGAGAGAGGAAAGAAGGTTATGTGTTGCCTAGGGTATCCGCTTTTCCAACCTCAGCTAGGGTTTCGATTATATCATATATATATATATATATATATATATATATATAACCAAAAAATCCAGCTAAAATTGAGAATTATAATCCTATTAGAATTCTCTAATTGTAATTGAAAACATCAAGTTCTCACAATTATAATTTGGACCATAAATTATAACTAATTATAATTTGTCCACAACAACTTCTCTTTCTCCCAATTAACCCTACTATGTTATCTAATAACATCTTGAGTATATAATCATCTATTATGTATGACCTATTAGATTTTCCAATCAATTGGTAGAGAACATGAATTAATCGAAACGTCTTTGAGATTAATAATCCATAATTAATTAAAATTAATCATATTAATTATAATCAGTATTGGTTTATTAATTCATCAATTAATAAACCCATATTCCCAAATCATGATCGTCATCTAGCAACACATCATGATCACCCAAGTGTCCAGGAAGTTAAATGGCTTGACATGAACCCTTCAATAACAAACTTCAATGCAATTAACTCCTTTCACCATACAATATCTCATTTAGTTTGGAGTACGGAATTAGTGCCAACTTCCTCCAGAATTAATTTTGGCCCGAATACAATAGTACTTGTACTAAGAACCCACTACTCTAAATGTGTATTAATTGGAACTATTTTCAATACAAATATGCATTGGCCAAGAACTTCTCGAGTAGTAATTCCTACGAGAGGCCGTAAGATATTCACTCCTACTATTAGGAGTGGTGAATCCTTTATTGACCCTCTCAACTACTTTTGTTTACCTCACAACTCACAATGTACCTAATATCCATCCCATAGGTGGCCCTCGATCGAGCTCCGGAGATTGGAATTAAAGTACAATGCTCAACAAATAAAGTACCTTGGAAATCTCAAGTCTAAGGATACTTGCACATTTGCTGTATTGAGATTATATCACTGGCACTAAATAGTTATCCATGTGATTATCTCAAAGCTAGGTCATCCAATGAACTTGTTCATTAACAAGCATCCATGTGTTAACTTTGAGTATCTCAATACTCATGGATATGAGAACCACCTCAGGAAGTCTAACACATGCTAGTCTTAATGCATTAATGATGTCCTGTCTCATTAATACTACGACTAAGGACTATTTAAGTACTAACACTATACAGTGTAGTAAGAATCTCATATCATGATCTTTATCATGATTTCCTTAAAACACAGTGTTGTACTAGAGACTTTATCGAATAGTTATATTACTTAAACGTAAACAAAATAAACACTAAGATAAATAATGCATTTTATTAAAATAAAATGTGTTATATACAATGTACAAGTGATTGCCTCTAGGGCACAACACTAACAAACACCTAAACAAGTAGGGATCCTCCCAAAGATAATGCTTTGCGTCAGACAAGGATTTCTTCTTTTGTTGTGATGTGAACTCCTTAGGGATTATACCTGTAGCTAGGTAGTTAGCAAAATATGCGAACCATGGAGTTTGAGAAGTTTTACCTTCAAGGAACATGAGTTGTTCATCCGAAAATGTGTCATTGATTTCTTCTTCTATCAAAGGCTCTAGGTCAGGAATCTCCAACCAAGATAAGTGATCTACGGACAAGTTCTTGGCTCCCTTCTTGTCCCCTAATCTCTAAGTCAAATTCCTACAATAATAAAAACCATCTAATCAATCTTAGTTTGGAATCATACTTCATTTGAAGGTATTTAAGGACAGAATGGTCAGTATATACAATGATTTTGGATAAAATAAGGTAAGAACAGAATTTATCAAAGAAAAAACTATTCCAAGTAGTTCTTTTTTCTGTTGTGGTGTCATTCTCTTAAGTTCCTGTAAGTGTCTTGCCTGCATAGTAGATAGGCAAAAAATGCTTATTTCTCCTTTGTCCAAGCACTACACTTACTGCATAGTCACTAATATAACATATTAGTTCAAAAGAGAGAGACCAATGCAGTGCAATTAAAATAGGAGAAATGATCAAATTTTCTTTAATTTCATTAAAAGTTTTGAGACCTTTTTCATCAAAATTTAAAATAGCAACATTTTCAAGCAAGGAAGTAAGAGTTTTAGAAATTTTTGAGAAATCCAAAATGACTTCGATAAAAGCCTACATGACCAAGAAAGCTACGAATAGCCTTTACTGAAGTAGGGGAAGGAAGTTTCTGAATTACTTCAAGTTTTGCCCTATCAACCTCAATACCTTTCCTTAAGAGTTTATGTCCAAATACAATACATTCTTGGACCATGAAGTGGCACTTTTCCCAGTTAAGTATAAGGTTGGTCTCCTTACATCTTTGCAACACTTTTCCCAAATTTGCTAAATATAAATCAAAGGAATCACAAAAAAATAGAAAAGTAATCCATAAATACCTCCATGATATCTCCCACAAGCCCCTCAAAAATAGCCATCATGCATCTTTGAAAAGTTCCTAGACCATTGCAAAGACCAAAAGATATATGATGAAATGTAAAAGTACCAAAAGGGCAGGCAAAAGTTATTTTCTCTTGATCCACCAATGCTATGGGAATTTGAAAATAACTGGAAAAACCATCTAAGAAACAATAGAATTCATGTTTGGGAAATCTTTCCAGCATTTGGTCAATGAAAGGAAGAGGGAAATAGACCTTCCTCGTGGCTACATTCAATTGCCTATTGTTGGATGGTTTGCCCACTAAGATTGTATTTTTTTTATGTAATTTTGATTAAAATAATAAAAGTTTTATTCTCATTAATTGTTTATGTTTTTGCATTTTAATTTGTGCATAATTTTGCTAGAAAAGACCCTGTAATACCCCGATCCAAACCACCATTAGTTCAAGGGGAAAATCTTGCATAGCATAGAATTTTATATTGTATTTGATAAATTTGAACTATTTTTATAATGCATATGTGATTTATATATTTGATATTTTATGGAGTAATTTATTTGGAAATAGTTGTGTTATATGAGGTGGTAGAGTTGGTCTTATAGAGTAGAAATTAATGAAAGAATAATGAAGTAAGTTGAATTGGATTTATGAGAGTTTATTTGAAGAAGATTTACACAACAATTATTGTGGAATAGTGGTTAGAGCGCAGTGTGTATTCTTTTGTGACTTGAGTTCAAATCTTAGCTCTTGCAAACATTTTCCTTCTTATCTCTAATTAAACTCTTTTTTCCCTATTTTTTCTCCTCTTGACTGAAATCCCTAGGGTTGCTGCCACATTAATTTCATACTTCCTAAAATATAGGAATGTGATTATTTTGGGTTTTTGCTAAAAAGAATTAAAGTAAATTAAATTCTTATTATTTTCTAGTTAGTATTTTGTTCTAATCTTTTAGGAATTTAATATATTTCAACATCTAGAATTTTCTAAAGTCATTATCCAAAGGATTTATTAAGAAAAAAAAAATAGAGAAGCCTTTATCTTGGAAGCTATGCATAGCTATTATTTTTAATAAAGAAAAGTCCCCCCAAATTAATTTTCTCTAAAGAGTTTTAATTGAAAATAAAGAGATAATATTAAATTCTTAATTGAAATAAATATTTCTTAGTATTAATATATTTTTGAAAATGAGGAATTAAGAAGAAAGAAAATTCAACTTTATCACATAAAAACTAGATTTTATCCCTAAGTATTATTATCTCTAAATTTTTTTTTTGTCTTAAATAAAATAGGGTATTAACTAAAATATTTCTTGGATTAATACCTATTTTCGTTGCTTAAAATTTCTAGAAAAATAGAAGCCCTAGCTGCCACCTTAATGGACATTTAGTTCCATTCAAACTCTAAAAAATATAGAAGAAATCTACCCTAGGTAATTTTAACCAACCAAAGTTCTTTTAGCTAAGCAAACAATCAGATTTTCTCCTCTACTTTTCACCCTAAATTCAGCCACCTTGAGCACACACAACTACATGAAAATTCCAGCCATATTGCTCTCAGACTCTCTCTTGTTTTAGCTAAAACAACAATACCAAAAGACTTTATTTTTCCTCTCTTCTTTTTCCTAATGCAAGAGCTGAAATTCATCCTCTCTTTTTCTCCTTTTCTCTCATTATTTTGGCCATAATAGCAACCAGAAATCTGCCATAAAACCCTCCCCAAAACTGCTCAAAATTGGCTACAACAGGAAAGACCAAAAGCTGTCATTTTTCCTTATTATGATCAAGAGTCTAAAACAGGGTAAACTTCTCCCAAACACTAAAACACCCAACTCTAACCTATTTCCTTCATCAAACCAGCCCTCAATCAAACCCTAAACACCCTCTACTGTATGAAAATCCAGCCACCACCCTCTCCAAGCATTCGGCCATTGCAAACTCCAATCCTCTCCAAAATCAAAAGCTAGACTCAAGGTAAGTAACCGTTCAACCTCCTTCAACTTTTATTCAATTCTACTTCTTCATTTCTTCTAAATTTCAGACCGAATAGGACTGATTTACCCCTATCACCCGCGACCTTTGAATCAAGAAAACTAAGAGCAACCACTCAACTCTTCTTCTCAAGTGAACCCAACCAATAATTACCAAAGGTGCCACCTTTACTCTTAGTGTGCCTCGTCAAGAGGTATTTTTTGTCTCAATCTCTTTTACATTCAATTAGGTTGCTTCTATGGTGGTATTATCATGCATGGAGCCTAGATAAAAGCATGATTAGATTAGATTGATGAGTTTGATGGTGCAATATGTTGAACTAGGCATATATGGCGTTGAATATTGTTAAATATTACTATGATGATCTAGATCTATTGTATGTTGAATAAAGATGAGATCTTTTGATGCAATTAGGATTAATATATGGAGTTGGTGGTAGTTGATTATGTAAGTCATTATATAGTTGATGTGAATCGATTATAAGCATGCATAATGATGAGATGTATAACCATGGAAAGCTATAGAGGTGATTTAATGAATTAATCCATCTAGATGCTATGGCTAAATTAGATGATTAATATGATCATAAGGATTCATGATTCAAGAAAAAAAAATAAGTGGATTCATATTTTGTTTCTAATTATAGAATCGTTGATTCTAGATAAGGAAGAAAGTGAAAGAGAGATCAAGAGTTGTTTTGGTTGATTATTGAGAATATCTAAGTAAGTCTCTGCATAACTATTTTGCTAAATAGTACATGCTTGCATGTCTTTTGTACAATGATACTGAAATGGTGTCAACATAATGATTGACATGTTGATTGAAATGTTGATTGAAACATGATGAAATATTATGGTGATACTTTGATACTTGGATTGAGAATGCAAATATTTTATTCTCTAAATAATTTTGTCAAAACACAACTTTTAACTAAACGTTTTACTTTCTTATATGACTAAAACATTTAGAAAAACTTGAAGTGAAAACTATGTTTGGCAAAGCCAAGGTAATAAGTGATTGTGAAAATAAGGGAAATGATTCTGCATCTAAATGGTGAGTGTTGAGTACTCAGTAAGGGTAGGCTAGTGGTACTAGTCTTGGAGGGTTATAGTGAGTCTTCTGGTAGGAGGCCATTACCAGAAGAGGAACTCTATCTAAAGAGAGCACAGTACTATTTAGTCAGGCCGGTCCGAGCTAGTATGTTGGTCCATGAGGACTTTATTTATCCAAATAGGACAACCGGTATATTGGGTGTAGAGATGGAGGAGTATCTCACCCTAGTGGGTGGATCACCTACTGCCCAGTATTGAACGGTTACATTGGAATGCTATCATGATGGTAATCATGATATGGACTTTGATATTATTATTGAATCATTGCTAATCCCTACATTATGAATCTATGGTTTTGATGAATGGATGATTTATCAAGAACTATTTTGTTTTCAATATGATGAGCATTGCTCTACTAAATAGCTGTTTTTTAATGAATATTGACTTGCAAACATATTTTGTGGTTTTGATAAACCTACATACACGAAACTTTTAATGTCACATTCACACACATGGGACTTACTGAGATGCCAATGTCACACTATTTTATATCATGATTTAAGAAGAATGTTTTTTATTAAACAAGTTGGATGAATAAGAGCTGGAAGTTTATTTTATTCTATTTTAGCTTTGTATTTCTTTTGAGAGACGACTGTTAGTTTTGAATTTCAAACTTGTATAAGTATGGTTTTTGGATTTAATAAAATTATAGATTTATTTTATTTTGGCTATTTTTCTTTTGTGTCTCATTATAAAGACCCTTGGTTCTTTGGCTGGGGCAACATCCCTGCCCTTTTTGGGTATGTAGGTAGCAGGGTATTATAAGTGGTATCAGAGATGAGGTTAGGCAATTGAATTTATTGAATAGTTCCTAAACCCTAGGAATTGAGGTTTATTGAATAGTACTTGAATACTAAGAATTGAGATTTAGTTCTGACTTTTCTATGTTTTATTTATAGGATGACAAAAAAAATCCGCAACTGTGACCAGAGACTGGCCTTTTATGTGTAGACTTGCGAGTGGTAGAGCATCTAACCCCATTCCTATACCAAATTCATCATCATCTAATTTAGAGACAGAACCCGAGGGTAGATAGTTTTTGAGTGAAGATAAGATAGACCATGAGCCACCTATGATGGAAGACTTAGGAGTAGAGCAAGAACTTGAAGATCCAATACCAGAGATGCTTGCATTTAAGGAGAATGGGGATATGGTAGAGTATGAGAGAGATGATGAGGGGGAGATAAGGGATGGAGGAGCAATTGGTGATGAGAGTGAGAATGAGCTAGATGGACTTGGGATTAAGAGGGAGGTAGGAGGACTCGAGAGCGAGGGTGGAGCAGAAATGATTGCAGAGGAGGATAGAATTAATACACCTGCTACCATATCTATAGAGGAAGGAATTCCGACGCTTCTGGGAAGTGAGTCATATGAGTCAGGGAGGCCTAAGAGTGCATTGATATTGGCTATGGAAAAGCTTAGGAACGTAGAGCTGAGAGCCAAGCCGAGGGGCAAGAAAGTTAAGGGGTACGTTTTGGGTCGGCCGAAGAAGAGACACCAATCCTTTGGTTTTGCAAAGGATTTCGTGATAGATCACCCTAACAACAACACAAGATGGCTAGTGGAACCTTCTTCCGAGACTTCTGAAGATTTCAGTGACTTTAGTGATGCTTAGAGTTTATAGGACTCTTAGTATTTTTTTTCTTTTATTCTTTTGAAGAGATGTTTACTTATTTATTTAATTTAGGAATGATTATTTGTTTTCAGATTTTGGATAGCCAGAATAAAAGGAGTACCTAGTGGGACACTCTCTTATTTTGTACCAAGTTGGATTTGGTTAATAAAAGCATGTTTTATTGATTTTGCTATTCTATTTGGAGTTCTATATGCAAAATTTATTTTTCATCTAATTGCAAGCTATTTTAAATATATAAGCTATTCAATTGCATGTCATGAACTTTTCCCTAATAAATTTTGAAATGAGTACAAGTAGATGGCAGCAAAATGTAGAGCTACAATACAAGAGAGGACCGTTCGGAGGAGTGAGTCATCAACTCCCAAGTTGGAGCAGACACAACGGTCCACACTAGAAGTGGGGGAGGATTTCGTGTAAGAGCTAGAATTGACATCTAGGGGATCTAGAGAAGTGACCATGGGCCAAACTTTTGACGAGATGGCTGTCATTCTCCAGAACTTGATTGATAAGATGGACAAAGTGGAGAAGAAAGCACCTAAAGGTAAGGATGAGGCACGGGAACGATTCTTGAAGTTCTAGCCTCCTATGCTCCAAGGAGAGGTAGAATAGAATCAGAAGGTAGAGCAACGGATCGAGTAGATGGAGGACATCTTTGCAACTCTGCAGTACACCGAAAAGAGCAGAGTGAAGTTTGCTGCATTTAGGCTGAGAGGACCTACTCGAGCATGGTGAAAATGAGTCTAAGAGGACTGGAAGATAGAGGATTGTAACTGGACATGGAAGAAATTTGACAGGCTTCAGAGCAGTGTATATTTTGCGACGGATAGCTGAGAAGAGGGAGGATGAGTTCCCCTCAACCATGGAGGTATGACTGTGGCCCAGTATGCAACTCAGTTCACTCAACTGTCCAAGTACGGCAAATGCTTGGTGGACACAGAGCAGAAATGCACTCAATAGTTTGTAAAAGGTCTCAGGTAGGACCTAAGGAAAGGATTGGCACTATCCCCACTAGCAGCAAATACTGCCACAGTGGATGCTACAACCTGAACCGAAAATGAGGATAGGAACCGACCAATGCACTGACCCTTCCAAATATATCGGTCATCAATAAGACCTCCGTTCAATAAGCAACCTGCTGCTCCAATGCAGTAGGAATGTAACACCCTACAACTATAGGGCCCGAATAGTTTCGTATGTTGATCCGTCGTAATGACAAGATATCTTTATAATGGTACAATTTAATAGATAACAAACACAGAGACTTAATAGTTTCTAAAGTAATTATATCATATACTTTGAATATTTGCTTGCACAATTTGCGCCTACAAAGTCTCTTGGATCTAAACTTGACTAATAGTACGGTAAAATGCATAAACTAACTTCTTCGGGTCCTGCCTTTATACAAATCCAGGTATTCACAAAAGTTTGTCTAAAAAGCATGGATAAAACTTGTGTGAGATATAATATATCTCAGTAAGTCCCGTAGTATGCTGTGAGAAGTTTTAATAACACTGTGGTTGCGATGCATGACTAAAACTATTGGAACGGTAAAAAGAATCACTTTTTCTTGTTTGAGAAGTATCCATAGTGAAATCAGTGAAGTTTTGCTCTTTTCATTGGGAAAATATAGATTTTCAAGACCAAAATATGGTGAATAATATAAGCGTTGGTCTTTGTAATCAGAAATCATTCCGTATTTTTAAAATACGTTTAAGTATCAAAAATTCTGCATTGCTATTTCATTTAAAAGGAATATCATTCTAACCAATACTGCAACACTGGCCCGTATAGGATTTACAATCCCACATCTTTAATTAGTATGAATAACCTAGGGCGTACGTCGCAATTAAACATACGATAACCATCGTCATGGTTTGCCACAGTGGATTGAGTGTCCCATGCCCTTACCTTCGTTTCTACTTTGGATAACCAGTGCTCGGTAAGGACGACTAAACATCAAAATTTGACACCCCGTGAAATAAGAGATCACAGCCCAGAGGTGGCCACCAACCGAACCGTGTTCTCAAACCCACGTAAGTTAGTATAGGTATAAAGTCCTTTTGAGTACTCAAGGATCATATCACATTAGAGATTATAGCAATGCCTCAACATTTCCACGCTAAAGGAATTTCAAAATAATTTCATTCTGAAGACATTTTCTTTCCCAAAATGACTATAAATATGAATAGATATATAGGTCCATTCTGATATTTCATAAAATCATATTCTCATGCCATGGCTTTTGCAACCTTTATGTATGGCATGCAATCATAAGTTGCTGAATGAAATTCATGCAGGTTTTCCAAATCATTCCATCATATAGGTATGACTTATCCAAATAAAGCATGCTTATACAGTGTATAATCATTAATGCTTCCAAATGATTCATAATATTTTCAATAAAACAAACTAGCATGCTTTATAATATTTTTCTCACAAAAGAGCTTTATTGAAAATGTTGAGTTACTGTAGGGGCTTACCTCTAATAGCTTATCATTCAACAAGATAAATATTCGCTAAGTCATCACCAACGTATAACAATGAATGGCCTACAATAATGATCATTCATAATGCATTTAGTATTCTATGCTTGTCGACGACAATGTACATATGGTCAAATATATAGTTATATAAGGATATCACTTCATTTTCTATTTCATTCCATACTTGAAATGAAATATAATCCTTGCATGCTTGTAATCTATTTCCTTATTTCCACTTCTTCACAAGAATATAAGGTCTTCATATACCCAATTAACTTCTCATTGATCCATGAACAAAAATAATATCCGTTCATAAATTTATTTGTTCATTAATGAAAAATCTTCAATTTCCAATGTTAGCACATCATCTTGTTTTTTGCTCATAAATTTCAGTCCACATGCCCAATTGATGTTAATTTTTTTCAAAAATGTCCTCAAGACATTCCTTGATGATTTCTGATTCATGAACCACTGATTTCCCTTCTCATTTCATTCAGTTTTGCTTATAATATATCAGTTTTTCAATGCCGTCACGGTTTTGGCCTTGTGGTATTTTGAACATAACGTTTTATTCACAACTCCAAATCCGGTAAAATTGGTCCCAAAATGATTCCAAGATAGTTAGATACAAGTTTTAGGCCATAGGGTTCCAGAACAACAAGCCAATTTATACAGTTTATTCATTCATCAAAGCTGCTCGAAAATTCTTCAAAATAGAATTTCTGTTTTTGTTTTATTTCTTCACACAATCTAATCCACTTTAATCCTAACAACTATATAGCACTTGAACCATCTTAAATTCCATCATAATGGCCTTCAATTCTCTGATTTTCATAGATATTTAGCCCAGCAGAATCATATTTTCCAACACCAAGCTCAACATGTACAAACAACAACATTAACAGTTCATTTTCTTCAACAATTAATTCCCTCTTTCCTTTCCATTTCTTTCATCTTCCTATACAGTCATGAACTATCAATTAAACCACCATTAAAACACTTCATCTCTCATATAAAAAATATCATATAGCTTCTCTAATTAGCCGGTATGCAACACACACAAAACAGGCCCAAAACATAGCAATTGCCCAAGTAAATCTCGTACTTCTCATGAATTTCTCAATAAAATTAATACCAAAATAATCCTCCGAATTTAATCTACAACTTTAACTCATAAAATATAGCCTTTTTCTTTGTGTATGAGTTCTTCTCACTTGATTTAGCTCCAAGAATCACCAAGAACACATACTTCTCTCTTTCTTTTCTTATTTTCCTTGATTTTTCTCAACTTTTTTCCCTTATTTTCTCCCTTTTTCTTTCCACTTTCTTTCCTCTCTTATAGCTGCACAAAATCAAGATGTTTTTACAGCATTTCCACCGCCATTTGCTGGTCAAAATTGTGACCAAATTGGTCTCACATTGTGGCTTACTTTACACATGTCATTTTCTTAATTTTTCACAATTTTCCTTATTATTTCTTAAGGTTATTTAAGAAGCTTTTCCAATTACATAATCCCATAAATATTTCACACCTCTAATGGTGTTTTAACATTTGTTTCCATCCACCAATCTTGTTACGCCGCTTGTCTCAATTTCAATCGCATTTTTGAATTTTCCTTAGAAAATAATTGTAATTTCAATCTGTATCGGGAAAATAATTTATTCCACCAATGGAATCTATAAATTTTTTTGAATTCAATAATGGGAATCAAAATTCTCAATTCTTTCTCACTTCTTTCCAAATTGCTGTCAAAATCCCGATCGCGATCAAAATTATGAAAAACACCTCCGATAGCTCAATTTATACTAAAAGACTCGTCTCATCACGCTAATAAATTTTTGTTCTTAATGTACCCTTAAATTCTCATTCTACCAAAAGTAGTCATAATCTGAAGGTTTATGGTACAGTTAGAACAAATCCAAAATTCCATTAGATCCCTATAAATTCCAAAATTCCAATTGTGTCCCAAAATATTTTTATTGCACCAAAATATTGATGGAAAATGCAGAAACAGGGGCATGCACCATAAGTTAAAAAAAATGGAGAAAAATAAAACGCGAGCCATAAAGGCCATGCGGAAGCGTGAAGATTATACCTTTGCGTTCCTTAACCCTCCTAGGTTGCGTAGGAACAGATTGAACGGCTGGAATCGCCTCGCTTTGCACACTTGAAGGAGCTTCCGGTTGAACACCCGCTAGCCTTCGACTTCGCCTTGTTTGCATTAACGCTTAGCTCTCCAGCTCTCGGGATATTCCTCAGCTTAACCTCTAGTTGGTGAACACAATGGGAAAGAGAAACGGTCTCAATTTTCCTTGGTTCGCTCGCTATTGGTTAGCAAAAAACAAGGAGAAAAACAAGAAGAAGAAAACCGTGAGAGAGAGAACTAGAGTGACGTGAGAGTCTTGTGGCTTGTGAAAGAATTAGTGTTTTTTTCTTTTCAAAGAGTAGTTTTATAAGTTAGCCAAAAATTAGGTCTCTCATTATCTAATAAACATATCCCCGGGATTTCAAAACACCCGGATGTTATCCTGAGAATCAGTTTGGCCTAACCTTAAACTCTTCTTAACCGTATCTGGAAAAAAAATCCTAAGGTCCAAGCTATTGGGCCAGATAAATATTTATTATTTTTCTTAGACCCAAAAGGCCCAAAATAATAAATATTAATTATTTATTTTCTGGGCTTACATTAGTAACCCAATAAATAATTAATGAGCCCAAATGAACCATAATAATTAATCTTTAATTATTTATTTCTTGGGCCTATATAAATAACCCAATAAATAATTAAACATTAATTATTTCCCCTAGTTTAAGCCCAGGTTAATTTCTTAATTATTCATACTGGACCTAGGCCCTGAATAATTAATTAACCAAATAAACTAGATGATTAATTTCTCTCAACTCCTATTTTATTTATTTATTTATTTTATTCCAGTCTAATAATAAATTAGACTTCCTGAATAAAATAAAATAAAATAAAATAAAATCCTCTTCAACTGAGACCAATTCCTCAACCCAAAATAGTTAGGACTTACGGGCTATTCCGAGGACCAAAAAGACACATCGCATTGGCTGCTAAAATGACCAAAATACCACTGCTATATAAATAGCTGTATTTTGCATTTTAAATATTTCCTAATATCACCATAAGGAAATATTGACCCCAAGGACAATGCTGCATTCGTAAAGTCTCCGACCTACAGGTGAAATGACTAAAATACCCCTCTACACATCGCCGTACATTTAGAGAGGAAGAAGTGTACTAACACCCCCCTAAATGACATCTACCATCCTTAGGCTTCTAGTCCAATGATCCACGACTTCCTGGAGTGTTTCCGCTTTCCAAGGGAGCTACCCTAAAACAAACATCCAAGTCATGTTTCCCAGGGCCCTAGATAATTTAGACCATTCGGACAACCACAAGGGGCGATATAGTGCAGAAACTATCTTGTATAAGTCTGTCTTAACTAACTAGTCACACATACCTAACATGCAAGTATATTGGCCCTACGATAGACCTCAACTACAGCAAATCAGAGTATATGCTTCCAGCTTCGCTAGACCACCAATTCATACTCAAGTCGTAGAGTACTAGTCCACGCTGTAGCGGTAGTAGTCTAGGTTTCTACCATATAGTACTTTGAGAAACCACTATTACAGGTCCTGTTCTACGTATTCGAAATACGCTTATGTCATGAAGTGAGTGGACTACCCACTGGCTAAAGGTAAGCCATTCCGCATTTGGAATTCATAACATAATAACCTAACACATGATGAGGTTCCCAATCTCATCAATAGGTTAAGAACAAATGTTTATGTGTTAAATAACCCGTGATCAATACCTTACTGTGAAAGACCACCATTCACATTGATCACTTATTTAAACACAACGGGTCTGTTCCAAACGAAAATCGTGCACAAAGAAAAAGTAAATTCACAAACAATTTCTGAAAATAAATTCTTTCATTAAATAATTCGATTTTACATCAGAAACTTCTAAGAGGGCATACAATCCAACAAATATTCAGTTCATTAAACTGATCCCTTCTTATTCTGAGTCTTCATACAAACACTCATTCTATATTAAGTAGACATCTATCAAAGTGTACAAAAGGGGGATGTTACAATCTCCCCTGCTTTAAGGAATTTCGTCCTCAAAATTTGATTTTTCTTGTAGTTTTGTAGAAAATTCCAATTGATATTCTAAACTTTCAATCCATTCCATGATTGGAAAAAGTCTAATATACCGAGGCATTAATTTCTTCCCAATATAGAGGTGTTTGACACTTTCTTCCATATGAAGCTTCAAATAGAGCCATTCCATTTGTTATATGATACCTGTTATTGTATGCAAACTTCGCATATGCCAAACTTGGTTCCAAATCTAAGGTACATGCCCACAACATGTTTTCCAAAGTCCTAATGAATTGTTCCATTTGTCCATCTATTCGCTTGTGTACTACAGTGCTAAATTTCAATGTTGTCGTAGACAATTGTTGCAGCTTACCCCAAACTTTGAAAGTAAATCTCAAATCATGATCAGATACACTAGTGAAGGGTACTTCATACTATCTAATTACTTTCTACATATATTCTTAGTCGGTTTCCTCCAAAGAGTCCCATAAAATTGATTGGGAGAAAATGGCCAATTTTGGTTAATCAATCCACTACAATGCAAATAGTATTTCTCAATCCTACTATCAAGTAATCCAGTTATGAAATCCATGGAAATTTCATCCCACTTCTACAATAGTATGGGCAACGGTTGTAATAACCCTCCAGATCGATGCTGATAATCTTTTACTTGTTGACATGTGAAGCACTAAGCTACAAATTGAGATATATCATGTCAATCCACCAATAATTCCATCTTAAGCCATGATACATCTTAACCGTCTCTGGGTGGATTGTAGACTTACTTTGAGGTGCCTTGCTAAAATACCTTGTTCCTTAGCGATTAGCCGTGGAATCCAATATTAGCCTCGAAGGATTACAACATCATTTTCTTGGGATTTTCATCTTTCTCCTTAATTGCTTATTTCCTTAACATCTTTTGTCATCCTTCATAAGGTTTCACTTTTCTTAAGAAATATGCTCTTACCCTTGTTTCTTACATCAATACTTCTCCTAATATTTCCTTAAGGGCTTCAGAGTATATCTCATAGAGATTATCCATCAAGAGAAATGGAAAAGATTATCTTTACTTCAATTTTGGGAAACTTCTTTCGCACTTTTATATACAGAACATTCCTTGTACCTTTGTCGGAGTCTCAGGGAGTTTTAAATTTATCACTTCTTAACCTTTGCAAGATCTATTATGATTTCTTCCTCTATTGTGATTTCTTCCTCAGATATCACATGCTTCAAAAAGGCTATTTTAGTTAACTAAAATTCAAATTTGGTAAATTTTATGTATACCTTAGCCTCCATCAATTTTTTTCCAAACATTTTTTGAAGGTATACTTTATGTCCCTGAGGACTTATAGAATATACTATGATATCGTCTAAAAGACAATGGTAAGGTTATCCAAGTATAGTTGGTAATTCCAATCCATGAATGTAATAGGGGCATTGGCAACACCGAATAGTATCACTGCAAACTCAACATGCTCGTATTCTGTATTAATCATGGTTTCCAGAATATCCTTCTCTGAATCTGATAATATCCTTACCTTAAGTCCAATTTAGAAAACATCCTGTTCCTTAAAATTGATCAAATAATTCAATAACCATAGGCAAAAGATATTTATTCTTCACTATCACTGTATTTAACCCATGATAATCTAGACACATTCTTAATACTTCATTCTTTTTTTTTCACAAACAACATAGGTGGTCCACAAGGAAGTGTACTATATCGCACAAACTATTGTTTCAATAATTCATGCCACTCTTCTTAAATTCCTTCGCCTTTGTTGGCACCATTCTATAGAAGTTCTTGCAATTGGTTCTGTAAGTAGTACTGAATTAATAGTAATCGCAACTTCTCTTTTTGGAGTAACCTTTATAACAATTTCTGAGTCAAATCTCTAGATATAAGGTAATCCTTCTTTCTTACTTTCTTTCCTCTCCAGAATTCCAATACATCATTCCACGATTCACAAAGTAGTATCACTTTATTTCTATAATCAATTTGGGTATGATATTCCAATAACCAATCCGTAACAAGTATCGTAACATAGTTAAATATATATGATATTTTCATTTAGAACCATATCTTTTACCAATACGTCATGCTCCAGACACCTCTTATCCTTATTCATCTGTTTCCCCTTAAAGAGTGCTAATTCCCAGTTCTTATGGATCTTCTCTACCTTTAATCCTTACCTTGAACAAAAGATAAGCACCATGAAGTGAAGTTGGATTTACCATAATCTTAGCCTTCTTGCCATCAGTAAGACTTTGCCTTCTACAATCATTGTTGTTTTTTTTTACCATTCTAGGATCCATTTTATCCAAAGTGGCCACTTGTTCTTTTACCGATAGTTTATTTGCTCTTGATTTGGAAGTTGCGATTGGGCCTTGATTATCCCTTACAAGTCCCTATCTCATTCCTATATAATTTTCTTCTTGAATTCATTCATCCTATAGATCATCTGGATAAGGTAATTTATGGTTTTATGCTCCTCTTCTCATACTTAAATCAATGAATCACTTATATTTCTTCATTAGCATTTTTTTTTGGAAATTTCTTTTCTTCTGTCGACTAGGTCCTCCAAATCTTTTAGAGTCAAAAGGATAGAATTCCCTTTTATTTATTTGTATAAATTCCTCCAAATCTTCTCCTTCAACTTTTTGGGTCACTTCCGATGGGTCACCCATCATAGTACTTCTCTTGACCAACCACGCTTAACTTTGAAGTTCTATAGGAATATGATATATTAGTGCTAGTATAATTGCTCCCTGCTATATTTTTCACAATACAGGGTTTCTAGTTCACAAAATTTTATGTAAGCACATTATACTAGTGTACAAGTCCTTTGCTTATGCCATATACACAACAAACCCTCAAGTGCACAAGGTCCTCTATTTATTATCACTACTGGTCCTAAAAGCAGGGGTCCAGAAGTAGAGTTAACAAAATAGTACTCGGGTATATCCAATTCCAGGATTCCCTATCCTTAAATTTTATACTGCCGGTAGAGTTTGAATTGCCCCTTACAACATAATTTGTTATCACACCACCTTCAATAGCTTGTCCATTAAACTTGATCAAAGA
The DNA here is from genome assembly GCA_026120185.1 of Voacanga thouarsii. NCBI lineage: Eukaryota > Viridiplantae > Streptophyta > Magnoliopsida > Gentianales > Apocynaceae > Voacanga > Voacanga thouarsii. Next base: position 1,573,985 of record JANUWF010003397.1, read on the forward strand.
TGTCATAACTATCTCAACTATCTCTCCTTCTAACTTATCAGAAGGGATTATAACTAACTTAGGTACCTCAAGTCCAGATATCCTACCTATCTCAATATCTAACTCCATAAGGTTTTCAATTTTCATAAACCTATAACCGTAAACAAAATTATAGGATTTACTATACTATAAGCACTACCATCAAGGATCAAATCCACAATAACCATCTATTGATTTCTAAGGATTGCTTTTATCTAAATTCGATAGTTTTGGATTATATAACTTAATCGACTACTAGGGTGCATCTAACCTCAATAGAATGTAGGAATGCCTAAATCTAGGCTCTAATACCAATTGTAATACCCTATAGCTATAGGGCCCGAATAGCTATGGATATCGCCCTATCGTAATGATAAGCGGTCTTTATAATGATACATTATAATAAATAACAAACATGGAGACTTAATAGCTCCAAAAGGAATTATATCATACACTTTAAATATTTGCTTACACAATCAGCGGCTACAAAGTCTCTTAGATCTAAACCTAAATAATAATAAGGTAAAATGCATCAACTAACTTCTTTGGGTCTTACCTTAATACAAATCTAGGTATTCACAAACGTCTTCCTGAAAAGTATGGATAAAACTTGTGCAAAATATAATACATCTCAGTAAGTCCTGTGGTGTGCAGTGAGAAGTTTTAATAACACTGTGGTTGCAATGCATGATTATAATTGTTGGAACGGTAAAAGGAATCACTATTTCTTGTTTGAGAAGTATCTATAGTGAAATCATTGAAGTATTGCTTTTTTCGTCGGGAAAATAGATTCTCAACCCCAAAACATGGTCAATAATATAAGCTTTGGGCTTTGTAATCAGAAATCATTCCATATTTTCAAAATACATTTAAGTATCCAAAAGTCTGCATTGCTATTTCATTTGGAAGGAATATTATTCCCACTAATATTGCCGCACTGACCCGTACAGGATTTACAATCCCATGTCATTAATTAACATGAATAACCCAGTGTGTATGCCACAATTAAACATACGATAACCATTGTCATGGTTTGCCACACTAGCCCGGGTGTCCCATACCCGTCCCTCTGTTTCCACTTTGGATAATAGGTGCTAGCAAATAACAACTAAACATCAAAATTTGACACCCCGTGAAATAAGAGACCACAACCCGGAGATGGCCACCAACTGGACCATGTTCTCAAACCCACGTGAGTTAGTATAGGTGTAAAGTACTTTTGAGTACTCAAGGATCATATCACATTAGAGATTATAGCAATGCCTCAACATTTCCACGCTAAAGGAATTTCAAAATAATTTCATTCTGAAGACATTTTCTTTCCCAAAATGACTATAAATATGAATAGATATATAGGTCCATTCTGATATTTCATAAAATCATATTCTCATGCCATGGCTTTTGCAACCTTTATGTATGGCATGCAATCATAAGTTGCTGAATGAAATTCATGCAGGTTTTCCAAATCATTCCATCATATAGGTATGACTTATCCAAATAAAGCATGCTTATACAGTGTATAATCATTAATGCTTCCAAATGATTCATAATATTTTCAATAAAACAAACTAGCATGCTTTATAATATTTTTCTCACAAAAGAGCTTTATTGAAAATGTTGAGTTACTGTAGGGACTTACCTCTAATAGCTTATCATTCAACAAGATAAATATTCGCTAAGTCATCACCAACGTATAACAATGAATGGCCTACAATAATGATCATTCATAATGCATTTAGTATTCTATGCTTGTCGACGACAATGTACATATGGTCAAATATATAGTCATATAAGGATATCACTTCATTTTCTATTTCATTCCATGCTTGAAATGAAATATAATCCTTGCATGCTTGTAATCTATTTCCTTATTTCCACTTCTTCACAAGAATATAAGGTCTTCATATACCCAATTAACTTCTCATTCATCCATGAACATAAATAAAATAACTTAATAAATTTATTTGTTGTTTAACGAAAATTCCACAATTTCCAGCTTTGGCACATCGTACTATTTTGCTCATAACTTTCAATCCACATGCCCAATTGATGTTAAATTTTTTCAAAAGTGTCCTCAAGACATTCCTTGATGATTTCCAACTCATGAACCACTGATTTCCCTTCTCATTTCACTCAGTTTTACTTACAATATCTCAGCTTTCCAATCCCGTCACTGTTTTGGCAGCTTATCGTAATTTCAACATAACATTCATACACAACTCCAAATCTGGAAAAATTGTTCCCAAAATGATCCTAAGACATTTAGCTACAAGTTTCAGGTCATTGGGTTGCAGAACAAAAAGCTAATTTATACATTTTATTCATTCTTCAAAGTTGCTTTGAAATTCTTCAAAACAGAATTTCTGTTTTTGCTTTCTTTCTTCACACAACCTATTCGACTTTAATCCTAACAACTATATAACACTTAAACCATCTTAAATTCCATCAAAATGGCCTTCAATTATTTGATTCTCAGACATACTTAGCCCCCGTAAAATCATATTTTTCCAACATCAAGTTCAACATGTGCAAACAACAACGTTGAAACTTCATTTTCTTCAACAATTAATTCCATCTTTCCTTTCCTTTTCTTACACCTTCTTCTGCAGTGTATAACTATCAATTAAACCACCATTAAAACACTTCATATATCAAATAAAACATAGTATATAGCTTCTCCAATTAGTCGGTATGCAACACACACAAAACAGCCGCTACACATAGCAATTGTCCAAGTAATTCTCATACTTCTCATGTATTTCTCACTAAAATTAATACCAAAATAATCCTCACAATTTAATCTACAACTATAATGCATGAAATATAGCCTTTTACATTGTGTATGAGATGTTCTACCTTGATTTTGCTCTAATAATCGCCAAGAACAACAAGAACACACACTTTTCTCTCTCTTTTCTTATTTTCCTTGATTTTTCTCAAAATTTTCTCTTATTTTCTCTCTTTTTATTTTCTCTTTCTTTCCTCCCTTATAGCTGCATGAAATCTGGCTATTTTCACAGCACTTCCACCACCATTTGTTGGTCAAAATTGTAACCAAATTGGTCACACATTGTGGCTAACTTTACAAACGTCATTTTCTCAATTTTCCATAATTTTCCTTATTATTTCTTAAGGTTATTTAATAAGCTTTTCCAATTACATAATCCTATCAATATTTCACACCTCTAATGGTGTTTTGACACTTGTTTCCATCCACCAATCATGTTACGCTTATTATGTCAATTTCGACTGCATTTTAGAATTTTCCATAGAAAATAACTGTAATTTTGGTCTGTATCAGGAAAATATTTTATTCCACTATTGAAACCTATAAATTTCATTGAATCCCATAAATATTTCATACCTCTAATGGCGTTTTGACACTTGTTTCCATCCACTAATCATGTTACGCCACTTGTGTTAATTTCGACTGCATTTTAGAATTTTTCTTAGAAAATAACAGTAATTTCGGTTTGTATCGAAAAAATATTTTATTCCACCAATGAAATCTATAAATTTTACTGAATTCAATAATGGGAATCAAAATTCTCAATTCTTTCTAGTTTTTTCCAAATTGCAGTGAAAATCCCGATCGCGGTTAAAATTACGAAAATACCTCCAATAGCTCAATTTATACAAAAATACTTGTCTTATCACTTTGATCAATTTTTGTTCTTAATGTACCCTTAAATTCTCATTCTATTAAAAGTAGTCACAATATCAAGATTTAGGGTAAGGGTAGAACAAATCCAAATTCCAACAGATCCCTATAAATTCCAAAATTCCAATTGTGTCCCTAAATATTTTTATCGCACTACAATGTTCAGTTCATTAAATTGATCATTTCTTGTTCTGAGTCTTCATACAAATACTTATTCTATATTAAGTAGTCACCTGTCAAAGTGTACAAAAAGGGGATGTTACAATCTCCACTCCTTTAAGGAATTTCATCCTCAAAATTCGAATTTCTCTGTACTTTTGTAGAAAATTTCAATTGATATGCTACACTTTCGATCCATTCCACGATTGGAAAAGGTCCAATATACCGAGGCATTAATTTCTTCCCAATATAGAGGTGTTTGACACTTTCTTCCATATGAAGCTTCGAATGGAGCCATTCCATTTGTTATCTGATACCTATTATTGTATGCAAACTTTGCATATGCCAAACTTGGTTCCAAATCTAAGGTACATGCCCACAACATGTTTTCCAATGTCCTAATGAATTGTTCCATTTGTCCATATGTTCATTTGTGTACTGCAATGCTAAATTTCAATGTTGTCATAGACAATTGTTGCAGCTTACCCCAAATTTTGAAAGTAATTGTCAAATCAAGATCAGATACACTAGTGAGGGGTACTTCATACAATCTAATTACTTCCTATGTATATTCTTGCTCGGTTTCCTCCAAAGAGTCCCATTAATTAATAAGAAGAAAATGGACACTTTAGGTTAATCAATCCACTACAATGAAAATATATTTCATAATCCTATGGTCAGGGTAATCCCATTATGAAATCCATGACAATTTCATCCTACTTCTACGATAGTATGGGCAACGGCTGTAATTACCCTCTAGATCATTAATGATCATCTTTTACTTGTTGGCATGTAAAGAATTAAGATAGAAATTGAGGGATATTATGTTAATCCACCAATAATGCCATTTTAAGACACGATACGTCTTAATCATTTGCGGGTGGATTGTATACTTACTTTGAGGTGCCTTGCGAAAATACCTTACTCCTTAACGATTGGCCTTGGAATCTAATACTGGCCTCGAATGATTACGACATCATTTTCTTAGGATTTTCTTCTTTCTCTTAAATTGCTTCTTTCCTTAACATTTTCTATCTTCCTTCATGTGGTTTCAATTTTCTTGAGATATACGCTCTTACCTTTGTTTCTTACATCAATACTTCTCATAATATTTCCTTAAGGGCTTTAGAGTGTATCTTATAGAGTTTCTCCAACAGGAGAAATGCTAAAGCTTATCTTTACTTCAATTTTGGGAAACTCCTTTCGCACTTTTATATAGAGAACATTCCCTGTACCTTTGTCAGAGTCTTAGGGAGTATCTAATTTATCACTGTCTTAACCTTTGCAGGATCTATTGTGATTTCTTCCTTAGATATCACATGCTTCAAAACGGCTATTTAGTTAACCAAAATTCAAATTTGATAAATTTTACGTATACCATAGCCTCCTGCAATTTTTCCCAACTTTTTTCAAAGGTTTACTTTATGTCCATGAGGACATATAGAATATACTATGATATCGTCTAAAAGGCAACGATAAGGTTATCCAAGTATGGTTGGTACTTCCAATCCATAAACGTAATAGGGAAATTGGTAACACCAAATAGTATCACTACAAACTCAATATGCCCGTATTGTATATTAAATGCGGTTTCTAGAATATCATCCTCCGAATCCGAACCGATAATATCCTTGCCTTACATCCAATTTAGAAAACATCTTGTTCCTTAAAATTGATCAAATAATTCATTAACCTTAGGCAAAAGATATTTATTCTTCATTGTCACTGTATTTAACCCATGATAATCTTGACACATTCTTAATACTCCATTCTTCTTTTTCGTAAACAACATAGGCGGTCCACAAGGAAGTGTACTATTTTGCACAAACTATTGTTTCAATAATTCCTACTACTGTTCTGAAATTCCTTTACCTTTATTGGCACCATTCTATAGAAGTTCTTGGAATTGGTTCAGTAAGTAGTACTGAATTAATAGTAATTGCAACTTCTCTTTCTGGAACAACCCTTCTAACAATTTCTGAGTTGTAACTCCAGATATAAGGTAATCCTGCTTTCTTACTTTCTTTCCCCTCCAGAATTCCAATACATCATTCCTTGGTTCATAAAGTTGTATCACTTTATTTCTATAATCAATTGGGGCATGATATTGCAATAACCAATCCATAACAAGTATAGTATCATAGTCATATATATATGAAATTTTCATTTAGAACCATATCTTCTACCAATACGTTATGCTCCAGACACCTCTTATCCCTATTCATCTATTTCCCCTTAAAGAGTGCTAATTCCCAGTTCATAGGGAACTTTTCTATCTTTAATCCTTATCTTGAACAAAAGATCAGCACTATGAAGAGAAGTTGGATTTAGCAAAATCTTAGCCTTCTTACCATCAGTAAGACTTTTTCTTCTACAATCACTGTTGTTTGTTACTATTCCGAGATCCACTTTATCTAAAGTGACCACTTGTGCTTTTTCTGATAGTTTATTTGCTCTTGATTTGGAAGTTGAGATTAGGCCTTGATTATCCCTTACAAGTCCCGTCTTCAATCCTACATAATTTTCTTCTTGAATTCACTCATCCTATAGATCATCTAGATAAGGTAATTTATGGTTTTATGCTCCTCTTCTCATACTTAATTTAATGAATGACTTACCTATCTTCAATAGTTTTTTTTTTTTTTTTGGAAATTTCTTTTTTTCTATCTACTAGGTCCTCCAAGTTTTTTAGAGTCAAAAGGTTGAATTCCCTTTTATTTATTTGTATAAATTCCTCCAAATCTTCTCTTTCAACTTTTTAGGTCACTTCCCAGGGGTCACCCATTGTAGTACTTCTCTTGCCCAAGCACGCTTAACCTTGAAGTTCTAATGGAATGTGATGCATTAGTGCTGGTATAATTGCACCCCACTATATTTTTCACAGTACAGGGTTTCCAATGTTGGAATATATGCTATCTTAGACTAGTTTTTTGATGTAATTTTCACTTGTATTAATAAAAGTATTTTTGTCATAATTTATTTGTGAAATTTTCTTTATATTTGTGCACGTTTTAATTGAAAAAGACCCATTGTATTTAAGTTAATGGTTCATGTAAATAGAGGTCTTTCACAATAAGATAAGGACCATGGGATACTTAACACATAAACTGTTGTTCTTAACCAGAGGATGAGATTGGGAATCTTATAATGGCAAGGTTATTGTGTTATGAATTCTAAAAATAGAATGGCTTACTTTTAGCCAAGGAGTAGTCTACTCATTTCATAATAGCGTATTTTGAATACGTGGAATAGGACTTGCAGTAGTAGTTTCGAAAAGTATTATGTGATAGAAACCTGGACTACTACTGCTACAGTATGGACTTGTACTCTACAGCTTAAGTATAAGTTGGTGGTCTGACAAAACTAGAAATGTATGGTTTGATATACTATACTCACGGTTCTTTAGAAGGACCAATATACTTGTATGTTGGGTATATATGGCTAGTTAGTTAAGATAGACTTGTATAAGATAGTGTCTATACTATATCACCCCTTGTGGTTGTCCGAATGATTTAATTATTTAGGGCCCTGGGGAATATGATTTGGATATTGGCTTTAAGGTAGCTCCCTTGGAAAGCGAAAATATTCCAAGAAGTCGTATATCATTGGACTAGAAGCCTAAGGATGGTAGATGTCATTTAGAGAAGTATTAGTATACTCTTTCCTCTCTAAATGAACGGCGATGTGTAGAGGGGTATTTTTGTCATTTCACCTGTGGGTCGAAGACATAGCTAACGCAATATTGTCATTGGGGTCAATGCTTCCTATTAGTAATATTAGAAAATATTTAAAATGCAAAATACAGCTATTTTATAGCAAGGGTATTTTGGTTATTTTAGTCGCTAATGCGATGTGTCTTTTTGGTCCTTGAAATAGCCCGTAAGTCCTAATTATTTTAGGTCGAGGAAAAGGTCAAAATGGAAAAATGATTTTATTTTATTCAGGAAGACTAATTTATTTTTAGACTGGAATAATATAAAAGAAATGAGAGAAATTAAATTTATTATCTAGTTTGATTGGTTAATTGATTATTCAGGGCCTCAGCCCAAATTGAATAATTTAAAAAATTAACCTGGGCTTAAAGTAGTTAATAAAAGGCTTAACAATTATTTTAGCTTATTTGAGCTCATTAATTATTTATTGGGTTATTTTAATAGGCCTAGGAAATAAATAATTAATGGTTATTATTTTTGGGCTCATTGGGTCTAAGGAAAAATAATAAATTATTTTGGTCCAATAGCCTGGACTAAAGGGTTTTTTATCATTCACAGTACAGAAAAGTTGGGGATTACCTAAACCTCCTCTGTTGATAACCTTCGGATGTTTGAAATATCAAAACACCGGGGTTGGGTTATCTGGTATGTGAATAGAAGTCGTGCAGGAGAAAAAAAAATCAGAACTTACGACACACAAGAGGAAAAAAAAGAAGAATGGTCTTGTTCTCTCTGCTCTCTCCTTCTCATTCATCCTTTTCTTTTGGAGTTCTTCTTGATATTGCTAATCAATAGCAAGGAATCGAGAAGTGTATTTCCTCGCCTAGGTTGTTTCACCAACATAGATTAGGCGGAGGAATATTCTGAGAAGTGAAAAGCTTTGCGTACAAGCCAAGGACAAGCTAATGGATCACTGGTTTCTCGTCAGAATCGTCATCGAGACAAGTTGCCACTTCAGTGGTCGGCAACTCTTCTTCTTAGCTAAACAGACAAAGGACAAGTAAAGGTATTATTTTAACCTTCTCTTGTTCTGTGTCCATGTTTTTTCCTGGTTTCATTTTCTTCGCATCCATGGCATCCTCTGTTTTCATTGCCTTTATCTAGCACATAAAATTTTATGCAAGCGCATTATACCAATGTTCAAATCCTTAGCACATATCATATACACAACAAATCCTCAAGTCCATAAAGTCCTTTATTCATTATCACTACTAGTCCCAAAAGCTGGGTCTAGAAGTAGAGTTTACAAAATAGTATTCGGGTATATCCAATTCCAGGATTCCCTAAACTTAAATGTTCTATTACCGGCAAAGTTCGAGTCACCCCTTACAGTATAATTTATTATCACACCACTTTCAATAGCTTATCCATTAATATTGATCTAATATGTCATAACTATCTCGATTATCTCTCCTTCTGGCTCATCAAAAGGGATTATACCTAACTTGGGTACCTCAAGTTCAGATATCCTACCTATCTCAATATCTAACTCCACAAGATTTTAAATCTTCATAGACCTTTAACCATAAACACAATTTTTAGCTTGGCTATACTATAAGCTCTACCATCGAGGATCAAATCCACAATAACCATCCACCGATTTCTAAAGATCACTTTTATCTAAATCCGATAGTTTGGGATTATATAACTTAATTGGCTAGTTGGAATGCCTAAATCTCAATAGAAAGTGGGAATTCCTAAATCTAGGCTCTAATACCAATTATAATACCCTACAGCTACAGGGCCTGAATAGCTGTAGAAATTGCCCCGTCGTAAAAACAAGAGGTCTTTATAACGGTACAATTCAATAAATAACAAACAAAGAGACTTAATAGCTCCAAAAGGAATTATATCATATACTTTAAGTATTTGATTACACAATTTGCGGCTACAAAGTCTCTTAGATCGAAACCTGAATAGTAGTAAGGTAAAATGCATCAACTAACTTCTTTGAGTCCTGCATTTATTCAAATCTAGGTGTTCACAAAAGTATGTCTGAAAAGTATAGATAAAACTTGTGTGAGATATAATATATCTCAGTAAGTCCCGTAGGATGCTATGAGAAGGTTTAGTAACACTATGGTTGCGATGTATGATTGAAATTGTGGGAATGTTAAAATGAATCACTATTTCTGGTTTGAGAAGTATCTATAGTGAAATCATTGAAGTATTGCCCTTTTTGTCTGGAAAATAGATTCTCAACACCGAAACATGGTCAATAATATAAGCTTCGGGTTTTGTTATTAGAAATCATTCCGTATTTTCAAAATACGTTTAAGTATCCAAAATTTTACATTGCTATTTCATTTGGAAGGAAGATTATTCCAACCGATATTACCATACTAGCCCGTATAGGATTTACAATCCCACATCATTAATTAATATGAAAAACCCAGCGCATACGCCATAATTAAACATACGACAACCATCGTCATAGTTTTCCACGCTGGCCCGGGTGTCCTATACCCGTCCCTCCTTGTCCACTTTAGATCACTAGTGCTAGTTAAGCACGACTAAATATCAAATACTGGCACCCTATGAAATAATAGCCCACAGCCCAGAGTTGGCCACCAACCGGACTGCGTTCTCAAACCCACGTAAGTTAGTATAAGTGTAAAGTCCCTTTAAGTACTCAAAGGTCATATCACATAAGATATTATAGCAATGTATCAACCTTTCCACAGCCCAATCAATTTTAAAACATTTCCATTCTGAAGATATTTTCTTTCCCGAAATGACTTTGAATATGAACACATATATGAGTGCATTATGATATTTCATAAATTCATATTCTCATACTATGGCTTTCGTAACCTTTACACATGAAATGCAATTATAAGTTGCTTAATGAAATTCATGCACTGTTTCAAAATCATTTCATTATATTGGTATGACTTAGCAAAATAAAGCATTCCAAAAATAGTGCATAATCATTTATACTTCCAAATGATTCATGACATGTTCAATAAAATAAAATAGCATGCTTTATAATATTTTTCCCACAAAAGAGCTTTATTGAAAACGTTGAGTGCATATATAGACTTACCACGAATAGCTTGTCGGTCATCAAGATAAATATTCACTAAGTCGTCACAAATGTTTAACAATGAACGACCATGATGAGTATTTTTTAGTGTAGAAAATATTACGAACAAATAACACAATTACTCATGTTTTAATTAAAATGCCAACCACTAAAATCACACATACGGGCAAGTGTACCTATCGTATAGTATAGAGAATAACAAGTATCGAATCTACGAGAACTTAGACTCCCACCTTACTTTACCCAAATCTTTATTGTTTAGCTAATAAAATAAGAAGAGACTAAAAAGGAAAATAAATAAAGATAAATATAGAGATAACTCAAGGATGCAGTTTCATGTAACTAGACAATTATCTTAAAAACATAATATTAAATCAATTAGCATTCATCACAATCAATTGTCATCTTGGCATCGTGAAGGAACTTAAGTAAAATTCAATCGTTTCTCAATTCATGAACTTACTTATGTAGATTCCGATACTTATGTAGAATCACTATCTCTTGATTAATTTAGCATATTTCCCAAAAAAAACCAAAGCAACCAAAACATGCATTAAACTCATACCTTATAAACATGAAATTAGCTAATTACACTTTGCTAGGGGTGAAATCAATTAATCTTTCATCACTTTAGTCCTTTAATCTTAACTTCGTTTCCCAAGTCCATTAAGATTTGACACATACGAAATCAATGCAATAAATTACTAACATCGTTTCCCAAGACAATTAAAAGAACTCACATCAATAACTAATGATAATAAGTAATCAAATATCAACGATAATAATAGATTGATAAAAAATTCCAATCAACTCAAAATTATACTCTCCAAAATAATATTCAATTACAATTAAAAAATATAGCACATCATTGTCAAAGAAAAGTAAACAAAGGATAAAAGATGAAACTCATAGACAAGTCCTTCTTCTTCTCTTGAAAACCTCATTTGAATTCAGGTGGGATGTCGGCCCGTTTGAATTCTCAGAGTATGGGTCTTTATAACGATTTAAACTTAAAGTAAGCGGTAAAGTCGAAACTTAAGTAAATATATGAAATATGCTCTTTATTTATATAGACATATGAGTCACGATAGCTACATTGTCATAGTTCCCAAAATACATAAGCTAAACCATCTCATAGCCTATATACAATGTTCCCTTCAAAAGATTAGCTATCTGGTGCTAGAGAAGAAGTCTGGGTAGTACTGTTGTTAGTCTTCAGCTCCAATCCCTAAAAAAACAAACATACGTGAGTGGTATGCTCAGTGAGTCTCGTGTGTGCCAGTGTTTTACTTAGAAGAGAAAGTTGGCTTTCATTTTCTTTACTGAAATAAATTTCACAACAGGAAAAACAGCGGTAATTGATAAATTTAAATTCAATTTATCATATACTTTCATAAAACAATGGCTTCCAAACACATGGCCCCTAATTCAAGAAATGTGGGTTCTTCCCCATCTAGAAGTGCGACCCGCATGCAAAGTTCAAAGAACTTCGCCTTCGGCTACATGGTCTCTTGTGCCAGGGACTGCGTTTTACAGTACGTCACCCGTGTTATGCCGGAAGAGTGAGCAGGGTACCAATGTACCTCACCGTGCACTTAGGGATCTTTTACTTACCACCATAAGCTAGGGGTCCTAATCCTGACGTCAATCACCATCGAGGTGGTAAGGGGTTGAACACACCAAGTGTCCCCGTTCGGTCTCATATGAACAACCCACCACCACAATCAATAGGCAATTGCCGGGCTCACAACGGCTAGCCAGGGATGGCTAATTCCATTGTCCTGTCGCCCTGTTCAGAGTAAGATAAGCCCAATAACTAGACCAGGTTATTTGGGTTCATCTATCTCTAACGAAATCTAGTACAATGGTCAAAGCCCTTGCTGAGTACTCAACGTCACCACTGATTCACATATTCAATATACTCCTTTGAACGGAGTATGCTCACCCCGAAGGGAATTCAAAACAACTCATTATTAGGGCCAAACATCATTTTATAAAACTTTTACATCACCCGAGTGGTTATTTTCAAGAGCTAGCAAAATTGTATAAATTTCATCTTCGAAGCCATTAAGCATAAAGAAAGCTCATTGAAACATTTCATTCATCTTGGAAGTCTTTAAGCATAAAGGAAGCTCATTGAAACATTACGTAAATATCAATTAGACTGGATTCATAGGCTTCAATCATATCAAGAAGACATAGCTTATATCAGAGAAACATTAAACTTTGTCAGAAAAACAAATAGCAAATGGTAGTTTTAAAATCAAGGGACTCACCTTGTATATTAAGTAGAAGTTGCACTTGTGTAGACCTAAAATGTGTTCTCTCAACTTGATTCACCTACACCATTGGTATATCCCTTTTGTCATTACTCAATGGTTTCAAATACTTAATGGTTTGAATAAGGTTTCTATAATTTTCTTAAAGAAATAAATGAATTAATACTTTGGATGGTTTTCTGGTCTTACAGCTTTACCACCCCCACCATTCTTCACGCAACTTATTCAATATAGGTCCAAATAAGGTGAGGCTACTTCCATAATATTCCTAAGATGTCCGTTTATCAATTCCAGGTCATGAGTTATGCAAACTCCATCCCATTTTGTACAGTTTTTCAGTGAATTCCACTGTTCCGAGTTTGGTGTTCAGTTTCGTCACTTTCCAGTACTTTATACATATCTCCTCCAATTCAGGTCCAAATGAGGTGAAACCACTTCCTAAATACTCGTAGGACATTTCTATATAAATTTAAGGTCATGGGGTATTCAAACATCTCTCTATTTTGTTTATTTTTACAGCTAAACTTGCTACTCCGAGTTGGTGGTTCAGAATTACAGTTTAGGAACCTAACTTATTTTAACTTATTCCCCTAGTTTCTTCAACATACCCTACCTCATTTAAACCCTTCAATACTTCATTTAACATCCCAATATCAGTATTCTAATAGGTTTTCATATCCCACACTTCTCTTTTATCCAAATAAATTAATTATTCTAAGCTTACCAAACCAGTAAATTTTGGTAGCTTTCATTATTCTTGCTTTTTCTGATCTCTTAGTCATCCAAACCCACACCACCTGATCCAAATCCTTTCTAACTAGTCTAGGACATACTTAGGATTATTTATGCTCAATTTCCAGTCATCTCTACTCAGATTTCCTTTGATATTTCCAAACATCACAAACTGGTTATTTTGTTACTAGCTCTTCTAGTTTCCTTATTATTTTTATCTTCTTCCTTTCCAGATTTCCAGCAAACCATCATTCCAAAATACATTAAATGAACTGAAAATCATGCCTAATTCATCACTCATCCAACCGGTTAATCAACATCCATCACAAAATCAAAATATTTTCATTACTTAACATTCACATGCAATAGCTTCCAACTTCTAGTATCATTCTTTTAGCTTTTGAGAAGTGATCCCTTATCTTTCCAAGATGAAGGCAAAGCTGTAACTGTCCTCCTTTCCTTCCTTTTCCTTTCCTCCTCCTTGCTGCCGGTTCTTCTCTCCTTTTTCTTGCTGCCGAAAATCTCTCTCCCTCTCTTAGTCTTTTTTTTTGTTTTCCTTTCCTCTCTTCACTTTTCTGTTTTTCTTCTCTTCTCCCAGCTTTCTCTCTTGGCCGAAATCCATTCCTGTTGCTCCTATTTATATAGCTTGCTCCACTTAGTCTTATTTTGGTCTTAGTAAAAGATCTAGGGTGAGTTGGCAATTTTAGAAGTCTTGAGACTCCTCTAGGATTTTCAAGAGAGTTGTGGATTGCCCTAGAAAGTTGTAGGATCCTCTAGAAGTTTCAAGAAATTCTTAAAACTTCCTAGGACTAATTTATGCTTAATCAAGTTTAACTTACCCTAATCTCACTTAGCTTAATTAAGCTTAATTAGAGGAAGTCTAATAATAGTCAAATTTGGTCAAAAATGTCATGCTTGCAGGCCACCTCTATTTACTTCTTGTGGGCCCCTCCCTAAAATATCTTTGTGGGTCCCCTAAAATATCTTTGCATATAATATAATATAACTTAAGATATTTATAGCATTAGGTGTAATATATGCATATGCATATATATATATATATATATATATATCATGGTAAGAATAATATAATAATTCAATATAATTATTGAATTTTAATAATACTATAATTTAATATTGCCAAGAGATTTTGATATTAGATAATAAATAGTAATAATGGATAACAACAATAATGAAATAAAATATATCATAAATTCTTTTTATATTTTATCTTCTCTCTTTTTTTTTTTTTAAACAAGTCCACCCTATGCAAGTCCTTTATATAAGACGAGTTATTACATTCTTGATACCAAAATTCATTGCTTAAGAAGTCTAGTCAGAGTAGACTTCAAAAAATACCAAAAGTTTTTGAAAAATACCAAATTCATGTACAACAATCTCATTGTAGAGTGGACTTGGCGCCAGGTCCAATATGTTTTTGTACTCAATTTTGCTCCATTTTTGCTGTTTGTCCAAAATGGACCCGGCGTCTGGTCTCTTAGTTGGGCCTGGTGCCAAGTTTGTTCTGGAATTGTTCATTTTCTCTCGAAATCAACTTAAATCTGCACAAATTTGTCAAAAACACTTTTTATAAGAAAAATGTCAAATAGGAAGAAATATTCTTAGTTATTACAACAAAAGTATCTCAAAACATCCTCAAATAACTAGGAAAATAATCGTGATTTTAGCCCCTATCACATATCCCCACATTTGAACTTTTGCTTGTCCTCATGCAAAACACTTTAACCAAGAAAAATCATCAAAAAAAACACAAGTTCTTTCTTATTAAAAAATTTCTTTACCATAGCAAAGATTATGTCTTCCCTTCTATCTTCAGATACAACTCTTGTCATTCATACCATTTGAAAACAATTCAAACTTTTAGACATTTGACAAGACATCACAAAAATCTTAAAGTCAAATTAATCAAGTGTATACCTTAGTCTAAGAAAATTATTTCACCATTCAAATTAAATTATAGATGGCATGAATCACACGAGTCAAGCCATCTACCAACTCAAGCATTCTAAATCCAAAATTGGCACAACTCAAGTTATGATGTAAAGAAAGCATTCCAATTTTTTTCTCAATGTTTTTTCATTGACCTTGGGAATTAATAGCCTCAAGTGTATGGATTTGTCTTCACACATCGTATTAGCTCCCTTTAGAATTATCACTCATCATCATTTTTTTTTCTAAATAATCTTTCTTTGCTCTTTCTTGCCTTTTTGCCTTCGGAATAGCCTTAAGAGAGTGCACCGAATAATACTTGCTACTTCACCCATATTAACTTCCTTTTCAGCAAAAGGTCTTCAAATATTAACAATAAGAGCATTTTTTTTTTCAACTCAATTCTTTTTTTTTTTTTATCACACAATTCTCCATAATCTTTTATCAACTCACATTCCTCATCATAACTTAAAGATAGATAAAATTTAAACTCATAATACAAGAATTGGCCAATAAACTTTACCCACATTCATCATACTCTCCATATTCAAACTAGATGAGTCAAATACATTCAAACTCCAATGCATAAACAAGATTAATTAAAAATTCTCAAGTCTTGACAATATCCTATCAAACAAAACCAATTTTATAAAAATCCACCAAATGACTGACAAAGAATCATATCTAAGTAATAAAAGTAATTACAACCCTGCTAATCAATGAAAAACCACTGAAATTTTGAAAAATTTGCACAAAAATGATATGAAAAAATATATCTTCAACCTCATTCTTCTCCCCATACTTAAACTAGACACTGTCCTCAATAGCCAAAGATATAACATTAAAAGCACACTCAAGAAGACCAACATCAATAAAGTGGAAGAATAGAGAAAAGAAAATACTTCTATTGTGAATTAACTCCAAAAGTTCCAAACTTTTAAATCTTTAGCTATTCAAAACTTTCAACGAACTC
Organism: Voacanga thouarsii; assembly: GCA_026120185.1. Taxonomy (NCBI): domain Eukaryota; kingdom Viridiplantae; phylum Streptophyta; class Magnoliopsida; order Gentianales; family Apocynaceae; genus Voacanga; species Voacanga thouarsii. The sequence continues at coordinate 1,590,516 of JANUWF010003397.1, forward strand.
GCAACAAAGTTGTTTTTTTTTTTTCAATTAAAATCTTTTAAACCAAAATTTTCCAAAGTAGCTTAATACCAAGATAATTGATAAAAACTAGGACAAAGAATATTACTAAACCACTCCACCACACTTAAACTAGACAATGTTCTCATTTGCAAAAAATTAACACAATAAAGCATCTCCAAAGGGACCAAAAATAGTAAAGGAGGTAGAAAGGTAAGCAATACTTTCCAAATGCAATAAAGTTCCAATAAATATTAAAACATGGAAAGATCTCGTCCAAGAGGACTTTATTCCGACCTACAAAAGAAAGCACAAAATAATAATAATAATAATAATAATAATAATAATAATAATAATAATAATAATAATAATAATAATAATAATAATAATAATAATAATAATAATGAGTGAATGAATGAATGACACACCTAAATAAAAGAAAATAAACTAAAAATCCTACGAAAATAAATAAAGATACGACTCACTCCCTCATACTTATGATGGAAAAAAATTTTCTTTTTGGAGGAAATAACACCTAATAGCTCCTAATATCAAATAAAGATACAAACTCTTTCCACTCATCATGCTTCCTCATCAAACATTTGAAAAAAAAAAATTTAATGCTCATTGAAAAAGGTAAGGATGATGAAGGTAGAAATAAGAGAGGTTTTTGAAAAATAGAGGATTTGTGGAAAATATTAGTTGCAATAAATGTACATGCTAGATCCCCCTTCCATAACACTCTTTTAGACATGTAAATCAAGTTTCTAACACAACGATGTAAATTTTATCCAAAAAGTGCATAAACATGAGAATCACCACTTAACCTTTCAAAAGATTTGTCACAATTGAAATTCCTCTTAAAACTTAGTATTTGAGTTTTCAAAGATGGGATCAGGAAATTCTTACTTTTCAGTGCTTCTACAAATACCAAATTACCTCCCTGAAATTGGGATGAAGGGTAGATTTTGTCAACATCCTCCAAGAGTTCTGTATGATGTATCAGTGAAAGATCTAACTCCTTGAGGTGCGACAAACTCAACACATCATCATTAGGACCATTGTTCTCCAAGAGGTGAGAGGAACCTAAGAAATCATGTGACAATGATAAATTAGAATTATTAGCATATAGAGTAGAATCAAATATCTCTCTTGCCATATTGCGAGATTGTTGCTCGGATCCTCTCTCTTTTATTTAGGAGTGCTCCTGTTTAAGTGTATGGGCCTTTATGGCATCCTCAACCAACTTGGCTAGTTGTGTTCTTTGGTTGCCCAATCATTGGGAAGCTTCTTTATGCCACTTAATGGATGAATTTGAATTAGCAATAAAATAATTTATTGATGCTTCTAATGATGTCTCACTAAAAGCATTAATCCGAGCTTTTAACATTACCAATCTATCATCATTGTTACTCCTTTGAATGTGTGTCCATGGCCACATATGTTCCTATTGTTAGTTCTCCATGATGAGGATTTTAATCTCGTACTCAAAGAAAAACAAAGATCAAATCGAAAAGAAAAATAAAAATAAATAAATATAATAGAAAAACAAAGAAAAGAAAAATACACAATTTAGAAATATTCACAAACTATCCAAACACAAAAGTTAGTTATATTTACAAATATAATAAAGGCTAAATCAACAAGATTCGAGTGTTTCCGTTAGTGCCCATCCCTGGCAACGACGCCAAAACTTGATGCGTGTTTTTTAATATAAAAAATATTACCAATAAATAACATAATTACTCAAGTTTTAATTAAAATACCAACTACTAAAACCACACAACAGTACGATTGGATTGTGGTGAAGAGTACCTTCTCGGTAAATTCAAGGACTATATAGTACATTATGGGATAGTATCCCAGCACTCTACACTGGGAACACCCTAGTAGAATGGAGTAGCTGAGAGAAAGAATAGAACATTGATGGAAATGGTCTATAGCAAGATGTCTAATGCTACTCTTCCAACTTTATTTTGGGATATACCTTGGAAATAACAGTATATATTCTGAACTTGGTACATTCTAAGTTAGTATCTAAGATGCCCTATGAGATGTAGATTGGGTGTAAGCCAAGTCTGAATCTAAAGGCAAAGAAAAAAGAGGATGCTATGCACGCGTGAAAAATAAACTCAGGAAAGCAAAGACACGGAACAACAGATGGTGGAAAATAATACCTTTCTGTGTCCTTGGTCTGTTTGGATGAGAAGACTAGGTCTAAATTACTGGAGTGGCAACTTGTCTTGACAATGATTCCAGTAAAAACCTAGTGATCCTTCAGCTTCTCCTTGGCATGTACGTGGAGCTTTTCGCTTCTAAGAATATTTCTCTACCTAATCTATATTGGTGAAACAACCAAGGCGAGGAATGATCCTTCTTGATCCTTTGCTATTAGTTAGCAAAGATAAGAAGATGAAAGGAAAATAGAGAAAATGAGATAGAGAGAGAGAGCAGAGGAATCAAAACTCTGCTTTTTTTTCCTTCTGTCGCATGAGTCTGTGTTAAAAAACCAAAGATTCCATGACTCCTATTCACGTTCCTTGAAAACTAAAACACCGGTGTATAATATTTCAAAACATCTAAAGGTTATCAACAGAAAAGGTTTGGGTAATCCTTAACTCGTTTGTACCATGAATAAAAATACCCCTTTAGTCCAGGCTATTGGGCCAAAATAATTATTATTTTCCTTGGATCCAATTAGCCTAAAAGTAATAACTATTAATTATTTATTTCCTGTGCCAATATTTCCTGTGCCTATTAAAATAACCTAATAAATAATTAATGTGCCCAAATGAACTAAAATAATTATTAAGCCTTTTATTAACCAGTTTAAGCCTATGTTAATTTTTCTAATTATTCTATCTGGGCTGAGGCCTTAAATAATTATTTAATCAATTAAACTAGATAATAAATCTAATTTCTCTCATTCCTTTATTTTATTCCAGTCCAAAAATAAACTAGACTTTCTAAATAAAATAAAATTCTTTTTAATTGTGACCATTTCTTCGACCTAAAATAATTAGGACTTACAGGCTATTCTGAAGACCAAAAAGACATATCGCCTTGGCTACTAAAATTACCAAAATACCTTTACTATATAAATAGTTGTATTTTGTATTTTAAATATTTCCTAATATCACCATAAGAAAATATTGACCCCAAAGACAATGTTGCATTAGCTATGTCTTTGACCCATAGGTGAAATTACAAAATTACCCTTCTATATATTGCCGTCCATTTAGAGAGGAAAGAATGTACTAACACCTCTCTAAAAGACTTCTACCATCCTTAAGATTCTAGTTCAATGATCCACGACTTCTTAGAATATTCCAGCTTTCCAAGGGAGCTACCCTAAAGCCAATACCCAAGTCATGTTTCGCAAGGTCATGGATAATAAGATTATTCGGACAACCACGAGGGGTGATATGGTATAGACACTATCTTGTACAAGTCTGTCTTGATTAACTAGTCATATATATCCAACATACAAGTATATTGGTCCTTCTCAAGTACCTTAACTATAGTATATCAAAGCACACGCTTCTAGTTTCGTCAGACCACTAACTTATAGTCATGCTGTAAAGTACAAGTCCACGCTGTAACAGTAGAAGTTTAGATTTCTATCACATAGTACTTTTAAGAAACCACTACTATAGGTCCTGTTCTACGTATTTGAAATACACTTTTGTTATTGAAATGAGTAGACTACTTATTCGCTAAAGGTAAGCTATTCCCTATTCGAAATTCATAACACAAAAACCTTGCTGTTATGAAATTCCTATTCTCATCATCCAGCTGAGAACAATAGGTTGTGTGTTATGTATCCCATAGTTCATACCTTACTGTGAAAGTCCTCTATTCACATGAACCATTATTTAGACACAATAGGTTTTTTCAAATAAAATCGTGCACAAATATAAAGAAGATTTTGAAATAAATTTTGAGAAACATACTTCTATTAATGCAAGTCAAAATTACATCAAAAACGTAGTTTAAGAAAGCATACATTCCAACAATCTTCCACTTGCACTCTAAGACTAAGTAAGTCCATAGGTACCTACCCCTATGGCGTCTAAGTGTCTTCTAAAGACTCTTTCTGTCAAAAGCTTGGTGAAAGGATCTGCTAGATTGTTCTTTGAGGTAATCTATTCCAGTATAACTTTCTGCCTCTAGATGAAATTCTGGATTAGGTGGTACTTCCTCTCTATGTGATTCCCTTTTTTGTGGTTCCTTAGTTCTTTGGATTGTGAGACTGTACCAGTATTGTCGCAATACATCACAACTAGTTTGTCCATTTGTGGTATGACTCTAAGTTCCAAAAGGAACTTCAGGAGCCAAACTACTTTCTTGGATGCCTCCGAAGCTGCCACATACTCAACTTCCATGGTTGAGTTAACAATGCAAGATTGCTTGATACTCCTCTATGACATAGCTCCTCTAGACAAAGTGAAGACATATCTTCTAATGGATTTTCTATCATTCTTATCGGCCTGCAAGTCTGAGTGCATGTATCCTGTAGGGACTAAGTCATCAACCCTGTAAACCAGCATATAATCTCTCATACATTTGAGATACTTGAGAATATACTTTACAGCTTACCAATGAACCTCTTTGGGATTTGATTGATATATGCTAACTAAGCCTACGACAAAGTAGATATCTGGCCTAGTACACAAAATAGCATATATGAGACTTTTCACAACCGAAGTATAGGGAATGCTACTCATTATATCTTTTTCTTTTTGAGACTTTGGACAGTTCTTTGAAGAAAAAAAGAACCCATGTCTGTAAGGGATCAATGCCCCCTTGCACGAGTCCTTATTGTACTTGGCCAACATCTTATTAATGTATGTAGCTTGGGATAAACCAACATTCTCTGCTTCCTATTTCTAAGAAGCTTTATTCTGATAATGCAACTGGCTTCACCCAAGTCCTTCATACTAAATTAACAAGATAGCCAAACCTTAGTAGATGACAGTGTCCCTATATCTTTTCCAATGAGTATAATGTCATCTACATATAGGATAAGAAAACAAAATTAATGCCTTCCAGTTTCCTGTACACACATGGTTCTTCCTCGTTTTGAATGAAATCATAAGATTTTACAGCCTCATCGAAACAAATCTTCCATACTCTGGATGCCTTCTTGAGTCCATAACTGGATTTCTTAAGCTTACAAATCATATCTCCTTGGCCTTTAGCAATAAAAGGCTTCTGGTTGGGACATATAAATGTCTTGACTAAGATGACCATTTAAAAATGTCGTCTTAATACCCATTTGTCATATCTCATAGTCATAATGACATACGATGGCAATGAGGATATGAATGGATTTAAATATGGCTATTGGAGAAAAGGTTTTCTCATAGTCGACCCTTTTCTTTCTGAGTATACCTTTTCGCCATAAGCCTAGCTTTGAAGTTTTCCACCTTCCCATCCACTCCCCTCTTTCTCTTGTAGACTTGCTTACACCCAATGGTTTTTATCCCTTCAGGTGAAGCTACAAGATCCCAAACCTGATTGGAATACATAGACTTAATCTCGGCTTTCATTACTTTATGCCATAGATCTGCATCGGCATCAGCAATAGCCTTCTTGTATCTAGTGGGATCTTGTTCTTGATGGTCAAAGACTAGGTTAAAAGTCTCTCCAGTCCATCTTTCTAGGACTCTAGATATTCTCCTACTACGACGTGGCTACATTTGTACAGGTTCCTGAGGCTGTACCTCTTCTTGTTCTATAATCGGGCTAGGAGACTTTTATTCAGAAGATAACTTCTCCTCGAGTTCCAACCTTATTGAACCTTTAGTGAATGTACTATATTTATCCTCCAAGTATCTACCATTAGTACTCACGAGTACTTTTTGCTCCTTGGGATGATAAAAGTAACTACCTTTTGGATATCCAACAAAAGAGCATAATTCTGATTTTGGTTCTAATTTGTCTCCCTTGATCAATACATAAGTTGGACAACCCTATATCTTGAGATGATTTAGACTTGGCTTACGCCCCGTCCACATCACATAAGGAGTCCTAGGTACTGATTTGCTGCTATTTGTAGGGTATATCCCAAAAAAAAAAAAAAACACTAGAAAAATAGAATGAGACATCATGCATCAGACCATTTCCATTAATATCCTGTTCCTTATCTTAGCTACTCTATTTTGCTGGGGTGTCCCCGACGCAGAAAGTTAGGATACTATCTCATGTAGTATCATGTAGTCCTCAAATTCACCAAGGAGGTTATTATCCACCATGATCTGATCATCAGGTCTTGATTACTTACATGTTCGATGCTCCACTTCAGCCTTAAACTCTTTGAATTTGTCAAAAGAGTCCAACTTACGTCTCACCAGATAAACATAACTACACCTTGTACAATCATCTGTGAAAATGATAAAGTACTCAAACCTCTCTCTTGCCGGTGTAGACTAAGGACCACACATATCAGTGTGATCAAGACTCAATGCTTCTTTAGCTCTATCTGCCTTTTGGATAAAGGACCTTTTGATTATTTTTCCCATAAGACAGAATTCACACTGAGACCAATTTTTCAATCTCAATGAGCCTAAAGGCCCATCATGGATTAACCTCTGAATCCTAGTTGAGTTAATGTGACCCAATCTTAGACGCCAAAAATATGAGTCATTGACATTGGTCTTTCTCTTCCTATTTAAATGTTCAAATTGAGTATTATTCAATTGATTATTAATATGATTAATGAAGAATAGATTTTCATACATGTACCCAATACATATAACTGTTTCATTTCTACCGATAGTAATACCAGAATGGAAAGAAACATAATATCCTTGATTTATTAGTTTTACAACTGAAACCAAATTCTGGCTAAAACCAGGAACAAATAAAATTTCCTTCAAAACAACTATTCTATTACAATCAAAAGTAAGTTCCAGTTCTCCCACAGTAAAGGCCCAAACTTATGCTCCATATCCCATGCGTAGTCCATGTTAGGCCTTCTGGAGTTTTCTAACCTTCTTAAACCTCTACAAGGAGTTACATATATAATCAATGGCTACTGAATCAATTATCTAAGTGGAAGTTGAATCAACCATTCATGTATGTAAGTTGTAAAAGTTTCATAAAAGGAAGTGTTAGCAAGCATTAAATAAATGTTAAAAATGAAGAGTGGTGTTTTGCTTTCCAAACATATATATGCAAAATAAATACAATCACCCAAAGAGGTAGCCATGACACCACATGTTGGGTACCATAACGATATAACAGTCAGAATGCCACATGTTGAACATACTGACAAAAGGTAGGAGTACGGCCTACCGGGTGAGATTCTCTTCCATCTCTATACCCAAACTTACTGGTTGTCCACTCTGAAAACACATAGTCCACTTGACCGAACTTGCTAGCTTGGACCAGTATGACCTACAGGACTGGCATCCTATCCGGAAAGGACTCACCCCTAAGAGTTAGTCATCTACTGAGAGACTTACCCTAACCCTTCAAAGACTAGTCCTAATAGTCTATCCGTATTGAGTACTCAACATTGTTGTTCCACTTGGAAAAAAATTGATCATACAATGATTTACTTGGAAATAGCAATTAAGGATTCTAAAATTCTTGCCAAAGTTGGGTTTTAGAAAGAGTTTAGCATTTTGTATAAAACTGCTTGTTTAGTTTCAAATGGTTTGCTTGACTGAAATAAAAAGGAAAACTATCATTAATCGCCTTTACAAAACAATTGTTCATACACATTCGCTTGGCTTGCCACATTAATTTTGGTCTTCAAATGACTCCATGACTCCATGTAGGAGCATACCTAATCCTTTGCTTTGCTGGGATTCAAAGATCTTCTAAGGTCAACCTAACCTCGCTTAGGGTAAACACAAGGCATAAGATAACATTCGGAATATATCCGCCTGACATAAATAATTCCTAGTTCAACTAGTTACAACCATGACTAACCATGGCCATGATGTCCTAAGTTTAATGCTAGCTTGCTAAAGTATTTTAGAAAAAATAAGTCTAGTTTGATAAGCTAAAATAACTAGGGTTCTAAAATAATTACTAGTAAGTTATAGTTTCAAATAATAAATTTTGAGTATTATTGTTAATAAATAATCTAGTGTTAAATATTAAATAATACTAAGTCCCAAATAATATTGGTAAATGGTAATATTTAAATAGTATTACTATAAATAAAAAATAAATAATTTCACTTAATTTTTAATTAATAGTTAATAGATAAAAAAATAGTTAGTAATAATAAAATTAATAATAAATGAGTTATGTTTAACAAATAAATTTTAATATAAATAATATTTATTGATAAAGGTAAAAAGTTTTAGTTATAGTCCACAAGGTCATTAATTCTAATATTTTATTTATTATTATTATAAAAGATTTTATTAATTATTATATATATATCTTTTTTCTTTTAATAAAAGGTATTATTTACTTGACTAATATAATATTAATATTTTAATTAATATTCCATTCCAAACCATCATAGTAATTTCGATTTTCATAGAGAAAAATGTAGTAGTAATTCTAATTAAAGTAATAAAATTTGTTAATAAAAATAGCCTAGGATTAATCTAGAAAATAATCTTTCATCATGATTTCCTATTGCAAGAAAGGATTCATGAACACATGCTTGAATTAACACATACTATCACATGGCGCACTTCCTACTAGGCATAATCATCAATCCCAGCTTCATTGAAACTAAGAACATAAAAGCCTATTCACCGTAGGTGTCATAACATCTAATATGCTTCAAACATCCATAAATCTCATTAAACATGATGAACATATATTGATTCAAAAGAAAATTTCATATATCTTAGTCATATATATCAATCCTCATGTCCTAGCTCCAACCCCTTCATCCACATGCATACACTCAATCCCCCATTCATATTCAATCTTCTTATTAATATCTTGGACACATGAATTTAGAAATTAAAAGGAGGATTTAAGAATAAATACTTGATAGATGATTACTTGATGAAGACTAAAGAAGGTCCACGTGTTTGAGAGTCTTTAGTGGTCCTAAGGAAAAATAGCCATGGTTGATCAACCATTTTGGCTGAGAGAGAGAGAGGGGGGGGAGGGAGCATTAGTACGGTATATTGAAAATTGAAAGCAACAGGATGAACAAGAAGGTTGTTCTTGATTTACCTTGTTGATGTTCTTGAGACCTTTAAGAAAAAAAACTGATTTTGATCCTTTCAAAAGTTTTCTTTTGTGTGATTTTATGTTATAAAGACCAGAAATAAAGTCTAGGGATTATGTATGAGTGATTGGGAATATTTGAGAAGGATTGGAGGTGTTTAGGATAGGTTTAGGCTTGAAGAAGTGTAGTGTGTGTTATTGGTATTTTTGGTGTTTTGAGAGAAAAGGCTCACAATTTTTTCGAATGCTGTTTGCCAAATGGTTTGGAGTAGATAGGAGTTTTGGTTTTCAACTAGAGGGAGAGAGGGTGATCAGATTTTTTTTTTAAATTCAAATGGAGAAAAATGAGAAGTGGTTTGAGGTAGAAGATTAGCTAATGTTGATTGATCAAGGAAGGTTTCTTTGCTCTTCACTGGTGCCAGCTAAACAAGCTAATCTTGCTGAAATGAATAAAGGTTGTTTAGGTTATATGGCTGACCGAAATTTAGTCTTTAATGGCAGAGAAAATTCTTGTTTGTTAACGTGATGCAAGAGTGTTTTAATGAAGCAAGAATTTTGGAATTTTTTTTAAGTTCAAAAGAGTTTTGGAGCTGATGAATTTTTTTGAAGTTCAAAAAAGTTGATCAGTTTGCGGATGCACTGTTGTACTGAACTTTAGACTAGAACCCATTAATTCTTGAAACTTGCCCCAAAATCGGGATGTAAATCTCGGGTCTTAGTCGGACACAATACTTGAAGGTACTCTATGCAGTCTGACTATTTCTCACACATAGGTTTGAGCTAGCTTCTCCATTGAATTCCTTACATTCATTGGAATAAAATGCATTAACTTGGTCAATCAATCCACTACTACCCATATGGCGTCCTTTTGGGTCCTTGCCATAGGGAGTCCGGTAATGAAGTTAATGGTCACCTCTTACCATTTCCATTTCGGTACTGGTAACGGTTGTAACAATCCTACCGACTTTTTGTGCTCTGCTTTGACTTTCTGACAAGTCAAACATGTTGAGACATACTTAACCACGTTTCTCTTCATCCCGGGCCACCAATAAGCCCTTTTCAGATCTTGATACATTTTTACCTCTCTCGAATGAATGGCGTACTTGCTTTTGTGTGCCTCCTCTAAAATTCTGCCCTTCAACTAGTACTCATCGGGAATACACAAATGATCTTGGAAATACATCACTCCCGCTTCATCCTACCGGAATTCACTACCTTGCCGTTTAAGCTCCTTGTCCTTGAAAAGTTGAGATTTTGTATTACTTTGCTGAGCCTCGATGATTTCCCGTCTTAAATCTGGGATCAATCTAGGGTTGCTAACAATAATCCTCTCTTCTTGCACTTCTGCTCTTTTATCCAACACGTCCTAAATTGCTTGAATCTCCTGCACTCTCAACCTGGCCATTTTGACTTTCTAGCTCAGGGCATCAGCAACAACATTGGCCTTCTCGGGGTAGTAGTTGATAGGACAACGATACTCTTCCAAAAATTCCATCCACCTTCACTGCATCAAATTCAAGTCCTTCTGGGTGAAGATATACTTCAGGCTCTTGTGATTCGTAAACACTTCATATTATGCTCCATATATATAGTGCTACCATTTCTTTAAAACAAATACAATGGCAGCTAGCTCTATATCATGCGTAGGATAATTAACTTCATGAGGCTTCAACTTCCGTGAAGCATAGTCGATTACTTTCCTATCCTACACCAGCACTGCTCCTAAACCTTCCTTCGAAGCATCAATATACAATGCGTAAGGCTTATCTTCCTTTGGCAAACTCAACACAGGTGCTGTCATTAGCCTCCGCTTCAGCTCTTGGAAACTCTTTTCGTACTTTTCATTCCAGACAAAGGGTACGTCCTTTCTCAACAGCCAGGTCATAGGTGATAATAGCATTAAGAATCCCTTAATAAACCTCCTATAGTAGCTGGCCAATCCCAAGAAGCTTTGAATCTCTGTGATGTTCTCTAGTTGCTTCTAGTTCGAAACTACTTCAACCTTTGCTGGGTCCACCTTAATTCCATCATTGGTTACAACATGGCCAAGAAATGCCACACTATCCAGCCATAACTCACACTTACTAAAATTGGCGTAAAGCTTGTGCTTTCTTAGCTTCTCCAATACTAGCTTCAAATGTTCTGCATGATCCTCTAGGCTATTGGAGTAGATGAGTATGTCATCGATAAAGACCACCACGAACTTGTCCAAGTAAGGTTAGAAAACTCAATGTATCAAATCCATAAACACCGCTGGTGCATTAGTTACCCCAAAAGGCATCACCAGAAACTTATAGTGACCATATCTTATATTGAAGGCCATCTTGGGAATATCCTCCTCTTTTATCCTCACTTGATAATATCCTTGCCTCAAATCTAGTTTGGAGTAGCAATTGGACCCTTGTAACTGGTCGAACAGATCGTCAATTAATGGTAAATGATACTTATTCTTGATGGTTAGGTTGTTCAAGCCCTAGTAGTTGATAGATAACCTCAGGGTCCTATCCTTCTTTTTTCACAAATAGCACTGGTGCTCCCTAGGGTGATGTGCTAGGTCTGATGTAGCCTTACCTCACCAACTCTTCTAGCTACTCTTTCAATTCTTTCAGCTCTGCCGGTGCCATCCGATATGGAGTTCGGGATACCGGTCCTACACCTGGAACTAGATCAACAGTGAACTCAACCTCTCGGTTGGGAGGTAGAGAAGTGAGTTCCGCAAGAAACACGTCAAGAAAATCCCTTACCACCTCAATATCCTCGAGGGTGCACTGATCCTTCGGCTTATTTATCACATAGGCCAAATATCCTTGACATCCTTGCTTCAACAACTTCTGGGCTTTCGCTCCAGCTATCAAAAACTTCAACTCTTTTACTCTCTTACTGTTAAACTATGACACATCGCATCCTGGTCTAATGAGCTGAACTGACTTATTCTTATAGTCTACTTTAACCCCATGCTTAGCTAGCCAATCCATACCCAGTATCAAGTCATAGTCATCAATAGCTAAGACAATCAAATCTCCCTCCAAACTTTCTCTCCCCACTTCAATTTTATAATTCCTCATATATCGATCCGCTTGCACCATTTTTCCCAAGAGTGTGCTCACTAACAAAGTAAAAGGTAGTTCTACTCCATCCCAACCCAAAGGATATGCATAATTCTTGTTTAAATAGGAATGTGTAGATCCAAGGTATATCAATGCATTAATGAAATAACCTTGGATAGTAAACATACCTTCCACTACCGCTGCATCAGCTCTAACCTCCTCCTGATTAAGAGCGAAAACTTTTACTTTCACCTGCGGCTTCTGCGTTCCACTCCCAGAAGCTCCCGTAGCATTGACTCAATTGGCTCCCACGATCTGAGGCGGGTTTCCTTGTCCGACTTAGAGAAGTTTAGGGCAGGCATTTCGCAGATGATTCAGGTCTCTGCAGTGGTAGCATTTCCGCTCAACTCCTCTAGACCAACAATTTTTCTCCATATGGCCCTTTTCCTGCAGTGTCGGCATCATGGAAGATTCTATGCAGGACCAACTGGTGTCGTCCATGCTTGCTTTCCCCGGTTCTGCAATTGCTGGTTGGCAGGGGGCTTGTTGGGTTGCTACCTCTAGAAAGGTCTCGGCAGTTGTCTTGGTGGCAGGAAAGGTCTTGGTACCATCCTATTGCGATCCTCATTCTCAGTCTGGGTAGCTGCGTCCACGGCCCCCGAATAGGTTGTTGGTGGAAAAGGTGCCAACGCCTTTCTTAACTCCTGCCTTAACCTCTTGGAAAATTACCTCGTTCTGTTCTGCTCGGTATCCACCAGCCTTTTGCAATACTTTGACAACTTAGTGAAATGTGCTGCATATTGTGCCACAGTCATATCTCCCTACTTCAGATTCTGGAACTCGTCATCCCTTTTTCTCTACTATCCATTGAGGGATATATTTGGCTCTGAATGCTTCCACGAAATTAGCCCATATCTAGTCCTGATCTATCATCTCCTAGTTATCATGGACTCGTTGTCACCATGCCCGAGCTGGACCCCTCAATCGAAATGCAGCAAATTTCACCATTCGCTTCTCATTGTAATGAAGCATAGCAAAGATGTCCTCTATCTGTTCCACCCATTGTTCTGCTTTCTGATCCTACTTAGCTCTCCCAAGAAGATGGGAGGTTGAAATTTTAGAAACCTCTACAAGGCTTCATCTTCCCCCTTTGGATTCCTCCGCTCAGTCAGAGTTTGCAGAATCTCGGTCATTTTGTGGAACGCTTGCCCCATCGTCACACTGATAAGTTCTTCCAACCCCATTTCTAGTTCCAGTTCATTCTCATCCTCTCGGTTGGGTGATTGTATTTGACTTGTCTCAAATCCTGGTGTCATGGCCTCAACTTCAAGAACCCTTCTGCAGGATATGGCTACATGACGCTTGGGTGCCATTCTAAACCATGTCCCAGATAATGAGTTTATACATCAAAGTTTAAAACATTTAAATTGAGCATCCATTCACATTCAAGGTTATGTAAAAGAAAATCAGATGCAAATTTTTGTATAAAGAATTGCATATAGATTTTTCTCAAGGTTTAGAGTACTCCAGATACTCTTATTTGCATAAATTTTGAAATGAAACAGTAAACATGAATAGACTCCTTAGCACAGGAGTTTATTGAAAGCAATAAATAAAACATCCTAAGCATAGCAGAACTTAGCCTCTCTAATCCTCATCAGAGTCTTCAAAGTTGGCATCATACAACCATCCCCCAAAATTCCTAGAAAAGTCTATTCCAGCCCCATCCACAAATCCATAATCCATTAGCTCTTTCATGAGACTCCTAGAACTCTTCCCAGTTTCAACTTAGTTAGGTGGGGATACAAAGGAAGGTTTAGATGGAGATTCATAGTTTATCTCCCCCAAGTCATCACTATCAACAGTCAAATCACTGACAGGACTAGATGGAAGGGGAACATATTCCATGTCAATCTCCTTATCTTCACTGTCAGTAATTACGTCTATCATAGGTATTGGGGGTGGCTCAATAATCTGAACCTCATCATTACTGCTCTCATCCAGGGGTTAATTGGCTAAGGTGTGGGCTGCAGGCTAAGGCACTGGTAAATCTTCCGGGTGGATAGGGATGGGAGGATGCCATTGCCACCCTTTCCATGCAGTTCTAATCATTCTAACCATCCTACAACATAAACAAGCCAGGTTAGTCAAAAGATTTAACCTTAATAAAACAAAGAATATACTATCAATAATTACCTAAACCAGGCTTTGATACCACTTGTAACACCCCACTACCTAGGGCTATCAGGGCTGGGGATGTCACCCCGTCTATAGGACAAGGGGTCTTTATAACTAGGTCACATAAAATAAAATAAAATAAATACTTCAAAATTAAACTTATTACAACTCAGCAATATATGAACAAATTGAAAAATAATTGTCTACTACAGTCTTCCAAAGGCAATACATAACAAAAATAGTAGAGAGTCTTCAAAATCATAGCCAACAATCTAGCTAATGACCTTCACAGCAGGATCGACTTGAAAATATGGTATAGAATGTGGTAAGATAAAAATCTCAGTAAACCCGTGTGTGCTTTGAGTTTTTCAAGTAAAACAATTCATGTATGCAAGTTATAAAAGTTTCATAAGAGGAAGTGCTGGCAAGCATTAAATAAATGTTAAAAATAAAGAGTGGTGTTTCCTTTCCAAACATGCATGTGCAAAATAAATACAGCCACCTAAAGAGGTAGCCATGACACCACACGTTCGGTACCATGACGATATAATGGTTAGAATGCTATACGTTGAGCATACTGACAAAAGGTAGGTGTACGGCCTACTGGGTGAGATTCTCGACCATCACTACACCCAAACTTACTGGTTGTCCACTCTGGAAACACATAGTTCACTTGACTGAACTTGCTAGCTCGGACCAGTATGACCTACTAGACTGGCATCCTATCTGGGCAGGACTCACCCCTCGGAGCTGGCCACCTACTGAGAGACTTACCCTAACCCTTCAAAGACTAGTCCTAGTAGTCTACCTGTATTGAGTACTCAACGTTGTTGTTCCATTTGGAAAAAAATTGATCATACAATAATTTACTTAGAAAAAGAAATTAAGGTTCCTAAAATTCTTGCCAAAGTTGGGTTTTAGAAAGAGTTTAGCATTTTGTATAAAACTACTTGTTTAGTTTCAAATGGTTTACTTGACTAAAATAAAAAGGAAAACTGTCCTTAATCACCTTTAAAAAAAAATTGTTCATACACATTGCGCTTGCCTTGCCACGTTAATTTTGGTCTTCAAATGACTCAATGTAGGAGCTTACCTAATCCTTTGCTCTGCTAGAATTCAAAGATCTTCCAAGGTCTACCTAATCCCGCCTGGGGTAAACACAAGACATAAGATAACATTTGGACTATATCTGCCTTACATAAATAATTCCTAGTTTAACTAGTTACAAACATGACTAACCATGACCATGACGTCCTAAGTTTAATGCTAGTTTGCTAAAGTATTTTAGAAAAAAATAAGTCTAGTTTGATAAGCTAAAATAACTAGGGTTCTAAAATAATTAATAGTAAGTCATAATTTCAAATAATAAATTTTGAGTCTTATGGTTAATAAATAATCTAGTGTTAAATATTGAATAATACTAAGTCTTAAATAATATTGGTAAATGGTAATATTTAAATAGTTTTGGTAAATAAATAAATAATAAATTACACTTAATTTTTAATTAATAATTAATAGATAATAAATGAGTTATATTTAACAAATAAATTTTAATATAAATAATATTTATGGAAATAGGTAAAAAGTTTTAGTTATGGTCCACAAGGTCATTAATTAATTCTAATACTTTATTTATTATTATTATAAAATATTTTATTTATTATTATTATTGTTATATATATAAATATATCTTTTTTTAATAAAAGATATTATTTACTTGACTAATAAAATATTAATATTTTAATTAATATTCCATTCCAAACCATCCTTGTAATTTCAATTTTCATAGAGAAAAATGTAGTAGTAATTCTAATTAAAGTAATTAAATTTTTTAATAAAAATAGCCTAGGATTAATAAAGAAAATAATCTTTTATCATGATTTCCTATTGCAATAAAGGATTCATGAACACATGCTTAAATTAACACATACTATCACATGGCTCATTTCCTACAAGGCAAAATCATCAATCATAGCTTCATTGAAACTAAGAACATAAAAGCCTATTCACCATATGTGTCAAAACATCTAACATGCTTCAAACATCCATAAATCTCATTAAACATGATGGACATATATTGATTCAAAAGAAAAATCCATATAGCTTAGTCATATATATCAATCCTCATGTCCTAACTCCAACCCCTTCATTCACATGTATACACTCAATCCCCTATTCATATTCAATCTTCTTATTAATATCTAGGACACATGAATTTAGAAATTAAAAGGAGGATTTAAGAATAAATACTTGATTGATGATCACTTGATGAAGACAAAAGAAGGTCCACGCGTTTGAGAGTTTTTAGTGGTCCAAAGGAAAAATAGTCATGGTTGATCAACCATTTCGGCTGAGAGAGAGAGAGAGAGAGCATTAGTATGGTATATTGAAAATTGAATGGAAGAGGATGAACAAGAAAGTTGTTCTTGATTTACCTTGTTGATGTTCTTGAGACCTTCAAGAAAAAAAAAACTAATTTTGATCTATTCAAAAATTTTCTTTTGTGTGATTTTGTGTTATAAAGACCAAAAATGAAGTCTAGGGATTATGTATGAGTGATTTGGAGTATTTGAGAGGGATTGGAGGTATTTAGAATAGGTTTAGTCTTGAAGAAGTGTAGTGTGTGTTCTTGGTGTTTTGAGAGAAAAGGCTCACGATTTTCTGCAATGCTGTTGGTCGAATGGTTTGGAGTAGATAGGAGTTTCGGTTTTCAGCTAGATGGAGAGAGAGTGATCAGATTTTTTTGAAATTCAAATGGAGAAAAATGAGGAGTGGTTTGAGGTAGAAGATTAGCTAATGGTGATTGATCAAGGAAGGTTTCTTTGCTCTTCAATGGTGCCGGCTGAACAAGCTAATCTTGCTGAAATGAATGAAGGCTATTCAGGTCATATGGCTGACTGAAATTTAGTATTTAATGGCAGAGAAAATTCTAGTTTGTTAACTTGATACAAGAGTGTTTTAATGAAGCAAGAATTCTGGAATTTTTTTGAAGTTCAAAAGAGTTTTGGATAGAGTAATCTTACATGCTTTTTGAAGTGTAGAGGTCAATGGCGTTCAGTCCATGGCTGAAGAAGATCCAATTTCAAGAGATTTTAAGGGTGTTTTTCGGCCTTGGCATAGAGAGACAAAACTGGAAATTTTTCTGGTTTCAATGCTCAAGAGTTTCGAATGATGAAAAACTTTTGGTGCAGATTTTTTTCTTCATTTCCATGGCCCGATTTGCAGCTGTTTTTCTGGGGTGTTTGAGGGTCTTTTAATGGTGGTTTTCCAGCATTCTTTCTGGAGAAAAACAGAAGATATTCTTGATGAATTGATGACCAAAAAAAAAAAAAAAAAAAACTGCTTCAATCCAACTTCCTAAGCTGCGAATTGTGCAGGAAAATTTTCTAGTTTTTGTGCAGTTTGAATAGTCCAAAATTTGCACAGAATTTTCAGCCTTAAAGCCACATGAAATGACCATTTTTCTGGTAGCAAAAGGGTAGAATTATTGGCTGAATTTTTCAACATCTGTATTGCAAAATTTCCAGAAAATTTCTAGATTTTTCTTCACTAAAAATATGAACAACATCCAGGTAGGATTGAAGATATAATTATGGTGATTTATTTCTTATGGAAACCTATCCTAATTTATCTCCAATTCTCGACCATTCCCCTATCCCTCAAGACTGATTTTCAAAATTCAAAGCCAAGGAATTATCATAGAATTTTGGAATTAAAAGAAGAGATTTAATGGATTTTGGATGATTTAAATTATGAAAGTGTTAGGACAAAGCTAGAGATAATAAAAGGGACAAGGATTCCTCTATAATTCTTTTTAGGACATGATTATATGATCAGGACATTTTCTTCATGTTTCCCCTAAGACAATATTCCTATCTTTAAGGAATGTAAGAAAATCAAAAATTGAAACATAGCTAAGATAATCATGAATAAAACTTAAGTGATGGGATTTGAACTCATAACCTTAGAGATTAATTCACAAAGCTCTAACCACTTAACCACACTAACTCTTGTTCTTATTTTCTCACCCAAATATTCTTCTTATCTAAGCCTTAATCCATCTTCCTATTTTGACCTCAAGTAAAATTACTTTTTTACCCTTCCTTCCCAATAAGCATAAATAAGCCAATTAAGCTATAAGCTACAATTCTAAAGCACATAAAATCATTCAAAAAGTATATTTTTATGCAAAATAATATGATATGCATCCTAACCCCCTTACTCTAAGGTTGGCTTTAGGTGGGGTTTCACACTAATCACTGGTGTAGCTACTTGTCTCGACGATGATTTTGGTGAAAACCCAACGATCCGTTGGCTTCTCATTGGCATGTACATGAAGCTTTTTGCTTCTCAAAATATTCCTCCACCTAATCTATGTTGGTGAAACAATCTAAGCGAGGAATGATCCTTCTTGATCCTTTGCTATTAGTTAGTAAAGACAAGAAGATGAGAGGAAAAACGAGAGAGAGAGAGAGAGAGAGAGAGAGAGAGAGAGAGAGAGAGAGAGAGAGCACAGAAAATAAAATTTCTATTGTTTTTCCTTCTGTTGTGTGAGTCTGCATTCAAAAACTAAAGATTCCATGACTCCTATTCACATTCCCAAATAACTAAAACACCGGTGTTTAATATTGCAAAATATCCGGAGGTTATCAGCAGAAGAGGTTTGGGTAATCTTGAACTATTTTGTACCATGAATAAAAATACCCCATTAGTCCAGGCTATTAGACCAAAATAATTTATTATTTTTCTTGGGCCCACTGAGCCTAAAAATAATAACCATTATTTATTTATTTTCTGGACTTATAAAAATAACCTAATAAATAATTAATGAGCCCAAATGAACTAAAATAACTATTAAGCCTTTTATTAACCAGTTTAATCCCAGGTTAATTTTTCTAATTATTCAATGTGGGTTTAGGCCCTAGATAATTAATTAACCCACTAAACTAGATAATAAATTTAATTTTCCTTATTTTTTTATTTTATTCCATTTCAAAAATAAATTAGACTTCCTTAATATAAATCTTTTTTTATTGTGACGATTTTCTCGACCTAAAATAATTAGGACTTACAAGCTATTTTGAGGACCAAAAAGACACATCGCCTTGGCTACTAAATTGATCAAAACACCCTTACTATAGAAATAGTTGTATTTTGCATTTTAAATATTTCCTAATATTACTATAAGAAAATATTGACCCCAATGATAATGTTGCGTTAGTTATGTCTTCAACCCACAAGTGAAATGACTAAAATATCCCTCTACACATCGTCGACCATTTATAGAGGAAAGAGTGTACTAACACCTCTCTAAAAGGCATCTACTATCCTTATGCTTCTAGTCCAACGATTCACGACTTCTTAAAATATTCCAACTTTCCAAGAAAGCTACCCTAAAGCCAATACCTAAGCCATGTTTCCAGGGTCCTGGATAATCAGATCATTCGGACAACCACAAGGGGCGATATAGTGTAAACACTATCTTGTATAAATATGTCTTGACTAACTAGTCACATATACCCAACATACAAGTATATTAGTCCTTCTCAAGAACCTCAACTATAGTATATCAAAGCATACGCTTCCAGTTTCATTAGATCACCAACTTATACACAAGTTGTAGAGTAGAAGTCCACACTATAGTAGTAGTAGTCTGGGTTTCTATCACATAGTACTTTTAAGAAACCACTTCTACAGGTCCTATTCTACATATTCAAAATACCCTTGTATTGTGAAATAAGTAGACTACTCATTGGCTAAAGGTAAGCCATTCTCTATTCAGAATTCATAACACAATAACCTTGCTGTGATGAGATTCCCAATCTTATCGTCTGGTTAAGAACAATCGTTTATGTGTTTAGTATCCTATGGTTCATACCTTACTGTGAAAGACCTCTATTCATATGAACCGTTTACTTAAACACAATAGGTGTTTTCCAATAAAATCGTGCACAAATAAAAAGAAGATTTCACAAACAAATTCTAAGAAAAGTACTTTTATTAATACAAGTCAAAATTACATCAGAAACCTAATCTAAGAGAGAATACATTCCAATAGAATCTTCTTAGGATATAGGGTTGTCTAACTTATGTACTAATCAAATGAGGTAAGTTAAAACCAATTTTAAAATTATGCTATTTTCTTGGGTACCCAAAGGGTGGTTACTTTTATCATCCCAAGAAGCATAAACTTCGAGTAAGTACTAATGCTAGGTACAAGATAATCAAAGTACATCCACAAGAGGTTTAACAAGGCGGGAACATACGGAGAAGTTATCTTGTAAATTAACTTCTTCAAACCCGATTATTGAACAAGTAGAGTCACAACATCAGGAACCTATACAAAACGAGTTTCGTCATAGTGGGAGGGAATCTAGGGCTCTGGAAAGGTAGACTAGAGAGGTTTTTGACCTAATCTCCGATTATCAAGAATAGGATCCCACTAGATACGAGAAGGCTATTACTAATGTCGATACAAACCTATGGCATGAAGTAATGAAAGCAGAGATTGAGTCTATGTACTTTAATCAGGTTTGGGATCTTGTAGTTTCACCTGAAGGGATAAAACCTATTGGGTGTTAGCGGGTATACAAAAGGAAGAGAGGTGTAGATGGGAACATGGAAACCTTCAAAGCTACACTTTTAGCGAAACGGTATACTAAGAAAGAGGGTATCAACTATGATGGAACATTTTCCCTAGTATCCATACTTAAGTGTATCCCTATCCTTCTTGCTATCGCATGTCATTGTGACTATGAGATATGGTAAATGGATGTTAAGACGGCCTTTCTTAATTGTTATCTTACCGAAGACATCTATATGTCCCAACCAAAGGACTTTATTGTTAAAAGCCAAGAATATATGATTTGTAAGCATAAGAAGTCCATTTATGAGCTTAAGTACGTATTCAGAGCATGGAATATTCATTTTGATGAGGCTGGAAAATCTTATAGTTTCGCTCAAAACAAGGATGAACTATGTGTGAACAGAAAAATGGAAGGCATTAATGTAGTTTTTCTTGTGTTTTCTGTGGATAACATTCTACTTATTGGGAATGATATAGGGACACTGTCATCTACTAAGGTTTAGCTGTCTAGTTAATTCAGTATGAAAAATTAGGGAGAAGCCAGCTTCATTCTCGGCATTAAACTTCATAAAAATAGGAAGCACAGAATGTTAGATTTATCCCAAGCCACATACATTAACAAGATATTGGTTAAGTTTAGCATGGACTCATGCAATAGACTCTAATCCCTTGCAGATATAGGTTGTCTCTTTCTTTAAAGGATTGTCGTAAGTCTCAAGAAGGAAAAGACAGGATGAGTAGGATTCCCTATGCTTCAGTTGTGGGAAGTCCCATGTATGACATATTATGTACTGGCTAGATATCTATTTTACTGTAGGCATAGTCAGCAGATATCAGTTGAACCCTGGAAAGGTTCATTGGCAAGTTGTAAAGCATATTCTCCAGTACCTCAATGGAACAAGAGATTATATGTTGGTTCACATGGCTGATGACTTGGTTCCTACAGAATATACTGACTTAGACTTCCAGGTAGATAAGGATGAGAGAAAATCTTCTAGTGGATATGTCTTTACCTTATCTGGAGAAACTATTTCTTGGAGGAGTATCAAGAAACTTGCATTATTGACTTAACCATGGAAGCAGAATATATAGCAGCTTCAGAGGCATCCAAGGAAGTAGTTTGGCTCTGGAAGTTCCTTACGGAACTTGGGGTCATGCCACAAATGGACAAGGTAATTGCATTGTATTTTGACAACACAGGTGCAGTTTTGCAATTCAAAGAACCCAGGAACCACAGGAAGAGGGAGTATAAAGAGAGGAAGTACCATCGGATTCGGGAATTTATTCAAAAATAAGAGGTCATGGTCGAATAGATAGCCTCAGAGAACAATCTAACTGATCCATTCACCAAGTCTTTGGTTGAGAGAGTTTTCAGAAGACAATTAGATACTATAAGGACAGGTACCTATGGACTTACATAGTCTTAGAATGCAAGTGGGGGATTGTTAGATTGTATACCCATTAAGACTGAAATTCTGACGTAATTTTGATTAAATTAATAAAAATTTTATTCTCATTAATTGTTTGTGTTTTCACATTTTATTTTGTACATGATTTTGTTGAAAAAGACACATTATGTTTAGGTTAGTGAACCATATGAATTGAGGTCTTTTACAGTAAGGTATGGATCACAAGTTAATTAACACATAAACTGTTGTTCTTAACCGGATGATGAGAATGCGAATCTCACCATAATAAGATTATTGTGTTATGAATTCCAAAAGGGGAATGGTTCACTTTTAGCCAGTAAGTAGTCTTCTTACTTCATAACATAAGCGTATTTCGAATATATAGAACTGAACCTGTATTAGTGGTTTCTAAAAGTACTATACGGTAGAAACCCAGGCTACTACTACTACAATGTGGACTTATACCCTACGATTTGAGTAAAAGATGGTGGCCTGGCAAAGCTAGAAGCGTATACTTTGATATACTATAGTTGAGGTTCTATTGTAGGACCAATATACTTATATATTGATTATATGTGGCTAGTTATTTAAGACAGACTTGTGCAAAATAGTTTATACGCTATATCACCCCTTGTAACTGTTCGAATGATCTAAATATATTGGGCCTAGGGGAACATGACTTGGATGTTTGCTTTAGAGTAGCTCCCTTAGAATGCAAGAACATTTCAAAAAGTTATGAAATATACGACCCAAAGTTTAAGGATGGTAGATATCATTTAAAGAGCTGTTAGTACACTCTTTCTTTATGAATGTACGTCGTTACATAGAGGGGCATTTTTATTATAATACTTATAGGTCGGAGACTTTGCTAACACAATATTGTCCTCGAAGTCAATATTTCCTTATGGTAATATTAGAAAATATTTAAAATGCAAAATATAGCTATTTTTATAGTAGGGGTATTTTCATCATTTTTAGTAGCCAAGGCGATGTGTTTTTTTTTTTTTTTTTGTCCTCAAAATAGCCTATAAGTCCTGATGGATTTGGGTAAAGAAAATTGTCTTAATTAAATAGGTTTTATTTTATTCAATTCATCTAAATTAATTATTAGGTTAGAATAAAATAAAAGGCCCTAAGAGAGAATTAAAAAAAGTCTATTTTAGTTGTTTAATTAATTATTCAGAGCTTGAGCCTAGATTGAATAATTAAAGTTGCCCTAGTCCGAATTAGGAATAAGGCTTGAGAAATAAGCTTGGTACATGTTTGGGTTAATTAATTATTTATTGGGATTTAATTAGTCTTGGGCTAAATAATTAATTTATACTAAGTTGAATGGACTGGCAAGGTTCAGATTATTAGGATTGAAGGGGTTCGTTGGTTTTATTTTTGAAATTACAATATTGGCTCCGGATAACTGAAGATATCTTCTGGTGAGGTTTTATATCTTATCAAGGAGATTAGTTTGAGAGTTATTGGATAAAAAAATATAACCCTGAAAATCGAGATACCCTGACTATGGTTTTTCTCTCTAGTCATAGAGTTCTCTCGTTTTGGTTTTCTTCACTCTGATGATAGAGCAATAAGAAAACTTGAAAAACTCCTCTGATAATTGCTTATTAGCAATTGATCATGGTAGAGACCTTTTCCACTTTCCATAATTACTTTTTCACCAAGCTTCAGGCATCGGATTGTTTAGAAAAACTGGAAGCTTGAATGAAATGGAGTCGTTGACTTGCTGAACAAGAGCCTGAGACTTCAACAAGTCATCTAGGGGTACAAACGAGTACACCAATGCCCATTCAACAAAATCTTAATCAGCCAAAACAAATAATTTTATGAAAATGTAAAGGTATAATCTCTTCCATTGTGCTGTTTATTTATTGCTTCTACATGTATATTTGTAGTATTTAACCTTCACCTATAATCGATGCAAACACTCCAACTAGTTACTAATCTTGTAGGGATCAACACCTTTTTGTTTTTAGGAGTTACCATCATTCCTCCTTTCTTTGGCACTATTTGTGTTGGTCTTACCCACATGCTATCTGAGACAGGGTAAATGTTGCCTAAATCTAATAGTTTAATTATCTCACCTTTAACCACATCCCTCATGTTAGGGTTCATCCTTCATTGAGGCTAGACTACGGGTTTTTTTCCTTCTTCTAGCAATATTTTATGAGTATAAAAGGAATGACAAATTCCCTTGATTTCAAATATCTTCCATGCAATTATGCTCATGTATTTCCCCAATAGGTCTACCAATTTAGTCTTTTGTTCCCTGGTAAGGATCCTTAGCTATTATGACTGGCAGTTTTCCTTCATTGGCTAATGATGCATATTCCAAATGATTGGGCTAGTCCTTGAGTTCCAAATCCAATAGATCATCAATAGAGGACATTAATCGACCCAAACATGGTCTCTCAAATACCTTAAAACCACCCGACTTAAGCCTTTCCACTATGTCCATGGATGATTGTGTGTACATCAACTCTATAGAGGTATTTTCCTATGATTCCTGCATAAAGTCTAAAATTAGGTCATCAAGAGTATCAATTGTAAAACAAGAATCATCGAAAAACATAGGATGTTTAATGCCTTGGTTAATTTGAATAATAACCGCTTCATCACAAATCCTAAGAGTTAACCTTCCCTTATAAAAATCAATCAATGCTTTGGCAGTATCTAAGAAGGGTCTCCCTAGAATTAAAGGGACATTAGAGTCTTCATGCATGTCAAAAATCACGAAATCTATTGAAAATATATACCTATCCACAGTGACAAGTACATCTTCTACTATTCCTCTAGGATATTTAATGAATCTATCAGCTAATTGGATGCTCATCCTAATGGGTTGTGGTTCATCTAGGCCTAGCTTTTTTAAAGATTTTTGCTAGCACCTAAATCAGCCAATGCATTGCTAAATGTAAGATCACGAATAAGGTAAGGAATAGAGAAACTCCCTGGATCATTTTCTCTTTGCGGCAATCTTCTATGGCCTTGTTGGATAGTAGAACATTGTTCATTTAACACCATAGTAGATAGTTCTTCCAATCTCCGTTTGTTTACAAGCATACTTTTGAGAAATCTTGTGTATTTATCATGTGTATCAAAGCCTCACTAGGTTAGATATTAATGTGCAACTGTTTGAAGATTTCTAAGAATTTACCAAACTGTTCATCCTTTCTAACTTTGTTTGTCTTAATAGGGTAAGGGACTGGTGGTTTAAAAATTTGAGACTTTTCTTGCATACAGAGCTGAGCCGGTACTGGGTTGCCATCTTGGTCTGGCATCGGTCCGTCTCTGTGTTCTTCGATTTTTCATTCAGGTGAAAGCTAGCCCAAAGTCTCCTGTTCAAGCCGTCGTCGAATTTGGTTTGTTATTTCTATTAAATTTATATTAAATTTCTTCCATTTCTCAAAGTGATGGCTGCTGATTCTGCCTATATATCTGTCTTTCTAGGGACCAAAAGTGATTTTCATTGTGAGCCTATCACCAAATCATTTAAATACCAAATTTGCCTTTCCATATTTTGAATCATGGCCTCAAAAACCCGAAAAGTTTCATCTATCTCTTGGAATTGTGCGGTGACAGTTTTGTCAAAATTTTCTAGCACATTCTCCAAAATGGTCATCATTTGCAAGTTCTGCTCATTATTCGTTTAACTCTGATAGGGTATAATCTTGTTTATATTTTCCTAGTTATTTGAGGATATTTTATAATATTTTTTGTGTAATAACTAGTCATTTCCCTTCCTATTTGATGTTTTACTTGTGAAAAGTATTCTTGGTGAATTTGTACAGGAATTGGATGTTTAGAGTAAAATTGGAGATTTCTAGACTTGATTCGGCGTTTGCTCAGATTGATTGAACTGGCAGTGGCACGGTTCTAGAAAAATAGAGGATATAGAGCTCTAACCGGGAGTTTTCTAGTGTTGCACCGGTGTCAATCCAGACAAATTGACCCAACACTGACCCTACTCTGTTGTGGCGGTTTAATGTCCTTTTTCAAGTCAAATTGGAAATTGCCAAAGATGTTAATTTGTTCCCAACTTGTACTCAGCCCAAGGCTTTTAAAGGATGAATTTTAGCAACCAAGAGGCCTATTTAACCAAGGCAAAGTGGAGAATAAAAGAGGAATCCAAGGAGAAAAAGAGAAAATCATTCATTCAAGAGGAATTCATCACTCAATGAGTATTAATTCAAGAAGGTTCTCAAATGAAAAAGAAGAGGGCTTGTGTATAGGTTCTTTCTATGACATTTTTTTCTTTTTCTTTGAACCATGATTAGATTAATGTTTTAATTGCAATTGAGTGTTATTTTCTAATTCATAAGGTTGTAATTTTTTTTTTTAAATTTGATCAATTTATTATTCTTCATGGTATTTGATTACTTTTTCTTTTTCTTTGAACCATGATTGGATTAATGTTTTAATTGCAATTGAGTGTTGTTTTCTAATTCATAAGGTTGTAACTTTTTTTTAAAAAAAATTTTGATCAATTTATTATTCCTCATGGTATTTGATTACTTGGTTTTATTTGATAGATTGTTGGAGTTGAATTTTTGTCTAATGTACTTGGGAAACAAAGTTAGATTGAGTTCAATTTAATTAATTCTATGTTGTTGTTATCTTAACTGGATTGGGAAAGAAGGTTGAGAATTAAACCTAAATAATCGAATGTTAGTTAATTTTACCTAGAGTATAGGGTTATTGGCTAATGTCATGTTTATATTGCCTAGAGTATAGGAATATTCATGAGGAATGAGTGTAATGTATTTTTTTTTTTTTTGTGATTATATTGGTTTGATTAGAAAATATGCTAATTTAATCAAGAAATAGTGATTCCATTGATTGGGAAAGACATGGTTTCTATATTTATTCCTTCATGATGCCAAAATAATGATTGATTGTGATAAGTATTAGATAATACATGTCACGATTTCATGAAAAACTATTTAATTACATGTTTTTCTCTTTAAGAGCTGTGTGTATATTTTGTTTTAATTTTAATTTTAATTTTTCTTTCTTTATCAATATAGTTGATAGGTTAAACAATAAAAGAGAAGTAATTATTGTGTACTTGTTCCTTGAGGATCAACACTCGTTAATTCCTATACTATGCTTAATAATGAGTGTACTTGCTTATATGTGTAATTTGGAATTAATGTTTTTAAATTAAACTTGATTGGGAATAGACTTAGAATTTCATGATTTTTATTTACCCAATTCTACGCATCAAGTTTTTGGCGTCCGAGGAACAATATCATGAAAGCTTGGAGTTCATTGATTTAGCCATGTAAATATGTAAATATTTTCCTTTTCTTTGGTGCCATGTAAATAATTTTCTTGTTGTCTTGTATATATTTATTTATTTTGGGAAAAAATCATTTTGAATAAACCAATATTGTTGTGCTATCACAATTGTTGTTATATTTTAATTAGTTGTTAAATATTTCATGCTTCTAATACTAACTATAGTAATATTTGTACTTATATTTTGTAATAAGAATCTCTTTGTTGTATTTACTTTTGTAGTGATATTTTATTCTTTAATTATTATAACAATAATAATAGTAGTAGTAATTCTAATACTAATTAATTGTAATTTAGTTATACTATTGTAACATAATTTATTGAAATAGATTTTTATTTCTATTATGATAGTATTTTTCTTGTTTATTTTTTGGAAAAAAAAAATCAAAAAAACAAAAGGAGTGAGTTTTGGATTTTCCAAAGCTAAGCCAATACTGGCTTCATTAGCCAAGCTACGCTAGCTTGGCTTGATCGATCAACACATCGACTGAGCCCACCATTGCATACAAAATCGACATAACCAATTTTTTTTTTTTTTGTCATTTACCCCTTTCACATTCCCAGATTTCTTGTTCTTTTCACCGCATTCCCGTTGTTTTTCTTCCAGTTTCTCCAAAAAGCCATCTTACCTCTTGGTTTCTTCTCACCATATGTATTTTCTTCAACATTCTTCTGCTGATTCCCTCATCACAAATGCACATCTTGAAACTCCAGAGTTTGGAAAACTCATTGATGCAACAAATCTCTTCAAGTAAAGGTGAATACTTTTCCCTTGCATTTCTTGGAATTTGTTGATATTTTATTTGAAGGAAATATTTCCTGTGCTTGAAAGTATCCTTGTTGAGTTTAATGGGAGCTAAACTATGTATGAGATAAGTTGTTAGTACTTGCAGTGATTTTCATATTATTTCCATACATTGTTGGAAGTTATGCATTGGTGGAGATTATGGGTAATTTTTTAAGCATAACAGTGACACTCTTGGATGACTGTGTGGTACACTTGTTGACACTGTGGTTTGACATTGTGCTTTTGTTATTTGAGTTGGAAAT
Organism: Voacanga thouarsii; assembly: GCA_026120185.1. NCBI lineage: Eukaryota > Viridiplantae > Streptophyta > Magnoliopsida > Gentianales > Apocynaceae > Voacanga > Voacanga thouarsii. Next base: position 1,619,246 of record JANUWF010003397.1, read on the forward strand.
TGTCAATGGCACTGCATTTGAAAAACAGAATATTGGGAGAAAAATTTTAACTAAGAAGGAAGTATTTTTGCAAATTGTATTTGTTTTTGTTTGAGCCAAAATGCCTAAAGCAAAACAAATTTTCAAATCTCACAAATGCACTAGACCATCCTCATCTTTTGACCCTTCTTTGGAGCTATCTTCTTTCCATCCTAAAATTTTCACTGATAAAAAATGTGAGGAATGGTATGATGCTAGGGCTTTGAACAGAAGAATTGTTGAAAAAACAATCAAACCTTCCCTTGATAGATCTTTGCATACAACTAAGATGTTTGGAAGGATGTGTTGGAGTCCAATTTTAGGATTGAGAGGTGATTTTTGTCCTGCCCTTATAAAAGAATTTTATACGAACATGAAAAACAAGAGAAAAGGACATCTAAAACAAATAGAAACATCTATGAAGAGCACTTCCATAATTTTAAATAGGAATCAATTGGCTGCAATTTTGAGTGTTGATGATAATGGCCCTGGGATAGAAATTGACCACCAAAATAAGATGATCTCTTCTGAGACAACTTGGAATTTTATTGTTACTTGTCGGCAATTAGGTTTAGAACAAAAAACATCTACACATGGTTCTTCCTTTCTTCTTAGTAATGATCTTGCTTCTCAATTGAGGGTTATTTTGTATCTCTTATGTTTTAATGTTTTCCCTCTATCGAGTAGTTTAAATAAGGTTAGGTTGATTGATGTTTTCATACTTTCTAAAATACTTCGTGGAGAACCCATTCCCCTTGCCCCTTTGTTACTATCTTCTATGCAAGAGGTGGTGGTTTATGGTATTGTTGCTAAAGCATTTGCTCTTCCCTTGGTGATTTCACAGGTTTTAAATGTTTTTTTTATGTTTCTACGGAGAATGAACTTGTGGAACCTACTACTCCGCGCAATGTGTCACTAAACAAGTGGTAACTCATTGTGGCTATCAGTTTAATGTTACAACATCTACATGGTCAAGGCTAAGGGAAGTTCCCCAAACTAGCATTCTTGAGCTTCAAGTTGAGCAAGAAAAGGAACCTCCCCAACCATAAAGGCACACTAGGAGACCCTCAAGTGTCAGTGATAACATTCTAACCAACATTCATACATTCTTAGAGCAATTAAGGGATAAAATGGCTGGAATAAGGGTAGACATAACTGATAAGTGGGTAAGGCATGATCAAAGGTTTGATAGGATTAAGCATAATGAGCAATGCCAAGATGATATTTTGTGGAATCTAAGGCTCAATCAAGACATCCAAGGGGATTATTGGCAACATTATTAAAAGAGATAAGGAGGACCTCGTGGTCCATTTGGAGGTCGTTGTGATCCATTTGGTGATCCATTTGGAGGACAATTTGCAGGCCCGTCTGGAGGCTTTACTTTAGGGGGTTCTTAAGTGCTTTGATTTTCTATTTTTCTCTTCATTAATTTTTAGTGTGCTTTTATGTTTTTTCAATTCCGTTTATGCTTTTACTTGTTGTGTTTGTTTTTCCTTTTGGAGGTTTACTTCAGAGGGTTCTTAAATGTTTTGTTTTTCCTTTTATTTTTTACTTTTGAAGAAAAGAGGTTCAATTTAAGTGGAGCTAATCTGCCTTGGGGAGTATTATTCTCTTTTTCCTCTTCATTTTATTTTGGTCCCTTTATTATGCTTTATTATGATAATTTAAGCCATTGAGTACAATGTCCAATTTAAGTGTGGTGAGGGATTCAATACTTTTACCAAGTGCATCTTTTTGACATGGATGAAGACTCTGAAATTCCTTCATCTTTTTGACATTTTGAGCATGTTTAGGCAGATTTGGGATAATTTTTTCGATTTTTCTTCGATTTTTCTATAGATTTGCATAAACTTGATTTTTGAGTTTACAACTGGAGTAATTTGTCAAGGATGAAGTTATGATTTTCTTTATAACTTTGGATATGGATTTGTCATTCATTATGGTTGCTTTGCTAAGTCTTGAGAATTTAAGTTAACCTTGGTTATATTTGGTATTTAAGTTCTATTTTACTCTTTGAGTTTAAATATGGATAGTATGATAAAATATGGGAAAAATTGTTGACTAATTATTGTTTCATGAATTTAAAATTTGTTTAACTTTAAGTTGAGAATAAGGAATGTAAGAAAATAATAGAAAAATAAAGTGGGAAAATTCATTATTTTGAGATATTGAAAAATGGATGAGAAATAATGCTCTTGTTTGAAATTTTGATGACATTTTGCTGTAAAATGGGTTAATATAGAGAGAAGTAGTAAGTATTATTTAATGCACTCTCTTGAAGCTATCTCGAAGGCAAGAAGGCAAGAAAAAAGTAAAGAAAGAAAAAAAATGCTAAAAAAAAAAGTGAGAATAGTGACTATGAGGGGGGGGGGGGGGGGGATAATACAGTGTGTAAAGAAAAATTCATTCACTTGAGGCTATCAATTCCCTAAGTTATTGAAAAAAGAGAATGAATTGTTCCTTATTTTACTACTTGAATTGTGCAAATTTGAGTTTTTGAGGCATGAATTGTTTAAATAGCTAGACTTGTATAATTAATGAGTATCTATGTTTTTGCTTAAGGGGTGGAATAATTTTCTTTTACTAAATATAAACTTGTTTAATTTAACTTTGATGGCCTTAGGATTATTTAGTTTAATGCATGAGTTTGCAAGGTTTTGGAAAGGGTTGAATGGATGACAAGTTTGTGTTTAAGGTTGGAAGAAGATTATTGCTTTATTATAGATGAATTTGATTGGGGACGATTTTGATGATTTATTTTGAAATGATTAAGAAGCTATTTGCTAGGTGATTAACTCTTGTTTGCTTGAGGATAGGCAAAGCTTAAGTATTGAGGAATGTGATAGAGCATAATATTGTCTATATTTTCATAGTTATTGAGGATATTTTGTGATACTTTTTGTGTAATAACTAGTCATTTCTCTTTCTATTTGATGTTTTGTTTGTAGAAAGTGTTCTTGGTGAATTTGTATAGGTATTGGATGATTTAGAGTGAAATTGGAGATTTCCAGACTTGACACGGTGGCTGCTCAGATTGATTGAACCGGTGGTGGCTTAGTTCTAGAAAAAACAGAGGAAATAAAGCTCAAGCCAAGAGTTTTCCAGAGTTGGACCAGCGCCGGTCCAAATGAAGTGACCAGGCACCGGCCCTGCTTTGTTGAGGCGGTTTAATGTCATTTTTCAAGTCGATTTGAAAATTGCTAAAGTGGTTAATTTGTTCCCAACTTGTACTTAGCCCAAGGCTTTTGAAGGACAAATTTTAGCAACTAAGAAGCCTGTTTAACCAAGATAAAGTGGAGGATAAAAGAGGAATCCAAGGAGAAAAAGCGAAAATCATTTATTCAAGAGGAATTCATCACTCAATGAGCATTGATTCAACATGGTTTATAAAGGAGGAAGAAGAGGGCTTGTGTTTGAGTTTTTTCTAAGACCTTTGTTTTCTTTTTCTTTGAACAATGATGAGATTAATGTTTTAATTGTAATTGAGTATTATTTTCAAATTCATGATGTTGTAATTTATTTAATTTTTTATCAATTGATTATTGTTCCTAGTATTTGATTTCTTGATTTTATTTGATAGATTGACGCAGTTAAATTTATGTCTAGTGGACTTAGGAAACGAAGTTAGATTGAGTTCAATTTTATCAATTATATATAGTTGTTATCTTAACTGGATTGGGAAAGAATGTTGAGAATTGAGTCTAAATATTCGAAAGTTAGTTAATTTTTACGTGGGGGATAAGATTATTAGCAAATTTCATGTTTATATTGCCTACAGTGTAGGGATATTCATGAGAAAAGACCTTAATGCATTTCTTTGGTTATGTTGGTTTGATTGAAAAATCTGCTAATGTAATCAAGAAATAGTGACTCCATGGATTGAGAAAGAAGTAATACTTGTAGACGTGGCTAGGAGGAAAAGTAATACTTGTATATCAGGACTTAAGGCCCAGAAGATAATTAAAAAAGGGGTGTACTGGTACCTGCCCTATGTAATTAATAAGCCAAAAGGGGTTAACAAACCCGAAGAAGTTCCTATTATGAATGAGTATTTGGATGTTTTTCCAGTGAAATTGAAAGAATTATCACTGAAGAGAGAAGTAGAATTTTCTATTGAGTTAGTGACTTTGGCAGAACTAATTTCAAGAACTCCTTATTGAATGGTACCTACAAAATTGCAGGAGCTTAAGAAATAAGTACAGGAATTAATGGAGTTAGAATTCAATTGGACTAGTACTTCAATTTGGGGAGTACCTATCTTGTTTGTTAGAAAGAAAGTTGAGTCACCACGGGATGTATATAGATTTGTGCAGTTAAATGCAGTAACGATAAAGAATAAATCTCCATTACCCATGATTGATGAATTGTTCGATCAGTTACGAAGGACAGGATGATTCTCAAAGTTAGACTTGAAGCAACGATATTATTAAGTTCGAATTTGGGAAGAAAATATACTAAGAATTGCATTTAACGTTATGGACATTTTGAGCTTGTAGTGATGCCCCTTTAGTGTCACTAATGCCTGCTGTTTCATAGATCCAATGCACCAGACATTCAGCCCAAATTTGTGGCTTTATTCATAAATGATATTCTGGTGTACTCCAAAGATCCCTAAGATCATGAACAATAATCTTCATAAAATATTAGGAAAGTTAAGATAGTCCAAACTATATACAAAATTCAGTAAGTGTGAGTCTTAGCTACAAGAAGTAGCATTCTTGGGACATATGATATCCAAAGTCGCGAGTATAGTTGATCCCACAAAAGTTAAAGCAGTGATGAACTAGAGACGTCCTGATATTTTGACTGAATATGGCTTTTTTGGGATTTACAGGATATTATCAGAGATTTACTGAGAAATTTTCTAAGAAAACTTTACTTTGAATTGACTCACCCAAAAGAAAGTTCCTTATGTTTGGATTGGAAAATATAAGGGAAAATTCCAAGAGTTGAGAAAAGGATTAATCTCTGCTCCTGTTTTAACATTGCCAATGATGGACAAGTCTTATAAGGAGTACACAGATATGTCAAAGGAATGATTGAGAGGAGTATTGATGCAGGAGAGAAAAGTGATAGCTTATATTTCTAGGAAGTGGATACCTCATAAGGATAATTACATTAGAAATGATTTGGAGTTAGTTGCTATTGTGTTTGCCCTTTTGGAGTGGAGACATTATTTATGTGGGGCTGAGTTAGAAATCTTCACTGACCATAACAGTTTGAATATACTCTTACTCAAAAAGGATTTAAACATAAGGTAAAATTGATGAATGGAAATTTTGGAAGGATTTTAATGTCCAATTAAATATCATCCTGGAAAAGCAAACACAGTAGTAAATGCCCTTAGTAGGAAGGCGAATTTATTAGCCCTTCGGACATTACAAATTCCGGAATTAGAAGTGTTTGCAGTAAATGAAGAAATAAAGATAAGTAATACTTCCATTCAACTTGCCTTCCTACAATAGTCGGAAAGAGAGCAAGATGAGGATGAAAAGCGTAAAAGTTAGTGCAGAAGAAGGCGAATACAGGAGGAGATGAGCTCTGAAAGGAGAATGATGGGATTAATTGCTACTAGGGCCGGCATTGTATTTTGAAATAATATGCGATGAGATAAGATGTTTAGTGGAGGCACCTTGGAGTAAGTATACCACCCATCAACGAGCCGTAAAGATGTATTAGAACCTAAAATGGCATTATTGGTGGATTGGTAAGGAAAAGGACAATTCGGACTTTGTAACATAATGTTTAATCTGTCAAGAAAGACAAGCCAAACAACAATGGCCTGGAGGGTTACAACTATTATCTACTCTATCGTGGAAATGGGATGAAATTACTATAGGCCTCATTATAGGATTACCTATGATAGTGGAGCAACAAGATACTATTGCGTGATAATGGATTGACTATCTAAGTCTACTCATTTCATTCCTATTAATTAATAGAATTCTTTAGAGCAGTTAAGTGAAACCTATATAGAGGAAGTAATTAGACTGCATGAGTATCCTCTAGTATTGTGTCAGATCAAGATCTTATATTTACCTCAAAGTTTGGACTAAGCTGCAGTAGAGGTATGGGACCACAATAAAGTTCAGCATAGCAACGTATCTACACGCGTATGGACAGACAAAACGAGTGAATGGAATTTTGGAAGACATGTTCTAAGCATGTGTTTTGAATTTTAGAGTCAAGTAGATTTATAATTTAGCACATGTAGAATTCATATAGAATAATAGTTATCAATTAACAGTTGGAATGGTCCCATTTGAAGCTCTTTATTGAAGAAAATAAAGTCCAAAAAGAAGAATGGGTGAACAAGATGCTTTGGGACTTGAAAAGTTCGACATGCTGTGAAGATGATTAACATCAAGTTGGAGATAGTTTAGAGCAAACAAAAAAAAAAAAAAGTCATATGAATCGACGTAAGAGAGATTTGGAATTTGTAGAATGAGATCATGTATTCTTGAAGTTGGCTCCACAATGATAATTGGGAATTAAAGAACAAGAAAATATACCGGACTGTACCCTATTGTCGAGAGGATTGAGAAAGTAGCCTATCGATTTGGAGTTACCAGCAGAACATCCAGTTATTCACATCATATTTTATGTACCCCAACTTCGAAAGTATGTGGATAATCTTGCCCACATTTTGAATGAAGAACCCATTGAGTTGACTCTAAGCTTGAAGAATGAGAAAAAACCTATTAAGATCGTGAAGTATGCTGAAAAGGAATTGCGGAATGAGAAAATTCCACTTGTACAAGTATCGTGGAATCGTCATGCCGTGTAAGACGTAACTTGGGAAAACGAAAGCGAGGATATTGAAAATGTACCCAGATTTATTCCAAGTGTAGGCTAAATTTCGAGGACGAAATTTTTTGTAAGGAGGGGAGAATGTAATACCCCACCTTTTTACTTTCAGTTAGCTACTATCTGTAATGGGATGAGAATTTATATCAATGGCCAGAACAAAAGTTGATCGGTGTATTGAGACGAATACTTTGGTGAAATAAAATTTTGTCGAAACTAGATGTAACTATTGGATTTGTTCTACCCGTATCCTATGTTTTTGGAAGGCAATTAATATTAACAAAATAAGAATTTTAGGATACTCTAGAAAGAGAAATTGATCAGTAAAATGAGACGCGTATTTTGGTGCGAATTGTGCTACCCAGAGTATCGGGGGCATTTTTGTCATTTTGACTGCACTCGTGACTTTGGCCACAAATTTGACCACGTAAAGAGAGAATTGAAGAATTTAAGTGTTACCAATGGATTTAGTGGATTTTTTAGAGTTGAATAGTGAAATAAAATATTTTTCCGTTACGGACACGATTTTGGTCACTTTTGAAGAAAATAGAAAATTTGCGGTTGGAAATGGGTCGTGCGGCTTCTTATGATTGGTGGATGAAAATAAGTTTCGTTTAGTGATTGGTTAATGGGGTCAATTGTTTCTGTTTTATTGGTTGTGATAAGTTGAGATAAAAGTTTATAAATAAATATTTTTACTAAGCTTAGTCATTATTTTGTGCCACCTAAGTGGACACCTCATCACCATATGGACCAATGAAAACTCACCAAGTGTTGATTCAATGATTGGTTACATGAACAATCATGTAAGGACTTTCTAAAGAATTCCATAGAATTCTTGAATACTCTAAAGGACACCTAAGTAGCTAGGTGGACCAATCAAGGGATTCCAAATGTTTGAGACCATTTAATGCATCCTTGACTTGAAGACCATATTTCTCTATATATAGGCCATGAAGGCCGGATGAAATGGCTTTAGACAGCCAGAATTTTGCAGCAAACAAGGAAGAAAAAGAGAAGAGAAAGGAAAAAGAAAATAGAGAAGAGAGAGAGAGAGAGAGAGAGAAAATTCAGAAAATAGAGAGGAGAGAAAGAGAGAAGGAAAAACAAGAAGATGCTTGGGCTGTTTAGCTTCCAAACACAGCAAAGAAAAGGTAAGGATCTACCTTGTTTGAAGTAAAGTTATTATATAAAGCATGGAGATCATTTTGGTATACATATTATGAGAGGTTATGTATGAATTATGGAAACTAGCTAGGTGAAGTTGTGTGAAAACTGTTCTTGTGTGCGTGTATATGTGGTGGATGGGATGGCATCTTATTAGTTGTGTTTGTGTGATGTTTGATGGAGATTTGGAAGTGTTTTAGAGACTTAATTATGGCTGCATGTTGTTCTTGAATTAGGAAAAAGAAATGAAGTTGGAAATAAGATAATTGTTAAGAAAATTTCAGGGATATATGTTATGATTGAGGCTGCTGGTTTTCTTGTTGTGCTATGGTGAAATTGTCTGTTTTATGTATGACTGAAAATCAGTGGCTTTAAGGGTGTTAAAAGGAAGATTGGATTGAATTAATTTGTTTTCATATAATAAACAAGGAATGAAGATATAATGTGTTTTGCTAGACAATGGGTTTATTTCCAGAAAGTTATGGGAGGTTTTATATCCAGTAAATCTGTAACGTTTTTGGATTTGAACAAAGAAGGCATATATATTTGTAGCTAAGGATCATAGAGGCATTTTGGAGCAAGTTTGAGGTAAATCGGATTTACGGATCAAAAGTTATGGTGAAAATAGTAAAAGGTGACAAATCAGTGACGGGATTTTACTACTGGATCTTTGTGTTCATAACTGAACAAAATGGACAATAGAATTGGTACTCCATAATTGGAACTTGTAAAGGAATGTCTTAAGGATATTTTACAATTAGTTTGACATCATTTGGATTTGTGGATTGAAAGTTATGAGCAAAACAAGTTATGGTGTCAAAACTGGAAAATTGCAGAATGTTATTAAGAACAAATGAATGCATCGATTGATTTTAATTATGTTGATGGATTGAATGAGAATTTTTATGGATTTATTAAGTCCTTATATTCATGTGAGGAGGATGGTATAATGAGATGGATTATAAGTGTGCAAGAATTATATTTCATTTCAAGCATGAAATGAAACGAGAAATGAAGTGATTTCCTTAGACAATAGTCATATGTATATTATGGTCGAAAAACATAGAATACTAAATGCGTTATGAATAATCAATATTGTAGGTCATTCATTGTTAAGCCTTGGTGATGACTTAGCGAATATTTATATTGCTAGGTAATAAGCGATTCAAGGTGAGTTCCTTGGATTTCTAAAACTCCTTCTAAAGCTAGTGTGCTTTGTTTTTCCATGAAATGCTATGTTATATATCGTTTTGGAAATTCCTGAACATGTTTAAGATTTATCTGAGCAAGAATTAGTTTTATACCATTTTGGGCTCAATTGACTATTATAATTAGCTTGGAAACCTTACTGAATGACTAAAGCACGAATCTTGTTAATTTAGTCCTTTTGGATTAAATAGTTGGGATTTTTAGAAAATGGTAAATTTAGGAATCGAATATCCATAAATTGACTGGAATGCCTTTATTGGAATGTTTTATGAAAACCTTTGGAACTCGGGTATTCAGTAAATGACCGAAATATCCTTATTGGAACTCTGGTGAATATTTTTCAAATCGGGTAAGGGTAAAATGACCCGAATACCCTCGAAAAGTCTTTTGGAATCGGGTATCGATAAAATAACCTGAATTCCCTTGGAAATGACTTTTGTGATCGAGTATGGGAAAAATGACCCGAATACTCTTGGAAACACGTTGTGATGTGTGAATAGAACCCTTTATCTGGTTTCAACATGATTTTGGAAAATGTTATTTTGCCCCAAAAATATTTTGATTTGAAAATTTTGTGGGAACAGATAACCCTCTGGCCAGATTAGTCAGACGGGGTTAGTATTATTGACGTTAAGTACTCAGCAAGAACTTTGACCTTTATACTAGCTCATGTTAGAGATAGACGACCCCAAGTAACCCGATCAGTTCTGGGGATTATCTTACTCTCAACAAGGCGGCAAGATATTGAGATGAGTCATCCTGGCTAGCCATTTTGAGCCTGACAATTGCCTATTGATTATGATGGTGGATTGTACCCAAGATACTGAGCAAGGACACTCGGTGTGTTCAATCCCTTGCCACATCGATGGTGACTGACGTTAGGATTGGGACCCCTGACTTATCGTGGCAAGTAAAAGATCCCTAAGTGCTACGTGAGTTATACATTTTTACACTCACTGCTCTGGCATGACACGGGTGACGTATTGTAAGGCGTAGTTCCTAGCACAAGAAACTGTGTAGCCGAAAGTGATGTTCATTGAACTTTGCACGTGGGCCACCCTTCTAGATGGAGAAGAACCCGCTTTTATTAAAATTAGGGGTCATATATTTGGAAACTATGTTTTTCGTATGTATGAAATAAATTGAACCCAAATCCATCAATTACTTCTATTTCCCAGTTATAAAGGTATTTTCGGTGAAGAAATTGATAATTGATTTTATAAGAAAAACACTAGCACACGCGGGACTCGTTGGGTGATTTTCACTCACATGTGTTTTTTATCTTAACTTTTTGTAGGATTCGGAGTTGAAAGGATCTATGGATAGAGGACGATACTACAGTGACAGCAGAGTAGGTCCGGACGTTTCTCTTTTGGATAATACACCTTATTCTGATATTGAATGGAAATTTTCATGTATGAGATTCTTTAGTATATATGTACATGTGACCATCAGTATGGGTTGTTGTATGGATTTAGACCTTGTATACTCCATTGGATTTTTCGTTAGAAAGACCCCTTGTCGGGGTAACTGGACGAGGTGACACCCAGTGTTGTTCTGCTTCCACTGTTACCTTTAGTAGGGGTGTTACACTTTTGAAATAATAATCCTAAATAAAATATAGGATTAATTTATTAATTCACTAATTAATAAATTCATATTTAATAGATCAAGAGTGACATATAGCAATGACTCTTGACCATCCAAAAGTCCAAAAAGTCAAGTGGCTTGACATGAACATTTCAATTGCAAATAACAAGTGTAATAAACTCATTTCACCATACTATATCTCTTCGGTCTACAGCATGGAATTAGTGCCAACTCTATGTAGAATATTATTAATTCTACTCCGAATATTTTAGTACTTGTTCAAAAATTCTATTACTCAATATGTGTATCAAATTTGAAAATATTTCCAACACATAGTCGCCTTGGCTAAGGACTTCATGAGCAATGATTTCCACAAGTGGCCCTGAGATATACTCTCCTACTATTAGAAGTGGAGAATCCTTTATCAATCCTCTCAAATACTTTCGTTTACCTCACGTTGTACCTAATATCCATCCCATAAGTAGCCCTCGATCTGGCTCTAGAGATTAGAATCAAATTAAAATGCTCAGCAAACAAAGTACCTTTGAGATCTCAAGTCTAAGGATATTTGCAAGTTTGCTAAAATGAGATTTTATCACTGGCACTAAATAGCATATCAAAGTAATTATCTCATAGTTAGGTCATCAAATGAACTTGTTCACATAACAAGCATCCACCTATTAATTTTGAGTATCACAATACTCACAGTTATGAGAACCACCACTTGATCCAATTAAGGGATATAACATGTGCTAGTCTTAGCATATTAATAATGCCCCATCTTATTAATACAATGAGTATGGATTATTAAAGCACAAACATTATATAATGTAGTAGGAATCTCATATCATGATTTCTATCATGATTTCCTTAACATTGTGTTGTACGGGAGACTTTATCAAACAGTTTATAAGCATATTACGAAATAACAATAAAACTAAAGGATAAAGAATGCCTCTTATTAATTATTATGCAATATACATGGTACAAGTAATTGCCTTTAGGGCAAACACTAACAATCTCCCACTTGCACTAGAGACAATATTTTATGTTTTGAATACCGAATAACTCAACATGTTTATCATGTTTCTTCTGGAAAAGTGCTTTAGTAAGTGAATTAGCTATGTTCTAATCCGTGGGAATTCTCTCTATCTTTACATCTCGTTTATCAATGATATCTCTAATCAAATGAAAACGTCTAAGTACATGTTCCAGTCGATTGTTGGTAACAGTATCTTGTTTGGAACCTTTCCAACTCATTGCCCTTCCACACAACATAAATACATAGTCAGATTGTGATTTGAAATCATTTTTATTAGACTGAAAACTAGCATCAGTAAACCCGTTTACTTTCAAATCACCTTCTCCATATGCTAAGAACACATCCTTAGTCCTTTACAAGTATTTGAGGATATTCTTTACACCCACCCAACAACCCTCACCAAGGTCAGATTGGTATCTACTCATCAAGTTGAAAGCATAGGATACATCGGGCCTTGTACAAATCAGAACGTACATGATAGATGTAACTGTCAAAACATATGAAATCTTACTCATGTGATCCCTTTTAACTTGTGCCTTCGGAGACACTGACTTTAAAAGGCTTAATCCATGCGACATGGGTAAGAATCCCTTTTGGATTGATCCATGCTGAACCTCTTCAGTACTTTATCTATATACGTAGACTGTGAAAGACCTAGCAACCTCTTTGATCTATTTCTATAGATCCTTATTCCCAGAATATAGGTTTCTTTTCCAAGGTCTTTCATGGAGAACATCTTAGATAACCAAATCTTTATAGATTGAAGAACGGAAACATTATTTCCTATCAACAATATGTCATCTACATAAAGTAAAAAGAAAACCATTAGGCTCCCACTAACTTTCTTGTACACTCAAGGCTTATCCATTTTTTGAATAAAACTAAACTCTTTGATTGTTTCATCAAAATGGATGTTCCAACTCCTAGAAGCTTGCTTAAGTCCATAAATAAAACTCTGTAGCTTGCATATTTTTGTACTATTATTGGATGTGAAACCCTCAGGTTTTGTCATATACAATTCTTCAGTCAGACTTCCATTTAGGAAAGATAATTTCACATCTATTTGCCAAATCTCATAATCATGATGAGTGGTAATAGCTAGGAGTATCCTAATGGATATTTGCACGGCTACTGCTGAGAAGGTTTCATCACAGTCAATACCATATTGTCGACAATAACCCTTCACCACTAGTTGTACTTTATAGGTAACCACATTACCATCAATGTCGGTTTTCTTCTTGAAAATCCATTTGCACCCTATAGGCTTGATTCCTTCAAGTGGATCAACTAAAGTTTATACTTAGTTTTCATACATGGAATCCATTTCTGACTTCATGTCTTCAAGCCATTTATCAGTTTCTGAACTATTCAAAACGTCCTTATAAGTAGTAGTCTCATCTTCTTCTATGAGCAATACGTCATTGTGATCACTTATGAGAAATTCATAGCTCCCAGGAACCACTCATATCCTACTCGACCTGTGAGGCTCTTGTGTGTTAGAAGATTCATCAGTAAGTGTGGGTTCAGATGGTTGATCAATATTTGTTTGTTCTTCTTAAACTTCACTAAGTTCAAGCTTACTGCCACTATCTCTTTTAAACACGTGCTCCTTATCTTGGAAGACAGTTTGTTTCGAAACAAAAAATTTATTTTAAGAAGGAAGATAGAAGTAATATTCGAAGGATGCTTTCGGATATGCAACAAAAAAATATTTGTCAGACTTACTTTCAAGTTTGTTTAACATTTGCCTTTTCACAAAAGCTAGGCAACCCCAAATCCTTAAATAAGATAACTTTAGTCTGTTACCAAAGAAAAGCTCATAAGGATTGGTACTAACCATTTTTTACATAACTCTGTTTAATATATATATAGCAATCTCAAGTGCATATCCTTGAAACAATTTTGATAACTCTGCAAAAGCCATCATGGTCCGTACCATAATAGTCTTAGCATATTAATAATGCCCCATCATTATGTTGAAGTGTATATGGTGGAGTCTATTGAGATAATATCCTATTATCTCTAAGATAACTTAGAAGCTTTTGACTTAACTATTCACCTCTTCGATCAGATCTAAGAGTTTTAATACTCTTGCTAAGTTGTTTTTCTACTTTATTCTTGAAGTCTTTGAACTTATCAAATGATTTAGATTTGTATTTCATTAAATATAAATAAACATATTGTGAATAATCATCGATGAAGGTTATAGCGTAGTGATAACCACTTCTTGCTTGTGTCATATGATTCACAATCAAATGACCCCAAGACACCTAGCTTGTATAACTTAGACACGTATTTTTCATTTATATGGCCTAAACATAATGCCATAAGTAAGATGAGATTGAGTTATCTTTTCTTTATTTTATTACATTTATATTGAGAATTAGATTATCCATGTCTAGAACATATAAACTATTAACCAAAGTTGTAGAATCATAATGAATATCATTTAATGAAAAAGAACAATGTTTATTTTTAAAATTTAAATGAAATCTAAATAAGTCTAAACAAGTAATTGAGATAATGTTTTTCAGTAAAACTGATAAAAAAACAACAGTTTTGAAGTTCTAAATTAATCCAAAAGGTAGATTAAGATGATAAGTCCCCATGGATAATGCAGCAACCTTTTATCCACTTGCAGCTCACAATTACAAATTGCCCTTTTCTAGCCTTCTACTGCCCTTTAGTCCCTACAAATTATTGCATAAATGAGATTCACAATAGGTATCTAATACCCATATCTTATTACTAAAGGCAGTATTACTCTCAATCATAAATATATCAAGAGTAGAAGTAGAAGTGCTTGCAAGCTTCTCATTCTCATTCTTTTCCTTCACGCTTTCCAAGTAGTCTTTGTAGTTGCACCTCTAATGGACCATCTTACCACAATGATGACATGGGCCTTTAATGGCTGTTTCATTCTTCTTCACACCTCCTTTAGGCTTGGTAGTATTTTTCTTCTTTTTCTTGGGAACTTTATTCTTAGAAGATGAAGAACCTACTAGAAAGATTGCCTTATCATCCTTCTTCATGGATGATTTAGCACTCTTAAGCAAGTTGATAAGCTCAGGAATGGTGGTCTCAATATTGTTCATGTGGTAGTCAATCACAAATTGTGAAAAACTACTTGTTAATGATTGTAGAATTAAGTTAACACTTAAATCGCGATCCACTACGAAACCAAGAGACCCAAGCTTTTTAATATAGCCCAACATCAACAGCCCATGAGTGGCCACTGAAGCACCCTCAATCATTTTAGAATGGAATAATTACTTAGAGATCTCATATCTCTTAGTTCTAGCCTGTTTATCAAATAGCTCTTTAAGATGGAAGATAATGGTTTGAGCATCCATATGCTTATGCTGTTTTTATAACTCAGGAATCATTGACACCAACATAATACATGATGTAGTGTCACTATCCTCCTTATGCTTCTTGTGCACAACATGCTTATCAACAGGAGCATCTTAAGTCGGAGGTGGTAGAATAAGAGTATCTAGTACGTAAGCAACTTTTCCGGCATGAGAACGATTCTCAAGTTTCTATACCAGTCCAAATAGTTTAATTCGGTGAGCTTATTTGTTTCCAAGATGCTACGTAGGTATAGGTTTTTCAACATAAGGCAAGTGACCTAGATGTAAAGCTAGAGTAATTAGAACATGTATATGCTCATGATATGCAAGTAATTAGGTCTTTAATGAAACGCGTTTTCATTCCACTATTTTACTCAAATCAATAGCCCCCACTATTGACTCAAAACAGTCTGTTGGAAGCTTTCTTAGTAGCCTAATATCTAAATTCCTTAAGAATGACATTGGATTAGCCCAACAAGCCACCTTAAGTTCAATGGTAGGTATCTAATACCAATTACATCAAATGTAACTACTGTATTATTGGGTCATTACCATCTTTTAATCATTAAAGTATTTAATATTATCGCAACCTTGCCTCTAATTTTCTTTGTACTTAGGTTAGCCCAACTGGAATAAAGAAATTAGTTAAACCCACCCCATTAATCAGGAATTAAATTCTATAGCTTGAACATACTCATTGTCTAGTAGGCTTGGGTATACCCAACAACCTGGTCTCGAAAAAGAGCTCTCGTTCTTACTATATTAATAGAAGGCATTATATTTAATATTATTTGAGAGATTTATTCCTTTTGGTTGTCTCATCGTTTGGCAGGCATACAATTTATCAATAAGCAGCATATATTGGTAAACATGGTAATAAACAATTATGTGGCATGGTTAAAGACTTTCTAAATTAATTTTCTTAAGCCATTAAGGAAATTAATATGGTTAACCCTATTTGTTCATGTATGATTTAAGTAGAATGTCTTACCACCTCGCTTTGTTTTGATTTCCGTCTTCGAAATCTTGTAAATAAAATTCTACCTTAATCGAATCTATATAAACTAATTACATAATTTTCTAAATGAAGAAACCCCGAGTTACATTCAATGAGAGTTAGATGAAAAGAGAATTACACAAGAATTTGAGATAAGGCAAGACAGGAATACCCTATTTAATGAAAATAAAGTGATAAAGATGCATAAACAAATAAGTTTGGTCTTAGTCCATAACGATCCACCATGCCAATAAAATGTGCTTAAAATACTTCATAAAAGATCCAATGCATGAACATCCAAAATCAGTATTTTGGAGAAATTTGGGTCTAAAAGCGAATTTTGAAAAGTTTTAGGCCGAAATCAAATTTTTAGAAAATTATTAGTCCTACATGTAATTTTGAAAATGTTTTATCCAAAATCATGGGTTTCAAATAAATTCTAATCATTATTAAAACCTATTCTCAAAATTAGAAAAGAAAAACAAAAAACTTATTTTATTTTTTTAATAAAATAGTGCTAGAACAGAGTGCACCTGGCGCCAGGTTGGTCGAATGTACTGTTGGGTTTTTTAGGCTTGTATCCTATATGGCGCAGGGGAAAATAAACGAGATACCATCCCAGGACTTGCCTATGTGTGGAAAACAAGACATAAAGACAATAAAGCTAACAACTTTTTACCTTTGTTTGATCGTCCGAAGAACAAAATTGATCTTCTTCAAGTCGAGGCGCGATCCAGCAATCCTCTTATACAAACTCCACGAGAGTTTGACGTCTAACCACTATAATCACAGTGTGTGACTATATCTAATAGTAATCCACATAGAAGAATACTCAAGCACCAAGATTTCTTATGCAAGCAGAAAAAGATGGCGACAAGGGCTGTTCTCATTTTCAGCAAAATGAGAGAGAGAGAGAGAGAGAGAGAGAGAGAGAGAGAGAGAGAGAGAGAGAGAGAGAGAGAGAGAGAGAGAGAGAGACGACATTTGTTTTTGTGGCTCCTATTTTCGTGTGAATCACACTTAGATTAGGGTTTTGAGCATATCCAATATATGTTCCAAAATCCACTGAAAATTTGAAATTCTAAACAATTAGAATTTCCTAATTGTAATTGGAAACATCAAGTTTCCACAATTACAACTTGGACCACAAATTATAACTAATTGTAATTTGTCCACAACAACTTCTCTTTCTCGCAATTAACCCCTCTATGTTATCAAATAACATCTTGAGTATATAATCTTCTATTGTGTTTGACCTATTAGGTTTCCCAGTCAATTAGTAGTGAACATGAATTAATCTAATTGTCTTTGAGATTAATAATCTATAATTAATTAGAATTATTCCTATTAATTCTAATCAGGATTGGTTTATTAATTCATCAATTAATAAACCCATATTCCCAGATCATAAGTGGTATCTAGCAACACATCATGACCACCCAAAAGTCCAAGAAGCCAAGTGGCTTGACATTAACCCTTCAATAACAAACTTTAGTGCAATTAACTCCTTTCACAATATAATATCTCATTCGGTTTGTAGTACAGAATTAGTGCCAACTCCCTCCAAAATTAATTCTGGCCTGAATACAATAGTACTTGTACCAGGAACCCACTACTCTAGATGTGTATCAATTGGAACTATTTCCAATACACAATCGCCTTGGCTAAGGACTTTCCAAGTAGTACTACCTACAAGTGGCCGTGAGATATTCGCCCCTACTATTAGGAGTGGTGAATCCTTTATTGACCATTTCAACTACTTTCGTTTACCTCATAATGTACCTAATATCCATCCCATAGGCAACCCTCAATCGAGCTCCGGAGATTGGAATCAAAGTACAAAGCTCAGCAAATAAAGCACCTTAGAGATCTCAAATCTAAGGATACTTGCACGTTTGCTATATTGAGATTATATCACTTGTAACACCCCCACGACTACGTACCCTAAAACGGTGGGGATGTCGCCCCGTCCCGTAGTACAAGGGGACTTCAGAACGAGGTATAAAATATAAAGGCAATCTCCAAAAGGATAAACTTAAATAAATAAAGAAATACTCTTATTACATCAGGCTCACATTGGAGCAAAACGAAATAAAACAAATATTGTTCAGAAGTATAAATGACAAAAGTCTCCTAGAACAGCATAGGAAAAATAGCCAAAGCCTCTACTATCAAAGCCTCGCTGACTCAACACAATCTATCACCTGAAAACATGATGTAAAATAGTGTGAGAATAAATCTCAGTAAGTCCTGTGTGTGCACATGGTGTTTTGAATAGTACGTGTATGCAAAGTGCAAAACATTTGTAGAAATAAGTTGGCAAGTCATAAACAATCTCTTTTCACAAGGAGTGGATTTTTCTCATTGTCACAGTTTGTACAAAATAAATCTTCCACTCGAATAAACAGTCATGTCACTACACGTTGGGCTCCATGAGAAAAAAATGTCCAAGGCACCACACTTTGTGCACTTTGTCCGGACCAAATTACCACACGTTAGGCGTTCTGATCAAGGTGAGTGTACAGCTCACCGGGTGAGATACTCCTCCATCTCTACACCCAACAAAACCATCCGGGTTTCCATGCCGGGAATATAAATAATAACATACCAGGTACACATGCTAGCTCAAACTGGCCTGACCAACCAACACTGTCGCCTTTTCAAGCAAAGTTCATCTTCTTGAGGTGGCCTCCTGCCAGAAGACTTACTCTAGCCATCCAAGACTAGTATTGTTAGCCTAGCCTTATTCAGTACTTAACGGACATATCCATTAATTCCTGATTCACAATATTTCCAAACCTTGGCTTTGTACAACGTGGTTTTCTTTAAAAGATATTTCTAAAAGTTTAAGGAAAAGAATAGTTTTCTTGATAAAATCATTAGTTTGGCAAAACCGTTTGAAGAATAAATATCCACGTTTACAACCCAAATAATCATAGTTCAACAATAGCTTTACTAAGCTTCACAACATAGACTTGCCATCACAACATTTAAAAAAAGAGTTTATACAAGGACTTACCATCACAACATTTAACAAAAAAGTTTATGCAAGGACTTACTTGATATGCCTCAGATAAACGTGATAAATTCATAGCTTGCTTTCCTTAATTATCCTCCTGATCTAAACTATATAATATCATGATCAGGGTCTCAATTAATTCAAACATGCTCTAATCTCATTTATTTTCACAACAATTCACAGTCCCCTATTTAATTCCAAGTAAACTATCCAATCCCCAAAGATCATATACCATAATCACATGTTCATCCCACTAATAGACATCATTAAACTTTACTTTTGGCATCATGGGCGGGTATTCCCTTACCTTGCAACAATCGGGTGATGAGGTCTCGATGCTCCCATGGTGGTCATCCCGAGTTTGCCTGAGAAGAAGAGAAAAGCTACCTCCTTTGCTCCTCTTGACCGAAAATCAAAGAAGAAGATGAAATTAGCCTCTATGGGGCGTGATTTAAGGGAAGAAGAAGGAAAAAAGAATCATTAGAGAAAACGGCATCAAGAGGTTGGGAGGATTTTTGCTTACCTTAAAGTGTGTTCGATTTTTGCTTAGAATAGTTCTTGAGTTTTCAAAAATTTGCAGAGAGAATTTGCTGGAAATTTCGTGTAGAATGGAGAGGATAGATGGCTGCTATGATTTAGAGTTGGAGAATATTGGTTTAGGGTTAGATGGTGATGTTTAGAAAGACTCCTAATGGCTTTAGGTTTCTTGGATAGCAAGGGCGACAATTTGCAGCTTGCGGCACCTTTGATGCTGGCCGATTTCAAGAGGGATTAAGAGGAGAAAAGTGTTTTGAACTTGCTCCCAAGGCTGGACGAAATAATGCTCAAGCGAAGGGTTAAGTGTGTTCAGGTTTTTTGGCCAAAATAAGAGAGAGTTTGTGTGAGTTTTGGTGATTGAAAATTCTGTGCAAGCTGTGCGAAAATTATGTGCAAGAGTGACGAGTTTTGGACTGTTTTGGCTGTTGTAGTTCTGCCAAAATTTCCAGAGAAAAATGAGGGTTTTGGGCGCTGAAAAATAGCTTGATCAGCTGGGATTTTTCGGTGGGTTGTGTGTACAGAATTTTCGTTGGAATAGGTGTACAAGGCTGGCCGAAATTTTCTGTACAAAGCTGTCGAAAATCCTATGCATAAGCTGGACGAATTTCTGTGGTTTTGTGAGAATAAAATTCTGGTTTTGTACAGCTAAGGTAATCTGAATTGACGAGGAGTATTTAGGTGCTTTGAGCTAGGGTTTGGAAAATTGGATTGCACGTACTTGATGACCACAAAACAAAACTCACTATTCATGGAAAGGAAAGCCCCATATTATTATATAAAACATAATGACAATAGTATAAGTACAAATTGACTCTAGGGCATATCCCCAACATTTTCGCCAATATAGTGCTTCGTACGGTGCCATTCCGATCGATGCCTGATAGCTGTTGTTATATGCTAACTCCGCATGCAGTAAAGACTCAATCCACTTATCTGCGAAGTCCAAGATACATGCTCGGAGCATGTCTTCCAGTATCTGAATGACTCTTTCGGATTGACCGTCTGTCTGCGGATGGGCAGAGGTGCTGAATTTCAGGGTCGGGCCCAAGGACTCCTGGAACTTACCCCAGAACCTTGAAGTGAATCTAGGGTCCCTATCTGACACAATGCTCGACGGTACACCATGCAACCTTATAATTTCTCGGGTATATGTCTGAGCCAACTTTTCCATCGAGTCCCTTACATTGACCGGTATGAAGTGCACTGTCTTGGTCAATCGGTCCACTACCACCCAAATCGCATCTTTGTGTGACTTGGTCATCTGAAGGCCAGTCACAAAGTCCATGGTCAACTCTTCCCATTTCCATTCGGGAATCGGTAACGGTTGCAGTAACCCTGCAGACTTCTTATGTTCTATTTTAACCTTCTGGCACGTCAGGCAGGTTGATACATGCTGAACTACATCCCTCTTCATTCCCGCCTACTAATATTTCCTTTTCAAGTCTTGGTACATCTTTACCTCCCCAGGGTGTATGGTATATTTACTCTTGTGCTCTTCGTCCAGTATCCTCTTCCTTAAGTCTTGGATGTCCGGTACACAAATTCGGTCCCGAAAGTATAATACCCCATTCTCATCGGTTCAAAAATCGCTTCCTCCTCTCGCGATCTCTTTCTCGCTGAAAGTTTGAAATTCTGCACTGCCCTGTTGACCTGATATAATTTCCTGGTCCAGATCGGGTTTTAGGGTCAAGTTGCTCACGCAGATCTTCCTCTCTTGCACTTGTGCCTCTTTCTCCAAGATATCTTGGACTGCCGACACCTCCTGTATTCTCAAGTGTGCCATTTTCACCTTCCGACTTAGAGCGTCTGCTACCACATTTGCTTTACCCGGATGATAGTTAATAGGGCACTTATATTCTTCCAGGAACTCCATCCACCTACGTTGTCGGAGATTCAAGTCCTTTTGCATGAAGATGTACTTCAAACTCTTATGGTCAGTGAAAACCTCGTATTATGCACCATACAAGTAATGTCGCCATTTCTTCAAGGCGAACACTATAGCTGCTAGTTGTAGGTCATGCGTGGGATAATTAGCTTCTTGCGGCTTTAGTTTCCTAGATGCATAAGCTATGACTTTCCCTTCCTGCATCAGCATAGCTCCTAGTCCTTCCTTGGATGCATCTGTATAGAGTGCATAGGGCTTATCAGCCTCAGGCAGACTCAACACGGGTGCTGTAATCAACCTCCTCTTAAGTTCTTGGAAGCTCTTCTCGCACTTCTCACTCCAAACAAAAGCGACATCCTTCTTCAACAGTCGCGTCATTGGTGAAGCCAGAGTAGAGAAATTTTTAATGAAACGCCGATAGTACCCGACCAACCCAAGGAAACTTCGTATCATGGTAATGTTCTCCGGTTGTTTCCAGTTAGCTACGGCTTCTACCTTAGCAGGGTCCACTTTGATCCCCACTTTAGATATCACGTGACCAAGGAAAGACACCGAGCTCAGCCAAAACTCACACTTACTGAACTTGGCGTAAAGCTTGAATTCCCTCAGCTTTTCTAGGACCAATCTTAAGTGCTCCGCGTGGTCCTCAAGATTTTTGGAGTAGATCAAAATGTCATCGATGAAGATAACCACGAACTTGTCTAGGTATGGTTGGAAAATGCAATGCATCAAATCCATGAATACTGCCGGTGCGTTGGTTATACCGAACGGCATTATTACAAATTCGTAGTGGCCATACCGCGTGTTGAATGCAGTCTTAGGAATGTCTTCTTCTTTGATCCTCACCTGGTAGTATCCTTGCCGTAGGTCCAACTTCGAAAAGCAAGCGGCGCCTTGCAGTTGATCAAACAACTCATCGATCAAGGGTAGAAGGTATTTATTCTTGATCGTTAGATTGTTCAGTCCCTGATAGTCGATACATAGCCTCAAGGTACCATCTTTCTTCTTGACAAACAACACCGTGGCTCCCCACAGTGACGTACTCGGCCGAATGTAGCCTTACCTTAGCAATTCTTCCAATTGCTCCTTCAACTCCTTCAACTCTGTCGGTGCCATCCGGTAGGGGGTTCTTGATACTGGTTCTGCTCCGGAAATCAGATCCACGGTGAACTCAACTTCCCGTTCAGGGGGTAGGAAAGTGAGCTCCGTAGGGAACACATCCGAAAAGTCTTTCACTACCTCTGTACTTTCCAAGGTACACTGGTCTTTTGGTTTGTTTAGGAAATATGCCAAATATCCCGTACATCCTTTCTTGAGTAACTTCCGGGCTTTAGCTCCAGCAATAAGAAATTTTAGTTCCTTCGTTCACTTGCCATTGAATTCAATTGCATCCCATCCAAGTCTCACAAACTGCACCGTCTTGATCTTGCAGTCCACACGAGCTCCGTGTTTCGACAACCAGTCCATGCCCAAGATCAAATCATAATCGTCCACGGGCAGGATTATAAGGTCGGCCTCCAGAATCTCCTTCCCAACCTCAACTCCACAACTTCCCATTTTCTTGCCTGCTTCCACCACCTTTCCCAAGGGGGAACTAACTACTAAGGTATAAGGTAGCTCATTTCCTTCCCAGCCCAGACGTGAAGCACATACTTTACTTACATAAGAGTGTATGGATCCTGGATCTATCAGAACATTAATAAGACAATCTTGGATAGAAAGGTTACCTTCTATCACGGCGGCGTCCGCTCCGACTTTCTCTCAGCTCAGGGCAAAAACTTTGGCCTTCACTTGAGGCTTCAGGCCTCCCGCTCCGGCTGGTCCAACAGCGGCGCCTCTATTTCCTCCCATTGGTTGGGTCGGCGCAGTCTGCTCAATCCTTAAGGGTTTGGGGCAGACGTTTCTCAAGTGTCCCGGGTCTCCGCAATGAAGCACCTCCTCACACCCCCATTACCCCAGCAGTTTCTTTCGGTGTGGCCTCGCTTCCCACACAGCCGGTAATTTAGGCTGCCTTGCATTGGTCCTGCTACAGGCACTCGAGGCTGCTTACCCCGATTTCCCCACGGCATAAAGGTTGCAGGTCGCTTATTGGCGGAAGGCCTCATAGGTGGACGACTTGATTGGAAGGGTCGGTTCACCGGTCGATACCGATCTTCGCTCTCCATCCGAGAAGTTGCGTCCACGGAGGTAGTGTATGACGTTGGCGGCGATGGGGCCAATGCTTTCCTCCACTCTAGCGTAAGCCCTTTTACGAATTGCCGGGTGCGCTTCTACTCCGTGTCTACCAAGCACTTGCAGTACTTGGACAACTGCATGAATCGGGCTGCATATTGGGCCATGGTCATGCCTCCTTGCCTGAGGGTCTGGAATTCGTCCTCCCTCTTCTCAGCCACCCAGCGAGGATGTACTCGGCCTGGAAGGCTTCCGTAAAGTCGTCCCACATCCATTCCTGCTCCTCTTTATCCCAATCACTCCGTACCCGCTGCCACCAAGCTCGAGACGGTCCCCTCAGCCGAAAAGCAGCAAACTTCACCATCCTCTCTTTCGAGTACTGCAAAAAGTAGCGAAGATGTCCTCCATTTGCTCAATCCATTGCTCGGTTTTCTCGTCCTGTTCCACCTCCCCCTGGAATGTGGGAGGCTGAAACTTCAGGAAACGCTCCAGAGCCTCATCCTCTCCCCGCGGTGGTTTCCTGGCAACCTTGTCCACCCTTTCAGTCAAGTTCTACCGGATCGAGGCCATTTTGTAGAAAGCCTGACCCATGGTCACATCCTGTGACCTTTCTGAAGCCAATTCCTGCTCGCGTGGCAGGTGCTCTTCCACGTCGGGGGTGGAACGATGCATCTGCTCAAATTCCGGGGTGGAGGATGCACTCTCCTGCACCGTTCTGCTATGCACAACTGTTCTACGTCTTGGTGCCATCTTAATCATATTCACTCAGGGTCAGTTAGTTACCAAGGGGAAAAGAATATACTTAGATGCATGATCAGTTGATAGCAATGTACTTATCTAAAAGAGAATATGATGATATCGTACAGGGGTAAATCAAGTAATAAACGAAACTCATGCTTGTCATATAAACCATTCTTTGCAGAAAGGAATGGGTTATCTCATATGATACCCTTTTTATTTGAAGTGATAAATAAGCCCTATGAGCCACACGCTCTCTTAAAAAAGATATAAACAAACGAAGGTATGCAAATCCCAAAGAAAGAAAAGTAAAAGCTGCTGGTCTTCTATGTTCGACTCTCCCTAGTTTCAACAGAAGTTTCGGAGGCATCAGAGGCCGGTTCCACATTCCACCCCATGGAGCTATCGGGTCTCCCTATGTAGTCCCTTGTGAAATCAACACTCCCACTTGGTTGCCCTGACTCACCCTCTCGACCTCTCTTGGCTGTCATGGCCGCCTCATAGAGCTCATCCAATACTAATCTAACCGCACCCTTAGGGGCAGGCCTCTCACTCCCTGAATCAGATGGATCAACCAACCCCTTTCTCCTTAGCATGGCATCTACGCATAGTCCATATCGAAGTCCACACCCCATAGGACTCTCTTCCAGCTTTCTCTTTCCCGTATCTACCCCTCATAGAGCTGACTGCCTAAGGTCTCTCTCTCCCGGGACAACCCCATCTCTCAGCGTCTATCCCTCACCACTGGACCCTTTAGGGTTATGGCGAGCAGGGGTCCTATCAACTTCCCCTATCTGCGGTGTCCGGGAACCTCTATTACCTCCTCATTCTCTCCATCTACCCCAGCCATCTCTCCCTCGTCCTCATCGTCTCCCTCATTCCCTAGCTCATCTACCTCTCCCTCACTCAACTCCGTCATCTCCTCATCTTCCTCATCTTCCCCTAAGCTCTCCTTGACCTCTATCTCCGCCTCAACCACCGGGTCGTCTAGCACTGACGGCTCTCGCTCTCACTCTGAATCGGACGCGGGTGGATCAGCTACGGGTAGTGGGGCAGGTGGATTCCCGCAGCCAGAGGGCCAGTCCCTGACAGCCGATACAACTCTTTTGACCATCCTATAAACAAAAGATAAAAATTAGCATCAGATCAGAATACTTAAGAAAATAGAACCCCATAAGTCAAGTAATTGCCTAAACCTCTCTCTTATACCACTTGTAACAACCCACGACTACGTACCCTAAAAGGGCGGGGATGTCGCCCCGTCCCATATGACAAGGGGTCTTTAGAACGAGGTATAAAATATAAAGGCAATCTCCAAATGGATCAACTTAGATAAATAAAGAAATACACTTTATACATCAGCCTCACCTTGGAGCAAAACGAAATAAAACAAATATTGTTCAGAAGTATAAACGACAAAAGTCTCATAGAACAACATAGTAATAAATAGCCAAAGCCTCTACTATCAAAGCCCCGCTGACTCAACACAATCTATCACCTGAAAACATGATGAAAAACAGTGTGAGAATAAATCTCAGTAAGTCATGTGTGTGCACATGGTGTTTTGAATAGTACGTGTATGCAAAGTGCAAAACATTTGTAGAAATAAGTTGGCAAGTCATAAACAATCTCTTTTCGCAAGGAGTGGATTTTTCTCATTGTCACACTTTGTACAAAATAAATCCTCCACTCGAATAAACAGTTATGTCACCACACGTTGGGCTCCATGAGAACAAAATGGCTAAGGCACCACACTTTGTGCACCTTGTACGGACCAGATTATCACACATTGGGTGTTCTGATCAAGGTGAGTGTACAGCTCACCGGGTGAGATACTCTTCCATCTCTACACCTAACAAAACCATCCGGGTGTCCATGCCGGGAATATAAATAATACCATACCAGGTAAACATGCTAGCTCGGACTGGCCTGACCAACCAACACTGTCGCCTTTTCAAGCAGAGTTCATCTTCTGGAGGTGGCCTCCTGCCAGAAGACTTACTCTAGCCATCCAAGACTAGTATTGTTAGCCTACCCTTATTGAGTACTCAACGAACATATCCGTCAATTCCTAATTCACAATATTTCCAAACCTTGGCTTTGTACAACGTGGTTTTCTTTAAAAGATATTTCTAAAAGATAAAGGAAAAGAATAGTTTTCTTGATAAAATCATTAGTTTGACAAAACCGTCTAAAGAATAAATATCCACGTTTACAACCCAAATAATCGTAGTTCAACAATAGCTTTACTAAGCTTCACAACAGAGACTTGCCATCACAACATTTAACAAAAAGAGTTTATACAAGGACTTACCATCACAACATTTAACAAAAGAGTTTATGCAATGACTTACTTGATATGCCTCAGATAAAAGTGATAAATTCACAGCTTGCTTTCCTCAATTATCCTCCAGATCTAAACCATATAATATCATGATCAGGTTCTCAATTAATTCAAACATGCTCTAATCTCATTTATTTTCACAACAATTCGCAATCCCCTATTTAATTCCAAGTAAACTATCCAATCCCCAAAGATCATACACCATGATCACATGTTCATCCCACTAATAGATATCATTAAACGTTACTTTCGGCATCAAGGGCGGGTATTCCCTTACCTTGCAACAACCGGGTGATGAGGTCTCGATGCTCCTAATGTGGTCTTCCTGAGTTCGCTTGAGAAGAAAAGAAAAGCTACCTCCTTTGCTCCTCTTGACTGAAAATTAAAGAAGAAGATGAAATCAGCCTCTATGGGGCGTGATTTAAGGGAAGAAGAAGGATAAAATAATCATTAGAGAAAACGGAATCAAGAGGTTGGGAGATTTTTGTTTACCTTAAAGTGTGTTAGATTTTTGCTTAGAATAGTTCTTGAGTTTTCAAAAATTTGCAGAGAGAATTTGCTGGAATTTTCATGTAGAATGGAGAGGATAGATAGCTGCTATGATTTAGAGTTGGAGAAGATTGGTTTAGGGTTAGATGGTGATGTTTAGAAAAACTCCTAATGGCTTTAGGTTTCTTGGATAGCAAGGGCGAAAATTTGCAGCTTGCGGCACCTTTGATGCTAGCCGATTTCAAGAGGGATTAAGAGGAGAAAAGTGTTCTGAACTTGCTCCCTAGGCTGGCCGAAATAATGCTCAAGAGAAGGGTTCAGTGTGTTCTGGTTTTTTGGCCAAAATAAGAGAGAGTTTATGTGAGTTTTGGTGACTGAAAATTCTGTGCAAGAGTGATGAGTTTTGGACTGTATTGGCTGCTATAGTTCTGCCAAAATTTCCAGAGAAAAATGAGGGTTTTGGGCCCTGAAAAATAGCTTGATCAGTCGGGGTTTTTCGGTGGGTTGTGTGTACAGAGTTTCGGTTGGAATAGGTGTACAAGGCTGGCCGAAATTTTCTGTACAAAGCAGCCGAAAATCCTGTGCATAAGCTTGACGAATTTCTGTGGTTTTGTGAGAATAAAATTCTGGTTTTGTGTAGCTAAGGTAATCTGAATTGATAAGGAGTATTTAGGTGCTTTGAGCTAGGGTTTGGAGAGTTGGATTGCACTTAAGGAGTGCTAGAATTTCGGATAGCTTGTGTTGACACAAAGCTGCCGAACTTCTACTAGGATAAGGAAGAAAATCCTAGTTGAATTAGGGTTGAAATACAAGTCTGATTTGTTAAGGGATTTAGGATAAGATTTTCTAGCTTTGGAAGAGTTTGAGTGAGCTAAAGTTCCTCCAAGAAGTGGCGGCACAATCTGGAAATTTTTCCAGATTTTTAGCTAACATTCTAGGGTTAAAATCAACGAGGTTTCCTACTAGAAAATGACTTTTTAATTCCAACTATCCATGGTAGCATCCATTAAGCTAAAATCAAGCTGGAATTTTATTTATTAGCTAGGGTTTTTTTTTCCTTTTTCAAAAATCCTAAGGAATAAAAGCTGAAAATTAAAAGTGAACTTTATTCACATTAAAGTCCTTAAATTTAGGGAATAAATATAGAGACTTATTTGCTTGGAATAATGACACTAAAATTTCTCTAGGTTTGCTAGATCTTTTTCAGCTAAGACATGGAAACTCTAAGGAAAGGAATTTTCAAGAAGAGGAACTAACTTCACAAAAAGTAGAATTTGAACTCGGGTCACCAAAGGAAATCACCAACCTCCCCGCTATTCCAAAGCAACTCTAATACTAATTTTTCTACAGTCAGTTCTCACCATCCCCCCAATACTCATCCTTCTAAATCTTCGACCAAACCTCCCTTATCCAAATCTTAAACAACACATCAATTAATTCAAATGCAAGAGCAACGAAAAAATTCTCATGAATCCATGCAAATAAAATAATTCTAAGCTACCACATAAAATGCAAGATGCTATGCAATGCATGACTTTTCTCCATAGTCAAAGGTGGTTTTGGGCGGGGTATTACATCACTGGCACTAAATAGTTATCCATGTGATTATCTCAAAGCTAGGTAATCGAATGAACTTGTTCCATTAACAAGCATCCATGTGTTAACGTTGAGTATCTCAATACTCATGGTTATGAGAAACACCGTCTGATCAAATCAGGAAGTCTAACACATGCTCGTCTTAGCGCATTAATGATGTCTTGTTTTATTAATACTATGACTAGGGACTATTTAAGTACTAACACAATCCAGTGTAATAGGAATCTCATATCATGACCTTTATCATGATTTTCTTAACACAGTGTTGTACTATGAACTTTATCGAATAGTTATATTACTTAATAGTAAACAAAAGAAACTATAAGATAAATAATTCTTTTTATTAAAATAAAATGTGTCATATACAATGTACAAGTGATTGCCTCAAGGGCACAACATTAACACGTACCCCGCACCAGGTTTTCTCTGGAGGCATGCATAGAGGAAGAACAGAGTATACCCGGCACCAGGTATGCTATGGAGGTAGAAAAATAGCACTGTTCATCTTCTTCCCCAAATTTTTTTGCAAATTTTTCATGAACAGCAATTAGATTTTTAGACCGTTCAAAATAATTTTGATATCAAGAATTGTTAATCAATATTAACAACCAATTGTAATCTATATCACAATTTAAACAACAATCCAATTGTTGAATTAAAATCTTGATCGCAGAAAAATCTAACGCCAAAACAAACCCACATGGAAACAACTTCCCAACTATTTTTCAATAAACTAGAGATTCTTCAAACTAGAAAACCCAGACATGCCATACAAAGTAGTAGACATACAATCATGATCGTAAAGTTACATACTCAGAAACGATTTCAAAGCGATTAAAGACCTATTAAAACACAAACACGAAGGCTCTGGTATCACTGTTGGGATTTCATCATGCTTATCAAATAAGAACGTAGTGAAAATAACTATGAAATCTATGCCCAAGGATCACATGTTCACAATTAAAACAGGAATAGGGGAAGAAAAAAGAGATTACCTTCTATAGTAGAACATAAAAATTTTTCTTGCAAAGGAACCAATTCCTCTACTTTTGATCGTCCATCAAGCGCCACTACAATTTAATAGTATGATTGTCTTTAGTAGTAATCCACATAAGGTTGAATTGCTCACAAAGCCTGCTCAAATCTATGCTAGTAGAAGAGCAGCGGCTATGCGGTCCAAAAACCTCTCCTTTCGATCATCCAATGCAACTCTAGCAAATGGAATGATCCTCTTATTTGTAGTTTTAGAATTTATGTTAATTGCAATTAAGTCCTCCAAGATCCAATGTCTACAATTGGGCCATTAAATTTTATATAATTGCAACCAAGTCCCATGAATTATAATAAACTTATAATTCACCTATAAATACATTTTCTTCTCTTAATTAACCCTACAATATTATCAAATAATATATATTAAGCATTCAAACCTTTTTTGTGTATGACCCATTAGGTTTCCTGGTCTTGTTGGTAGCATAATATGAATTAATTTTAACAGCTTTAAAATTAATAATCCTAAATAAAATATAAGATTAATTTATTAATTTTATAATTAATAAATTCCTATTTAGTAGATCAAGAGCGACATCTAGCAATGACTCTTGACCAGCCAAAAGTATAGAAAGTCAAGTAGCTTGACATGAACCTTTCAATAGCAAATAATCAATGCAATAAACTCCTTTCACCATACTATATCTTATTTAGTCTAGAGCATGGAATTAATGCCAACTCCATCCAGAATATTATTAATTCTGGCCTTAATATTTTAGTACTTGTGCTAGAAATCCATTACTCAATATGTGCATGAAATTTGAAACTATTTTCAACACATAATTGCCTTGGTAAAGGACTTTATGAGTAATGATTTCTACAAGTAGCCTTGAGATATACTCTCCTATTATTAGGAGTGGTGAATCCTTTATCGATCCTCTCAACTACTTTTGTTTACCTCATATTGTGCCCAATATCCATCCCGTAGGCAGCCCTCGATCTGGCTTCAGAGATTGAAATCAAAGTACAATGCTCAGAAAATAAAGTACCTTGGAGATCTCAAGTCTAATTATATTTGCACGTTTGCTATAACGAGTTTTTATCACTGGCAGTAAATAGCTTATCCAAGTGATTATCTCATAGCTAAGTCATCTAATGAACTTATTCATATAACAAGCATCCATATATTAATCATGAGTATTACAATACTCACGGTTATGAGAACCACCGCTTGATCCAGTCAAGGGATATAACATGTGCTAGTATTGGCGTATTAATAATATCTCATCTCATTAACACTATGACTAGAGATTATTCAAGCACAAACATTACATAGTGTAGTAGGAATCTCACATCATAATTTTTATTATGATTTCCTTAACAATGTGTTGTACTAGGGACTTTATCAAAGAGTTTATACGCATATTAAGATATAACAATAAAACTAAAAGATAAAAAAAATACCTCTTATTAATTATTATGTAATATACATGGTACAAGTGAATGACTCTAGGGCACAACACTAACACCGTTGCCGGGGAACAATATCATGAAAGCTTGAATTTTGTTAATTTAATCTTATTTATATGTTTATATGTTTATATGTAAATAGGTGAATATATATATGTGTTCCTTGTAGGACTAGGTTCCATAGTGTGTTTTCTTATATACTTGTACTTTAATGTCTATATATATTATAATTCTTTGTAACTTAATTTGTAAACATGCACCTTAACCAACTAACTTGATTTCATATTATAATGTGTACATATGATGTTAACAAGTTATTTTGTATAGCTAAGATGGTCAATTGGAGCTTGGGATGGTATCCTAATAAGTCTCACGGGATGACATCACAGCCACCCGACTCCATTGCCTTAGAAGGGGTGCTAGAAAAATTTGCCAACCATGTAACTAAGCATTTTTCTGATATATATGACACATTGGCAAAATTTCAGGGCATGGTTAGAAATACGAAAAGGCAAATATGGTTTTTAACAGATTTAGTGATAAAATTTCCATTATGGGTAGAAGCACAACATGATTCAGCTGCCATTATAATACGAAGTGGAATTATTTGTCTAAGGTTGTATGGAACATTCCATTGCATATTTGGAGGACTTAATTGAGGGCCATAGGTTGAAAAATTTTGAAGAAATCAAAAAAGGCAATTTGGGAAGGATGAAATCATCCATTAAGGAACCACCGGAATTAGACTTGAAAGACCTCCCCGAGCATTTGGAATATACATTTTTGGAAAAAGGTGAAAAACTGTCCGTGATCATTGCAAAAGACCTTACTTGCGAACAAAAAACTAAATTGGTAAATTTATTAGGAAAATGTAAAAGAGTCATTGCATGAAAAATCACAGATATTAAGGGAATTAGCCCTTTCTCTTGTACTCACAAAATCTTGTTGGAAGAAGAAGTCAAACCTGTAGTACAACCCCAATAGAGGTTGAACCCAAACATGAGTGCTGTGGTAAAAGGTGAGGTGATTAAACTTTTAGATTCCGGCATCATTTACCTATTTCTGATAGTATTTTGGTTAGTCTAACACAAGTGGTACCAAAGAATGGAGGAATGACGTTGAGCCCTAATGAAAAAAATAAGCTGATCCCAATGAGATTGGTGACCGGTTGGAGGGTTTGCATTGATTAAAGAAAAATAAATGAGATAAGTAGGAAGGACTATTTTCCTCTCCCTTTCATTGACCAAATGTTAAAAAGGTTAGTCGGACATAAGTTTAATTACTTCTTAGACGATTTTTTTGAATACTTTCAAATTCCCATAGCATCGGAGAATCAAGAAAAGACAACCTTTATGTGCTCTTTTAGTACTTTTGCATATAGACGTATGCCTTTTGGTCTTTGCAATGGCCCCGAAACATTCCAACAGTGTATGATGGCTATTTTTGAAGGGCTTGTGGGAGATATCATAGAGGTATTTATGGATGATTTTTCTATTTTTGGTGATTCTTTTATTTTGCTCTTGGCCAATTTGGAAAAGGTACTTCAACAGTGCAAAGAGACCAACCTCATGCTTAATTGGGAAAAATGCCACTTCATGGTGCAAGAAGATAAAGTATTAGGACACAAGATTTCAAGGAAAGGAATTGAGGTTGATAGGGCCAAATTTGAGGCAATTGAGAAACTTCCTCCTCTAACTTCCTTGAAAGCAATTTAAATCTTTCTTAGGTATGTAGGTTTTTATAGGAGATTTATCTTAGATTTCTTGAAGATTTCTAAACCCCTTACTTCTTTGCTTGAAAAAATATGCTATTTTTTAATTTTGATGAAAAATGTCTCAATGCTTTCAGTGTGCTTAAAACGAAATTGATCAATTCTCCTATTCTAATTGCACCGGATTGGTCTCTTTCTTTTGAACTAATGTGTGATGTAAGTAACTATGCAGTGGGTGTAGTGCTTGGATAATGGAGGAATAAGAACTTTCAACCAATTTACTATGCAAGCAAAACTCTTACGGTGGCATAAGAGAACTACACCATAATGGAGAAAGAGTTGCTTGCAATAGTAAATTTGACTTGGAGATTAGGAACAAAAAAGGAACGAAAAATTTGGCTGCAGATCACTTGTTTAGGTTGGAAAATCCCAACCTTGTGCCATCGGTCGAAGGAGACATTAATGACACCTTCTCGGATGAACAACTTTTAATTGTTGATAGTGAGAGTTCTCAACTACCTTGGTATGTGGATTTCACTAATTACTTAGTTGCAAGAATTCTTCCAGATGACTGCAATGCACAACAAAAGAAGAAATCTCTCTCCAAAGTAAAGCATTACTTTTGGGAAGATCCGTACTTGTTCCGATGTTGTGTGGATCAAATCATTCGAATGTGTGTGGATTCCTTGGAAAGCATCAATATCTTGAAACATTATCATGAAGGATCTACGAAAAGCCATTACCAAGCTAACAACACCACAGGAAATGTCCTTGAGTTCGATTTTTATTAGCCTACACTCTTTAAGGACTATCACAAGTTTGTTCAAAATTGTGATAGGTGTCAATGTGTAGGTAACATATCTAAATCTAATGAGATGCTATTACAATTTTTTCAAGCTTGTGAAATTTTTTATTGTTGGGGGATTCATTTCATAGGCCCTTTTCCTAGTTGTTTGGGTAACAAATACATCTTGGTTGTAGTTGAGTATGTATCAAAGTGGGTTGAGGCACAAGCTTTGCCAAATAATGATGCGTAGGTTGTTGTAAAATTTCTGAAAAAACTGTTCACTCGATTTGGAATGCCTATGGTGCTCATTAGTGATAGGACGAACCCACTTTTGTAATTCCCAATTAAAAAAGGTTCTCAAACATTTAGTGGTTACTCATAAGGTTGCTACTCCCTATCATTGACAAACTAGTGGCCAAGTTGAGGTGGTCAATAAAGAATTAAAAAGAATCTTGGAAAAAGTGGTTAATCATACAAGAAATGATTGGAGTTTGAAGCTACATGATACTCTTTGGGCTTATAGGGCTACTTTAAAAACTCCCATTGGTACAACCCATCGATTGGTGTATGGGAAATAACTTCAACTATCGGTAGAATTTGAACATAGAGCTCACTGGGCGATAAAGCATGTCAATTTTGACCTTCATTGTGAAACCCCAATTAAATCTAACCCTAGAGTAAGGGGGTTGGAATGCATATCATATTTTCTTGCATGCATAAGTATATTTTTGTATGATTTTATATGCTTTGGATTTGTGATTTGTAGTCTAGAAGGCTTAATTGTGCTTATTGAGTAAGAATGGCAAAATGGTAATTTTGCTTGAGGTGGAAATAGGAACATAGCTTGAGGGTTAAATAGGAAAAATATTTTGGAGAGAAAATAAGAACAAGAGTTGTTGTGGTTTAATGGTAAAAGCTTTAGAATTAATCCTTGAGGTCTTCAGTTCAAATTCCATCATTTGAGTTTTAGCATGATTAAATTCTATTTTTGATAAGTAGGTTATTTTCAGCCCTTCCATGCCTTAGGAAGGAGTAGGAGTGTTGTCCTAGGGGAGACATGAAAGGAATGTTCTAATTCCACTCTTATACCTTACAAAAATTTCTAAGGGATTCATACCCTTTTTGATCTTTAGCTTCCCTTAATTCTTAATCAATCAAGTTGCTTAATTATCTAAGCCATTTTTATTTCCAAAAAATTCCAACAAGGTTCTATGATTATGAAGTTTCGAAAATGCCTATGTGAGGGTAGTATATTAGCTAAAAATGGGGAAGAGTTATGGAAAGTTCCCAAGAGAATTAATCTCTATGGTTGAACCTTCAAACTCCACCCTATAAGTATTCATCTTCTTCATGTAGTAATCTGGAAAATTGTCCAGCTTCTTAATCAGTCCAAGTGTCAAAATTTTCAGCCATCTTTCCCTCACAAATACTGCCAGAACAATAGCCATCTTGACCAGCTTAAAGTCTGAAATCATAGGCCAAAACCGGACTGCACAAAAGCTATACAAACCAGGGAAAAAAATTATGGGTAATTCGCAACCTAGCAGTCCGAAAAAACCAAGCTGTTCCTCCAGCTTTCAAACTAGCAATTCAACCTTGTCTTTCCTCCAAAAAGAAGGCTGGAAACTAGCCTTAAAGGACCCTCCAATACCCCTTCAAACCTCCTACAAGTTGGCTAAAACATGGCAGAAAAATCTGCACAGAATTTCTAGCAAACCATGCAAAAGACTAACCAGAAATTCCAGCTTTGTTTCCCTCTTCACCCTTGTCCGAAACTTACTCCATTTTTTTGTAAAACTCACATTGGTCAGCCATGAACTAAACATCATCACCTCCACCATTGTTCTGCATGAAAAGAGATTCATAGCTGCTCCTAAAATCTCTCCATCAATCAGTACAATCAAGGCATTAATTGGAGTCCAAAATTCCAGCAAATTGTTCCAGCAAACTTCCATAGATTAAGCCTCAACTATCCAGAAAATTCCTTCACCATTGCACTCCATATTTTGGCCACCCTAAAGCTCATTCAAACATCATTCATCTCAACAAAAATTCCAGCCAAACAGCTGGCCATTGAAGCTTCCAAAAGACCTCCATCAAATAAGATCTTCTTACCATATTTGCTACCATAATTTATTCTCTAAATTATTCCTTTTAAATTTCAAACAACCAGCTTTCCTTTTTCTCTCAAATCTAAAAATTCAATTACCAAAATTTTTCAGTCCATTCGGCCACTCTTTCCAAGTATAATTTTGGCCAGCACTCCTCTATTCTCTCCATTCTCTCCAAACCTCCAAGAACACTAAGAACACCAAGAACACCTACCACCATTCTCACGCATAAGACCACTCAAAACCTCTTCAATCTTATCCAAAAACTCCAGATCACACCTACTCATCCTCTTGAATCCATTTCTGCAATTTTTAACATCAAACGCTGAAATCAAAGCTCCATTTTCGGATAAAAATACCAGAATTTTCTTGAAGGCTCAAGAACACTTTCAAGGTAGGCATGAACAATTAACTCCATCTTCTTCCATCTTCGATCTTGATGAATATACTAATGAACTCTCTCTCTCTCTTTTGTTCTCTCTCTCTCTCTCTCTCTCTCTCTCTCTCTCTCTCTCTCTCTCTCTCTCTCTCGGCCGAATGGTTACTCCAACCATGGCCATTTTCCTTCTTCCCCTTGGACGGATCAAGCCTTCCAAGCGTGAGGATCCTCTTGAAACGTCTTCAAGGTAGTCATCATTCAAGTAAGCCTCTTCAATCTTCTCTTTAAATTTTAGATTCATGTCTCTAGGATGTTATTGGAAAAGGATGGATTATGATTAAAGTTTGAGCATGTGTTTTGTGATAGAGTTGGGATTAAAGCATGAGAATGTATATGTTTATATGATGGAGTTGGGATTGAAGTATGAGAATGAATGTGTTTATATGATGGAGTTGTGATTGATGCATGAGGATGATTGGTCTTGGTTGAATTTTATAATGTTTTATGGTTTGTTGCATGCCTTCATATCGTGAGTAGTATGAATGATTAAGCATGTTAGAGATTATGTCACATTTGGTGAATAGGGTTTTATGTTCATGTATTCTTGTTGAGGCCATGAATATGGTTATGTTTAGTGGAGTTTGGATCATGTCCTAGTAGATTTGGATCTATGCTTTATTTCATGATTTGGATGGTTTGTTGATTAGTGTAGAGTGTATGTTCATAATAATGGTTAGCAATAGGAATTATGATCATGACCTTGTTGTTCCTAAGATAATTAAATCAGCTAATTTTATTTCATCAATAAAATGATTAATACTATAATTTCTTCTATTGATTTCGAAAACCCTAGGAAAATGTGGATTTGGACTATTATATAAAATAATGATATTTTAGTCAAATAAATGATAGCTTTTCTTAAAGAAATAAAATATATAAATATTATATATAATAATAATAATAATATCAAATAAAGCCTTTTTTATGAATAATCATGATAGGTAAAATATTAATCTGATAAGTTATAAATTCATAAATACTAATAAAATTTATTTATTATCTTTCAATCAAAACATATTAAAATTTAATTATTATTAATTTTATTTACCAATTATTTTCTAATCATTAGTTATTAGTTATAAACCCTAATTTATTTATAACAAGATTTGTACCTACAACTTATTAGTAACTATTTCACAAATCCTAGTTATTTTATTATCAAGCTAGATTTATTTTATAAAATCCTTTTTGATTATCTAGCCTTAAAGTTTGGAACACTAGGGTCATGATTATAATAAGTTGAGTTAGGATTATTTATGAAAGTAAATTTTAGCTTGAGTTTAACTATGGCTTGTGTTTACCCCAGGCGGGGGTTAGGTTAGCTTTTGGAGATCTTTATTTTGCCTCGAGCAAAGGATCAGGTAAGCTCCTGCATAAAACTTGTTTGTTGTAAAAAGTTATTATGGTAAGCTAAACATGAAGTTTGTGAACACTGATTTGGTAAAAGAAATTATGGACTATTTCCTTTCTTGTTTCAATCAAACCAATTATTTGAAAAACAACAAGCAGTTTTATTCAAACACTAAACTGTTTCTAAAATTAATTTTGACAAGGACTTTGGAAACCCTTGATTGCCATTTTCAAGTAAAGCTATGTTTTATCAGTTTTCTCCTAAATAGGA
Organism: Voacanga thouarsii; assembly: GCA_026120185.1. Lineage (NCBI taxonomy): Eukaryota > Viridiplantae > Streptophyta > Magnoliopsida > Gentianales > Apocynaceae > Voacanga > Voacanga thouarsii. The sequence continues at coordinate 1,657,338 of JANUWF010003397.1, forward strand.
TAAACTACGTTGATTACTCAATAAGGGTAGGCTAGTAGTACTAGTTTTGAAGAGCAAGAGTGAGTCTTCTGGTAGGAGGTCACCTTCAGAAGATGAACTCAACTTAGAGAAACGTCAGTACTACTTAGTCATGCCGGTCTGAGCTAGCAAGTTTTAGTCATGTGGACTGTGTGTTGCCGGAGTGGACAACCAGTTTTGTTTAGGTGTAGAGAAGGAGGAGTATCTTACCCGGTAGGCCGATCACCTACCTTTTTGTCAGTCTGCACAAAGTGTGGCATTCTGACCGTTGTATGGTTATGGGGCCCAATATGTGGTAACCCATGGTCGTCCTTTTGAGTGGTTGATTTTATTGTACATGTATGGTTGGAAAAGCCAAAACGCCACTCTTGATTTTGAACATTGTTTGTTGCTTGTCAGTATTTTTTTTTTTGAAGTTCTTACACCTTGCATTCATGAACTGTTTTCACTGGACACTCAAAACAAACACGGACTTACTGATATTTTTATCTCATCACCCTTTTTACCATGATTTCAGGTCGATCCTGCTATGGGGTTGAGTAGCTAGTTGTTGCCTACTTGGTAGATATTCTGTTATTCATTTTATGTAATGCTTTGGGAGTTGAGAGTGAACAATTTTTATTTCAGATTTGTTCTTGAATATTTGGGTTGTAATAAGTTTTAAATTTCAAAGTATTGTTTAAATTTTTATTGTGTGACCTAGTTATAAAGACCCTTTGTCCTTTGGACGGGGCGATATCCCCGTCCCTGTTGGGCCTAGGTAGTGGGGTGTTACATTCATCTTGCAGGAAAAGAAAGAATGCTTCAAGTAAATGAGTTGGATGAGTGGCGTAATGATGCCTACCATAATTCACAGATTTACAAAGATAAGATGAAAATGTGGCATGATAGGCATATTTGTTCTCTTCTTGAGTTTCAAAAAAGAGATAAGGTATCAGTGTTTAATTCTAGGCTTAGACTTTTTCCGGGTAAGTTAAAGTCTCGATGGTTGGAGCCATATATGATACATCAAGTTTGTCCATTTTGAGTTATTGAGGGTCCTCACCCAACTCAGGGGATTATTAAGTTGAATGGAAGTCAATTAAAACCATATTTGGGAGAAGACCTTGACACTTTAGAACATCTCGCCGTTCTCCTTTATGAACCATGATTATCCATTACTCATTTGTACTCCATTTTCTTTATCATTTTAGTTGTTTTATTGTCTCATTTTTTTTCCTTTTTCTACCTATATGTTTCTCTTTGGTTTTGTTTCATTTTAAGTAGGTACTCTTGTAACTCGTCCTTCTGGTGGATTTAAACACGGTAGCACTACGATGCAATGGAAGTATCTTCTTCACTTTATTCTTCTTTATTCATCTTGGTCTTCTTGGCTATTGAGGACAATGTCCAGTTTAAGTATGGGGGGGTTGGGGGGAGGGGGGAGAATGAGGTTGAAGAAATATTTTTCCATATCATTTTGTGAAAAAATTTTAAAAAATTTAAGTGGTTTTTATTGTTAAGCAAGGTTGTAATTCTTGATCTTACTTGGATATGCATTTTGTCATTCATTAGGTGGATTTTGATGAAATTGGTTTTATTGTATAAGATATTTATCAAGAGTTGAGAATTTTTTATTAATCTTGTTTATGCATTGGTGTTTGAATGTTATTTGACTCATCTAGTTTGAATATAGAGGATATGATGAATATGGGAAGAATTTATTAGCTAACTCGTGTATTATAAGTTTAACTTTTACTAGCATTGAGTTATGATGAATAATGTGAGTTGATAAAAGATCTTTGAGAGGAAAGATTGTGGAGAATTATGAAAAAAGACTTTAGTTTAGTTGAAAAAAACAATGACTAGAGATAACACTATTGTTGTATGAATTGGAAAACTGCTCTTATTGATGATTGTTGAAGACCTTTAGCTAAAAAGGGGGTCAATATGGGGAGAAGTAGCAAGTGAATTTGGTGCACTCTCTTGAGGCTATCCCGAAAGTAAAAAGGCAAGAAAGAGCAGAGAAAGAAAACAAAAAGAACTGTTTAAAAAAAAATGATGAGTGATAGTTGTAAAGGGGCCTAATACGGCGTGTGAAGAAAAATCTATGTACTTGAGACTATCAATTCCCTAAGTCATTGAAAAAGAAATTGGAGAGAAAAAAAAAAATTGGAGTGCTTTCTTTTACATCATGACTTGAGTTGTGTAATTGTTAGATGTATAATGCTTGAGTTGGTAGATGGCTTGACTTAGGTGATTCATATTATTTATATTTTAACAGAAAGGGTGAAAAAATCTTCTTAGACTAAGGTATGCACTTGATTAATTTACCTTCAAGAGTTTTGTGATGTCTTGTCCAATGTTTCAAAATTTGTATTCTTTTCAAAACAGTGTGAATGACAAGTGCCTAAAGTTTGGGAAGACATGATTTTTGCTATGGTAAAGAAATTTTTGAATGAGAAAGAACTTGTATTTTCTTAATAATTATTCCTAGACTAAAGTGTTTTGCTTGAGGACAAGCAAATGTTAAAACGTGGGGGTATGTGATAGGGGCTAAAATCACCATTCTTTTTCTAGTTATTTGAGATTGTTTTAAGATACATTTGTTGTAATAACTAGACATATTCCTTCCTATTTAACATTTTGCTTGTAAAAGGTGTTTTTGGCACATATGTGTAGATTTAAGTTAAAATTGAGTAAAAAGTGAAAAGTTCTAGAATGTACCTGGCGCCAGGCTCAGCTAATGGACTAGGTACTGGGTCTATTTGTTAGTGTTATACCCTAGAGGCAATCACTTGTACATTGTATATAACACATTTTATTTTAAAAAAATGCATTATTTATCTTACAGTATCTTTTGTTTACTTTTGGGTAAAATAACTGTTAGATAAAGTCCCTAGTACAACACTGTGTTAAGGAAATCATGATAGAGATCATGATATGAGATTCCTACTACACTGTATAGTGTTAGTACTTAAATAGTCCCTAGTCATAGTATTAATGAGACAAGACATCATTAATGCATTAAGACTAGTATGTGTTAGACTTCCTGATTTAATTAGGTGGTGATTCTCATATCCGTGAGTATTGAGATACTCAAAGTTAACACACAGATGCTTGTTAATGGAACAAGTACATTGGATGACCTAGCTTTGAGATAATCACATGGATAACTATTTAGTGTCAATGCTATAATCTCAATATAGCAAATGTACAAGTATCCTTAGACTTGAGATCTCTGAAATACTTTGTTTGCTAAGAATTGTGCTTTTATTCCAATTTCTAGAGCCAGATCGAGGGCCGCCTATGGGATGGATATTGGATACATTGTGAGGTAAATAAAAGTAGTTGAGAGGGTCAATAAAAGATTCACCACTCTTGATAGTAGGGGCGAATATCTCACGGCCACTTGTAGGAATTACTACTCGGGAAGTCCTTGGCCAAGGCGACTATGTATTGGAAATAGTTCTAATTGATACACATCTAGAGTAGTGGATTCCTGGTACAAGTACTATTATATTTAGGCCAGAATTAATATATTTTAGAGAGAGTTGGCACTAATTTCGTACTCCAAATCGAATGAAATATTGTATGGTGAAAGGAGTTAATTGCACTATAGTTTGTTATTGAAGGGTTCTTGTCAAGCCACTTGACTTCGTGGACTATTGGGTGGTTATGATGTGTTGTTAGATACCGCTCATGATTTAGGAAATGGGTTTATTAATTGATGAATTAATAAATCAATCCTGATTAGATTTGATATGATTAATTCTAATTAATTATGAATTATCAATCTCAAAGACGTTTGGTTTAATTCATATTCGCTATCAATTGAATGGGAAACCTAATAGGTCACACACAATAGAGGATTATATACTCAAGATGTTATTTGATAACATAGTGGGATTAATTGCGAGAAAGAGAAGTTGTTGTGGACAAATTATAATTAGTTATAATTTATGGTCTAAATTGTAATTGTGAGAACTTGATGTTTCCAATTACAATTAGGGAATTCTAACTATTTTAGAATTCTTAGATGGAGTATTTTTCAATAGGATTTTCGTGAGACATGTGATATGCAAATTCCTAAGGGGAAATACACACGAAATAACTCCAAAACCCTAGGGGATACTCAATCTCCTCCTCTTCTCCTTCTCTTTCTCGTTGATCTTCTCTAACTCTAGCTGCCATCTTGATTTTTGCTAGCACAGAAATATCTTGGTGCTTGAGAGTGTTCCTCCGTGTGGATTTCTGTTAGTGATAATCGCACACTGTGATTGTAGTGGTTGGACATTCAATTCTCGTGGTGTTTGATCAAGAGGATTACTGGATCGCACCTAGACTTGAAGAAGGAAATATTTATTTTTTAGACGCTCAAAGAAAGGTAAAGCTATTGCCTTTGTTCCCTTTATGTCTTGTTTTCCACATATATGCGGATCTTTGGTTGGTATCTCGTTCTTATTTTTCCACTGTGCCATATATGATATGCTAGAGATACCCAACACCATTCTGGTCCAACAGAAAATTCAAGCCAAGCTTCAGGGAAAATTCCAAAACATACCTGGCGCCAGGTCTGGCAAGTATACCTGGTGGCGGGTCCATTCTATCTGCAGACAAAAAATAGAGTAAAACTCCAGAGGAAGAACAAAGTGCACCTGGCGCTAGGTGGGTTGAAGGTACACGGTGGCAGGTACGCTCTAGAAGTGAATATTTTGTGTACGAAATTAGGGATTGTCCAATGATTTTGGTATTTTTCCTACTCTTACTCGGCTAAAACTTCCTCAGCTATGAATTTAGCATCTAAGAGGCCTATAAAAGCACAAGAAAACACAAAGGTTAGGAGAAGTTTAGAGAGAGAGGTAGATTCATAAGCAAAAATTCTCAATCTCTTATTGAATGAGAAGTTCACCCAAATCAAGAAGGATTGTTCAAGAGAGTCTTCAAGGGTGAAGAAAGAGACTTGTCTATGAGTGCTTTCTTTTATCTTTATCTTCTTTCCCTTAAACAATGATGTATTCAATGGTTTTATTGTAATTTAATATTATTTTGCGATTCATGATTTTGTGTTAATTCAATTATTTGATCAATTCTTTGTCATCTTTGGTGTTTGATTATTTGATTCCATTGGTTATTAATGCAAGTTCTTCTAATTAACTTAGACAAAACGATGCTAGGAGTTTCATTGCATTGATTTCATATTTGTTAAATCTTAAAGGATTTGAACGATGAAGTTATGATTTTAGGACTAAGTGATCAAAGGTCAAGTCGATTTCACCTTGACATAGGGTCATTAGCTAATTTCATGATTTTAAGGAATTGAGATTCATATATATTTTGGTTAGGATGGCTTAATTAACAAATCTGCTAATTAAATCAAAATATATAATGATAAGCTTAATGCATGTTTTAGTTATGTTGGCTTGATTAACAAATCTGTTAATATGAATCAAAATATAGCATTCTATGGATTGCCAAACGAAGTGGAATTTACCTAAGTAAATTCATAACTTGACAAACGATTGAATTTTACTTTGCATTCCTTCATGATACCAAAATGATAATTAATTGAGATAATTGGTAGTTGGTTCATTATCATGTTTTCTAGAATAATTGTCTAAATTGCATATTCATACATCCTTGAGTTGTATATATTTCTTTATTTTTCTTTTTATTATTTTCTCACTTTATTTGGGTTAGGTTAAACAATGAATGAAAAGTGTTTAGTGTGTATTTATTCTTTTGAGGATCGATACTCCTTAATTCCCTATACTATACTAGGGATGAGTGTATTTTGGGATTAATATTTTAATTAAAACTTGACTAAGGGATGGATTTAAAATTGATGATTTTTATGCACCCAAAATTTACGCATCAAAAGACTAGCACATATTGCACTTCTTGATTAGATCAAGTGATAGTTCTCACGTCCGTGAGTATCATGATAATTAAAGTTAGTACATTGATGTTTGTTATATGAACAAGTTCAGTGGATGACCAAGCTATGAAATAATCACATAGATAATTATTTAGTGCCAGTGATAGAATCTCATTATAATAAATGTACAAGTATTCTTAAACTTGAGATCTCTAAGACATTTTATTTGCTAAGCACTGTACTTTGATTCTAATCTTTGGAGTCGCATCAGGGACCACCTATAGATAGATATTGGATACAATATAAAGTAAATGAAAGTAGTTGAGGAGGTCAATAAAAGATTCATTAATCCTAATACTAGGGGCGTATATCTCATGGCGACTTGTAGGGAATCATTACTCAAGAAGTACTTAGTCAAGGTAACTATATGTTAAAAATAGTTCCAAATGACATATATGTTAAGTACTAGATTATTGTACAACTACTGATAAATTCAGGCTAGAATTAATTATATTTTAGAGGGAGTTGGTGTTAGTGTTGTGTCCTAGAGGCAATCACTTGTACATTATATATGACACATTTTATTTTAATAAAAGGCATTATTTATCTTACAGTTTCTTTTGTTTACTTTTTAGTAATATAACTGTTCGATAAAGTCCCTAGTACAACACTGTGTTAAGAAAATCATGATAAAGATCATGATATGAGATTCCTACTACACTATATAGTGTTAGTACTTAAATAGTCCCTGGTCATAGCATTAATGAGACAGGATATCATTAATGCGTTAAGATTAGCATGTGTTAGACTTCCTAATTTGATCAGGAGGTGGTTCTCATATCCACGAGTATTGAGATACTCAAAGTTAACACATGGATGCTTGTTAATGGAACAAGTTCATTGGATGACCTAGCTTTGAGATAATCATATGGATAACTATTTAGTACCAGTGATATAATCTCAATATAGCAAACGTGCAAGTATTCTTAGACTTGAGATCTCCAAGGTACTTTATTTTCTAAGCATTGTACTTTGATTCCAATCTCTGGAGCTCGATCGAGGGCTACCTATGGGATAGATATTGGGTACATTGTGAGATAAACGAAAGTAGTTGAGAGGGTTAATAAAGGATTTACCACTCCTAATAGTAGGGGTGAATATCTCACTGCCACTTGTAGGAATTACTACTCAATAAGTCCTTGGCCAAGACGATTGTGTATTGGAAATAGTTCTAATTAATACACACCTAGAATAGTGGATTCCTGATACAAGTACTATTGTATTCGGGATAAAATTAATTCTGCAGGGAGTTGGCACTAATTCCGTACTCCAAATTGAATGAGATATTATATGGTAAAAGGAGTTAATTGCACTGATGTTTGTTATTGAAGTGTTCACGTCAAGACACATGACTTCCTGGACTCTTGGGTGGTCATGATATGTTGTTAGATACTGCTCATGATTTGGGAATATGGGTTTATTAATTGATGAATTAATAAACCAATCCTAATTAAAATTAATAGGATTAATTCTAATTAATTATAGCTTATTAATCTCAAAGATGTTTGTATTAATTCATGTTCTCTACCAATTGATTGGGAAACCTAATAGGTCACACACAATATACGATTATATACTTAAGATATTATTTGATAACATAGTGGGGTTAATTGCGAGAATAAGAAGTTGTTGTGGACAAATTGTAATTAGTTAAATTTATGGTCTAAATTGTTATTGTAAGAACTTGATGTTTCCAATTACAATTAGGGAATTCTAATAGGATTATAATTCTCAATTTTGGTAGGGGATTTTCGTGTAACATATAGATGAGATACACAAAAACCCTAGTGTGGTGTGACACCAAAACCCAACACATAAAATCCTTCTCTCTTTTCTCTCTCTCGACAGTCCTTGAGAAACAACCCTAGCTGCCACTTTATGTTTCTACTAGCACAGAAAACTTTGTGCTTGAGTATTCCTCTATGTGGATTACTTTTAGAGATAATCACACACTGTGATTATAGTAGTTAGACGTTCACATCTCTTGGAGTTTGATCAAGAGGATTACTGGATCATGCCTCGACTTGAAGAAGAAAAAGTTTTGTTCTTCGGACGATCAAAGAAAGGTAAGAGCTATTACCTTTGCTATCTTTATATCTTATTTTCCACACATATACGGATCCTGGGATGGTATTTCGTTTTACTCTTCCGCTGCGCCGTATATGATACGAGCTTGAGATACCCAACAGTTGGCATTAATTCTATACTCTAAATTGAATGAGATATAGTATAATGTAAGAAGTTTGATGCACTGATATTTTTCTATTGAAAGGTTTGATGCATGTTTTTTAGTGTAGAAAATATTACCAACAAATTACACAATCAATCAAGCTTTAATAAAATGCTAACCATTAAAACTACTTAGATGGGCAAGTATACCCATCATATAGTATAGGGAATAACAAGATCATATCCCTATGAACCTAGGCTCCCACCTTACTTTACCTAAATCTTTATTGCTTAGCCAATAAAATAAGAAGAGAATAAAAAGAAAAATAAATAAAGATAAAAATAGATATAACTTGAGAATGAAATTTCTTATAACTAGACAATTATCTTGAAAACACAATATTGAATCAATTAGCATTCATCACAACCAATTGTCATCTTAATATCATAAAGGAATATAAAGCAAAATTCAACCGTTTCACAAGCCATGAATCTACTTATATAAATTTCACTTCGTTTGTCAATCCATGGAATTACTATATTTTGATTCATATTAACAAATTTGTCAATCAAGCTAACATAACCAAAACATGCACTAAGCTTAATCCATTATAAACATGAAATTTGCCAATAACCCTTTACTCGAGGTGAAATCAACTAATCTTTAATCTCTTAGTCCTTCAATCTTAACTTTGATGCTCATGTCCATGAAAATTAGACAAATACAAAATCAATATAATGGAACTCCTAACATTGTTGTACCAAGTCAATTAGAAGAACTTGCATCAATAACTAATTATAACAATTAATCAAATACCAAAGATAACAATGGATTGATCAAAAAATTCAATTAACTCAAAATTATAATCTCCAAAATAATATCTAATTACAATCAAAATATTAAGCACATCATTATTCTAGAAAAGTACACAAAGGATAAAAGATAAAACTCGTAGACAAGCCCTTCTTCTTCTCTTGAAAACCTTCTTTGAATATTGCTCCTCTGAGTGGTGATTGAGTAGCTAGCTTGGATCCTTTAAATCACACATTTTTCTTGTGTTATTCATGTATTTATAAGCATTCTTGATACCAAAATTCATTGCTTGACAAGTCTAGTCTGAGTAGAATTCAAAAAATACCAAAATCCTTTGAAAAATACCAAATTCACACACAACTGCTTCTGTGCAGAGTGAACCTGGCACCAGGTTTGTTTGACCTACCTGGCGCTAGGTCTAATCTATTTTTTTGACTCAATTTCCTTTTTTCCATAGTAGACCTAGCACCTGGTGCATTATTTAGACCTAGTGCCAGGTCCAATCTTGGATCTTTCACTTTTTTGTTTGAAATCTACTCAAATCTGTACAAATTTGTCAAAAACACTTATTACAAGCAAAATGTCAAATAGGAAGGAATATGCCTGGTTATTACAACAAACGTATCTCCAAACAACCTCAAATAACTAGAAAAATAATGATGATTTTAGCCCCTATCAAGGTTCATGTTAAGCTACTTGACTTTTTGCACTTTTAGGCAGTCATGATGTATTGTTAAATGCCACTCATAATCTACTTAATATGGATTTGTTAATTAGATAATTAATAAATTAATCCTAATTAGAATTAACGAGTTAATTCTAATTATTAAGGATTATTTTTTCTATGGTTATTATAATTAATTCATATTTTTCTACTAATAGACTTAAAAACCTAATAGGTCAGACACAATAGAGGAATTGTATACAAAATATTATGTGATAATATTATAAGTTCAATTTGTGAGAAGAAATAACTTTGTGGGCTGATTATAAAATGTTTATAATAGTTGGGTCAAAATTAAAATTACTTAATTATTGTGGGCCAATTATAAATTTTTAATAGGGTATAGGGCCTAATTGCAATTTTAGAAAGATAAGCCAGTATAGAAATAGGGTTTTGTTTGTTTAGGATTAGAATATACTGATTGACACAAAAAGTAGACACACAAATATATATCTTGTGTGTGTGTGTGTGTGTGTGTGTGTGAAAACACAGAGTTTCCTTTCTCTTCACGAAACCAATTAAATCCCTTATGTCGCTACAAAAGAATTGCTAGAACAATTCATTGGTGAGATTTTTTAGTACCAATCCTTGTGTGGACACATAAGATTAGATATGTTCATAATCTTTGAACAGAGTGGTTCGATTGGAACGAGATTTATTTTCACGGATTTGGAATTTTTGGAACTGAAGCATTGTAGAAATTTTGAAAGCTTCTACAGATATGCCTTGAGGTATTCTTCAACATTTCCTTGTTTTTCTTGATCTATAAATCTCATAGATGGTCAGAATTCCTATTTTATTTCCACTGCATTGACATAATTTGCATGAAAGAATTCTAAAAATAGTATCAGAGCCTCTTGTATGCATTCATGGATCTATGATTCTCTTTTGAATTTGTTTCTAGTATGACATTGGATCTATGTAATTGCATCATGATAACGCTTTTAGGTCTTCAACGTATTTCGAAAATTATTTCTTGAATGCATTTGGTTCTTGAAAATTGTTTTTGTGGGTTGTGTTTTTTATGTATATCGTTTCTGTAATGGTTACAGTAATGGTTTAAAAAAACCTTATTGAATGGCATTTTATTTTCCCTGGAAAATTTCTTTTCTGAAAGTTCCCATGTTTGCATTCTATAAAGAAATTCATTTATTTGAATTTCCTTGTGCAAAGAAGAAGTTCTTCATTTGGCCGTAATTTATGAGAACAAAATGTCTATTACATTGAGAAAGATGAACAAAAACTAGATATTTAAAAGGGGTTTTATGTTTTTTTTTTTTTAGTGTCTATTTAGAGGAATTGTCCTCTGGAATAGCTAAAAAGGATGAACAAAAATCCATAATGGAATTGCAGAAAACTTTTTGTGGCCGAACCGCGGTCAGATTCATGAAAACCGACTATCGACTTGGGTAATTTTATGCCCAAGCCAGGACAGGTTGAAGTGAGGTCATGACTAGCTTGGGCAATGGTCGAGCTTAGTTTTTTATATTAAAAAAAATTAGTTTTTCCAATTTTTCCCACAAGAATGTATTTTCCAAAAAGACCCCAAAAGTTTTCCCAAATTTTGATTTTAGGACTAATGAACTTATTTTGCTTATGGTGTTTTAAGCATATTTTTAGCATGTTGGCTTGGTTGTGGTCTTAAACTAATTAATTTTGATTAATTAAATTTGTCTCGTGTATATTTATCGCTTTGTTTTAAATAAATATACTTTAAGTGTAGCATTGGCCAGTAGGCCAATCCGGCCAGCCGGGCCTGGCCCGATGGCTTAACCAGCCACTGTTCACTGGGTCAGTCCTAGGTCCTGGTCGGGTCCAAGCCAGGGGTAGAAAACCTTGGCCCGCACTAAAGAGCCGTTGCACCAACGGCTCTCGTCTTTTTTTTTTTTTTATATTTCAGTCCCTAACGGTTGAAAATATATATATATATATATATATTTGCAATTTAGTCCTAATGGCTATATTCTCCCTCCTAACCCCCAAAACTTCTTAAATACCCCCTAATTCATTCCAAAGCTTATCAAACACTCTCCAATTCTCTCAAACTCTTCTATTTTCATTCATCTTTCTCTCATAATCCTCAAATCTCTTCATTTCCTCTATAAAAGGTGTTAGAATAAAATTTATTTTTCAAAATACCTTTTCAATTCTTCAAGAAAGTGTTCATACTTTAAAGGATTGTTGAGTGGCGGAATAGTGGATACAAGAAGTAAAGCTCCACAAAATGTTGTTGTTCTTAGTTATCAACTAGTTAGTATTTCTTAATCTTACATTCTTATTTTTTAGCTTTGTTAATTGTTTATTTGTTTTAGTTATTTGTTTAATTTTTAAGTTAATTTGTTATTTTTATTTTTCAATTCTCTTATTTCATTATTTGTTAATACTTTATTTTATTTTTTTGAGCTTTTATTTGAATTTTGATTGCTTATTTCTTTTAGAAATAATGGATCCAAATCATTAGCATCATTTTTCTTCATCACAATTATCTGCACATTTTGATTTCAATATAGATCCAGCCTTGAATTTAATAAACAATGAAATAGGTAATGAAGATGAAGGCCCTAGTAGGCCTAGCGTTAGTGTTTCACAATCACAATCAACTCTAACTATTAATCCTAATGAATCTAATATAGGTGAGAATGATGTTGAAACAACGGATGTTATAGCTAAAGCAAAAACATCTATGGTTTGGAATCTTTTTGGAAAGGATAATGATAACGATAGGGCAATATGTAAAATTTGTAGGGTGGTATATGCACATAAGAAGGGAGGAGGGACATGAACGTTAGTTAGACGTATGAAAAGGTTACATAATGATTGATTAGAAAATCTACTTAAACAATAACAAATACATGCTACATGAGGTCAAATTATTGGTAATTTTCAATACGATCATAGAAAAAATAGAATTGGATTTGCTAAAATGATTGTTCAAACTAAATTACCTTTCGATTTTGTAGAAAAACCATATTATGAACAATATATGCAAAATAATTGTTAACCAACATGGAAAATGATTCTTAGAACAACGTTAAAAAATGATATAATAAAGATATATAAAGAAACAAAAGAGTATTTAATTGCTATGTTTGATTTTTGTAATTGGAAATTTGCTCTTACTTGTGATGGTTGTAATGCAATGACTAATGAGTCTTATTTGTGCATTACATGTCATTGGATAGATCATGAATAGTTAGTACAAAAAAGAACTATTTGTTTTAAATTATTTGAATATCCTTATGTAGGTAGTAGTATAGCTAGAATGATTACTCAAACTTGTCATGAATATAGGATTTTAAATAAAATTATTTCTATTTCTTTAAATAATGCTTCAAATAAATAGCAATTTTGAAAAATAATATGAATCCTATGTTAGATGGTATTTTATTCCATACTAGTTGTGCTAGTTATATACTTAATTTGTCTGTTAAAGAAGGATATAAATATGTTGATGACATTGTTAATATAATTAGAAAAGTTTTTTTATTTATTAAAACTTCCCCAACTAGGCAACAAAATTTTAAGGTTTTATACCGAGAGTAAGGTGTATCTTTCAAAAAATTTAGATTAGATTGTAAAACTAGATGGAACTCAACTTTAGATATATTTGAAAGTGTTATAACTTTTCAAAATCAACTTTTTGAATTTTGTAATACTAACAATTTTTAACCTTAACTAACTAAAACTCATTTTGAAAATTGTATTGCACTTTCAACATTTTTATTTACTTTTGAAGAAGCAACTGAACTTTTATCGGGATCTTATTATCCCTCTACTCATCGTATTCTTCCAACACTTGCTAAGGTAGCATATATTTTTGGTGAGTATATAGACCATGTAACACCCCACTACCAAGGCCCATCAGGGCCGGGGATGTCGCCCCGTCCAGAGGACAAGGGGTCTTTATAACTAGGTTACATAAAAATAAAATAAAATAAAGACTTTAAAATTAAACTTATTACAACCCAAAAGATAAGTAATGGAACAAATCCAAATAAACTGTTTGCAACAATCTCTCCAAAACATCACATAAAGTAAATAACATGAGTCTTCAAAGCATAGGCATCATCTAGCTAATGACCTCCACAGCAGGATCTTCCTGAAAACATGGTATAAAAGGTGGTGAGATAAAAATCTCAGTAAGCCCGCGTGTGCATTGAGTATTTCAGGTAAAATAATTTATGTATGCAAGTTGTAAAAGTTTCATAAGAAAATGTGCTGGCAAGCAATAAATAAGTGTTGAAAATAAAGAGTGGCGTTTCACTTTACAAACTATACATGTGCACAATAAATACAATCACTCAAATAGGTAGCCATGGGTTACCACACGTTGGGCCCCAAGACTAATTAACAGTCAGAATGCCACACTTTGTGCAAGTTGACAAAAGGTAGGTGTACAGCCTACCGGGTGAAATACTCCTCCATCTCTACACCCAAACTTACTGGTTGTCCACTCCGGAACACACAGTCCACATGACTAAAACTTGCTAGCTCGGATCGGTATGACCTACCGGACTGGCATCCTATCCAGGAAGGACTCACCCCTCAGAGGTGGCCACCTACTGAGAGACTTACCCTAACCCTTCAAAGACTAGTCCTGGTGGTCTACCCTTATTGAGTACCCAACGTTGATTGTTCCACTTGGGAGAAAATTGATCATAATCCACTTTATTTGGAAATAGCAATTATGGGTTTCTAAAAGTCTTGTCAAAGTTGGGTTTTAGAAAGAGTTCAGCATTTTGTGTAAAACTGCTCGTTTAATTTTCAATTGATTTGCTTAACTGAAATAAAAAGTGAAAACAGTCCTTAATTGCCTTTACAAAATAAATGTCCAAATACATCATATTTGGCTTGCCAGAATAACTTTTTGGTCTTCACAAAACTCCATGTAGGAGCTTACCTGATTCTTTGCTTGCTCAACTCAAACGTTTCCTGGGGTAAACACAAAACATAAGGTTACATTCGAGTTATACCTGCCTTACATAAAGAATTTCTTAGCTCAGCTAGTTACAACCATGTCAAACCATGACCTTAATGTCCTAAGCTTTAAGGCCATATGCTAAAGAATTTTATAAAATAGGGCTACTTTGATAAGTTAAAATAACTAAGGGTTTTAAAATAATTGCTAATAAATTATAGACTCAAAAAATAATTCTTGAGTGTTATTAATAATAAATAAACTAAGGTTTTGAATTTTAAATAATATTAAGTCCTAAATAATTTTAATAAATGATAATTTAAAAATAGCTTTATTATAAATAAATAATAAATTAAATAATTTTTAAATAGATAATAATTAATTAGTAATAAATAAAATTAAGAATAAATGAATTTTATTAAATTTTTTTTAATAAAAATATTAATAGTCTAATTAAATATTCCAATCCAAATCCCCTAGTGTTTCGAATTTTTGAAGGAAAATATAGTAGTAATTCTAATTTTTTTTTGTAATAAATTTTGTTAATGAATATAACCTAGAATTAATAAGAAAATAATCTTTTATCTTGATTTTCCTAGTGCTAGCAAAGATTCATGATCACATTCTCCATCATCAAACAATAAACCATTCCATTCATGAACATACACTTGAACAATCGCATACAATCACATGGCCAAAATCCTACTAAGCATAATCATCAATCACGGCTTCCATGGAGAATAAGAACATAAAATCCTAATCACCTTTGGTGTCATAATATCTAATCATGCTTCAAACATCCATAAAATTCATTGAGCATGAAGAACATAAATTGATTCAAAAAGGAAAACACATACATCCTAGTCATATACATCAATCATCATGTCCTAACCCCAATCCCTTTATCCACATGCATATACTCAATCTTCCAATCATATTCTATCTCCCTATCAACACCTAAGAGACATGATTTCATAATTTAATAAGAGAGATTTAAGAATGAATACTTGATTGTCGAGTACTTTGATGAAGACAAAAGAAGGTCCACGCGCGATGGAGTGTCTTGAATGGTCCAACGAAACAACATCCATGGTTGATAGTTTGATCAACCATTTCGGTTAGAGTAGAGAGAGAGAGAGAGAGAGAGAGAGCATTAGAAAGGTGTATTAAGAATTGAATGGAAGAAGATGAATCAGAAAGTTGTTCTTGTTTTATCTTGTTGATGTTCTTGAGACCTTCAAGAAAAAGTTGATTTTGATCCGGTTGAAAATTCTTGTTTGCGAGGTTTTACATTATTCATACCAGAAATGAGGTTTAGGGATTAAATGGAAGTGATTTGGAGTATTTGAGAGTGATTGGAGGTGTTTAGAGTAGGGTTAGGCTTGAAGAAGGTTAGTGTGTGTTCTTGGTGTTCTAGGTGAAAATGGAGAGAATTTGGAAGAAGTGATGCACGAATTTTGGTAGAAGGCTAGCCGAATGGTATGGAATGAATGAGGGTTTCGGTTTTCAGCAAGAAGGAGAAAGGATGATCAGATTTTTTTGAAATTTAAATGGAGGAAATAATGGAGATGTTTAAGGTAAGAGGTTAGCTATGGTGTTTTGATCAAGAGAGGTTTCTATGTCTTTCAATGGTGCCGGCTGAACAAGGGGTTTTTGCTGGAATGATTAAAGGTTAATGTTGCTCAAGGCTGGCCAAAATTCAGTCTTAAATGGCAGAGGAAATTCTGGTTTATTAGCCTAATACAAGAGTGACTTTAATGGAGTAAAATGCTGAAATTATTTAAAGTTCAAAAGAGTTTCAATGGAGTGATCTTAGGAGTGTTTTGTGGTGTGGCTATGGAGTCCTTATGCTCAAGGTGAGTGTGGGGTTAATGGTGTTCAGTCTACAACTGAGCAAGGTTCAATTTTACAGAGGTTGAAGATGATTCTCGGCCTAGGCTAGAAGGGAGCAAAGCTGGAAAAAAAAAATCTGGTTTCATGGTTGTTCTTAGTTTCGAAGATTGCAGATTTTCTTTGTGCAGAATTTCTGCACTCTCTTGGCTCGATTTTTAGAGGTTCTTCTGGAGTGTTTGAGGGTCTTCCTAGGATGGTTTTTTAGCCTTATTTCTGGACAAATACAGGGAAGTTTTTCTGGCTTGAAGATGAGATAAAAACAGCTTCATTTCCTTGATTGGAAGTGGCGAAATGCCCAGAATTTTTCCTGGTTTGGTGCTGTTTTGTGCAGTCCGAAAATTGCACAGTTTTTCCAGCTTTCAAGCCACATGAAATGACCATTTTCTTGGAAGAAAATGAGTGGTTTTACTGGCTGAATTTTCGAAGAGAAGGTCTGCAAAATATCTGGAAAATTTCCAGATTTTTCCTTCACTAAGCAATAGACAACATGAAGGTGGAGTTGAAGATTCTTTCATGGTGATTGATTTTCTCTTGGAAACCCTTCCTATTTCTCCCCCTACTTTTTGCCAACTTCCGAACCACCATAGCTGATTTTCGAATTTCATGGTGGAGGAGTTATCACAGAATTTTTTTGGAATTTAAAAGAAAGGATTTAATGGTTTTGAATTATAAAGATGTTAGGACAAGCTAGTGGTAATAAAAAGGACAAGAATTCCCCTAGAATTCTTTTTAGGACATGAGGATTAGGACATTCTCTTCATGTCTCCCCTAAGACAACATTCCTATTTCTATGAAATGCAAGAAAACAAAAATTCAAACTTAGTTAGGATAATCATGGTAAAAGCTTAAATGATGGGATTTGAACTCATGACCTTAGAAATAAATTCACCAAGCTCTAACCACTAAACCACACTAACTCTTGTTCTTTTTTTCTCACCCACATATTTTTCTTATTTAATCCTCAAGCCATCTTCCTATTTTGACCTCAAGCAAAATTACCATTTTACCCCTCCTATTCAATAAGCATAACTAAGCATTTTAACCTATAAATCACAATTCTAAAGCACATAAAATCATTCAAAAACATAGATATTCATGCAAAATAAAATGATATGCTTCCTGACCCCCTTACTCTAGGGTTGGCTTTAGGTGGTGTTTCACATCCTCCCCTCCTTAGGAGAATTTCGTCCCGAAATTTAGACGCACCTTTATCTCAGATCGGGATACTTCCGCTTCTCCTATTCTTCTATTTCCCATGTAGCATCTCGCGTGCCATGATGCTCCCACTGCATCTTTACCATCGGAATCTTCTTGTTCCAGAGAGTCTTGATACTTCGGTCCAATATCCTCACGGGTTTCTCCACATAGCTCAGGTCAGGTTGTAGCACTAACGGCTCATCGTTCAACACATGTCCGGGATCGGCATTGTACTTCTTCAATTACAATACATGGAATACGTCGTGAATTCCTGTCAACCCATCTGGCAACTCCAATCGGCCCAATTTTCTCTTTTATTGGAAACGGACCCAAATATCTCGGATTCAGCTTTCCCCCTTTCGGGTGCTTCAGAATTCCCCTATTTGGTGTCAGTTTTAGGAACACACTGTCTCCACCTAAAATTCTAACATTCTCCGCCTATTGTCCGCATAACTCTTTTGCCAACTCTGGGCCACTTTCAACCTTTCCCTATTTAACTTAACCTTGTCCAACTTTTCCTGAACATAGACTTCTCCCGATTTGCTTATATGTCCATCCTCTGACCAACTCCAGTATAGCGGTACTTGACACGTTCGTCCATATAGAGCTTCATAGGTGCCATTCCAATCGAAGCTTGATAACTATTATTGTATGATAACTCGGCATACGGCACACTTTCAATCCAATTATCCCCGAAATCCAATACACAGGCTCTTAGCATATCCTCCAATATCTAAATAACTCTTTCTGACTGTCCATCGGTCTGTGGATGCACCGTCGTACTGAACTTCAGACTAGAACCCATCGACTCTTGAAACTTGCCCCAAAATCGGGATGTAAATCTCGGATCACAATCAGACACAATACTTGAAGGCACTCCGTGCAATCTGACTATTTCCCGCACGTAGGTCTGAGCCAATTTTTCCATTAATCCCTTACATTCACAGGTATGAAATGAGCCGACTTGGTCAACCGGTCTACCACCACCCATATAGCGTCCTTTTGGTTCCTTGCCATAGGGAGTCCGGTAACGAAATCCATGTATGCAAGTTGTAAAAGTTTCATAAGAAAAGGTGCTGGCAAGCAATAAATAAGTGTTGAAAATAAATAGTGGCGTTTCACTTTTCAAACTATACATGTGCACAATAAATACAACCACTCAAATGGATAGCCATGGGTTACCACACGTTGGGCTCCAAGACTAATTAACAGTCAGAATGCCACACTTTGTGCAAGCTGACAAAAGGTAGGTGTACAGCCTACTGGGTGAGATACTCCTCCATCTCTACACCCAAACCTACCGGTTGTCCACTCCGGAACACACAGTCCACATGACTGAAACTTGCTAGCTCGAACCGGTATGACCTACCGGACTGGCATCCTATCCAGGAAGGACTCACCCCTCAGAGGTGGCCACCTACTGAGAGACTTACCCTAACCCTTCAAAGACTAGTCCTAGGGGTCTATCCTTATTGAGTACCCAACGTTGATTGTTCCACTTGGGAGAAAATTGATCATAATCCACTTTATTTGAAAATAGCAATTAAGGGTTTCTAAAAGTCTTGTCAAAGTTGGGTTTTAGAAAGAGTTCAGCATTTTGTGTAAAACTGCTCGTTTAATTTTCAATTGATTTGCTTGACTGAAATAAAAAGGGAAAATAGTCCTTAATTGCCTTTACAAAATAAATGTCCAAATACATCATATTTGGCTTGCCACAATAACTTTTAGGTCTTCACAAAACTCCATGTAGGAGCTTACCTGATTCTTTGCTTGCTCAACTCAAACGTTTTCCAAGGCTGACCTAACCCCGCCTGGGGTAAACACAAAACATAAGGTTACATTCGAGCTATACCTGCCTTACATAAATAATTTCTTAGCTCAGCTAGTTACAGCCATGTCTAACCATGACCTTAATGTCCTAAGCTTTAAGGCCATATGCTAAAGAATTTTATAAAATAGGGCTACTTTGATAAGTTAAAATAACTAGGGGTTCTAAAATAATTGCTAATAAATTATAGACTCAAATAATAATTCTTGAATGTTATTAATAATAAATAAACTAAGGTTTGAATTTTAAATAATATTAAGTCCTAAATAATTTTAATAAATGATAATTTAAAAATAGCTTTATTATAAATAAATAATAAATTAAATAATTTTTTAATAGATTATAATTAATTAGTAATAAATAAAATTACGAATAAATGAATTTTATTAAATTTTTTTTAATAAAAATATTAATAGTCTAATTAAATATTCCAATCCAAATCCCCTAGTGTTTCGAATTTTTGAAGGAAAATATAGTAGTAATTCTAATTTTTTTTGTAATAAATTTTGTTAATGAATATAACCTAGAATTAATAAGAAAATAATCTTTTATCTTGATTTTCCTAGTGCTAGCAAAGATTCATGATCACATTCTCCATCATCAAACAATAAACCATTCCATTCATGAACATACACTTGAACAATCGCATACCATCACATGGCCAAAATCCTACTAAGCATAATCATCAATCACGGCATCCATGGAGAATAAGAACATAAAATCATAATCACCTTTGGTGTCATAATATCTAATCATGCTTCAAACATCCATAAAATTCATTGAGCATGAAGAACATAAATTGATTCAAAAAGGAAAACACATACATCCTAGTCATATACATCAATCATCATGTCCTAACCCCAATCCCTTTATCTACATGCATATACTCAATCTGCCAATCATATTCTATCTCCCTATCAACACCTAAGAGACATGATTTTAGAATTTAATAAGAGAGATTTAAGAATGAATACTTGATTGTCGAGTACTTTGATGAAGACAAAAGAAGGTCCACGCGCGATGGAGTGTCTTGAATGGTCCAACGAAACAACATCCATGGTTGATAGTTTGATCAACCATTTCGGTTAGAAGAGAGAGAGAGAGAGAGAGAGAGAGAGAGAGAGAGAGAGAGAGAGAGAGAGAGAGAATTAGAAAGGTGTATTAAGAATTGAATGGAAGAAGATGAATAAGAAAGTTGTTCTTGTTTTACCTTGTTGATGTTCTTGAGACCTTCAAGAAAAAGTTAATTTTGATACGGCTGAAAATTCTTGTTTGCGAGGTTTTGTGTTATAAATACCAGAAATGAGGTTTAGGGATTAAATGGAAGTGATTTGGAGTATTTGAGAGTGATTTGAGGTGTTTAGAGTAGGGTTAGGCTTGAAGAAGGTTAGTGTGTGTTCTTGGTGTTCTAGGTGAAAATGGAGAGAATTTGGAAGAAGGGCTGCACGAATTTTGGTAGAAGGCTGGCCGAATGGCATGGAATGAATGAGGGTTTCGGTTTTCAGCAAGAAGGAGAGAGGATGATCATATTTTTTTGAAATTTAAATGGAGGAAATAGTGGAGATGTTTAAGGTAAGAGGTTAGCTATGGTGTTTTGATCAAGAGAGGTTTCTATGTCTTTCAATGGTGCCGGCTGAACAAGGGGTTTTTGCTGGAATGATTAAAGGTTAATGTTGCTCAAGGCTGGCTGAAATTCAGTCTTAAATGGCAGAGGATATTCTGGTTTATTAGCCTAATACAAGAGTGACTTTAATGGAGTAAAATGCTGAAATTATTTGAAGTTCAAAAGATTTTCAATGGAGTGATCTTAGGAGTGTTTTGTGGTGTGGCTATGGAGTCCTTATGCTCAAGGCAAGTGTGGGGTTAATGGTGTTCAGTCTACAACTGAGCAAGGTTCAATTTTACAGAGGTTGAAGATGATTCTCGGCCTAGGCTAGAAGGGAGCAAAGCTGGAAAAAAAAAATCTAGTTTCATGGTTGTTCTTAGTTTCGAAGATTGCAGATTTTCTTTGTGCAGAATTTCTGCACTCTCTTGGCTCGATTTTTTTAGGTTCTTCTGGGGTGTTTGAGGGTCTTCCCAGGATGTTTTTTTAGCCTTATTTATGGACAAATACAGGGAAGTTTTGCTGGCTTGAAGATGAGCTAAAAACAGCTTCATTTCCTTGATTGGAAGTGGCGAAATGCCTAGAATTTTTCCAGGTTTGGTGCTGTTTTGTGCAGTCCGAAAATTGCACAGTTTTTCCAGCTTTCAAGCCACATGAAATGACCATTTTCTTGGTAGAAAATGAGTGGTTTTACTGGCTGAATTTTCAAAGAGTAGGTCTGCAAAATATCTAGAAAATTTCCAGATTTTTCCTTCACTAAGCTATGGACAACATGAAGGTGGAGTTGAAGGTTCTTTCATGGTGATTGATCTTCTCTTGGAAACCCTTCCTATTTCTCCTCCTACTTTCGGCCAACTTCCCAACCACCATAGCTGATTTTCGAATTTCATGGTGGAGGAGTTATCACAGAATTTTTTTTGGAATTTAAAAGAAATGATTTAATGGTTTTTAATTATAAAGATGTTAGGACATGCTAGTGGTAAAAAAAAGGACAAGAATTCCTCTAGAATTCTTTTTAGGACATGAGGATAAGATTAGGACATTCTCTTCATGTCTCCCCTAAGACAACATTCCTATTTCTATGAAATGCAAGAAAACAAAAATTCAAACTTAGTTAGGATAATCATGGTAAAAGCTTAAATGATGGGATTTGAACTCATGACCTTAGAAATAAATTCACCAAGCTCTAACCACTAAACTACACTAACTCTTGTTCTTTTTTTCTCACCCACATGTTTTTCTTATTTAATCGTCAAGCCATCTTCCTATTTTGACCTCCAGCAAAATTACCATTTTACCCCTCCTACTCAATAAGCATAACTGAGCATTTTAACCTATAAACCACAATTTTAAAGCACATAAAATCATTCAAAAACATATATATTCATGCAAAATAAAATGATATGCATCCCGACCCCCTTACTCTAGGGTTGGCTGTAGGTGGTGTTTCACATCCTCCCCACCTTAGGAGAATTTCATCCCGAAATTCAGACGCACCATTATCTCAGATCGGGATACTTCCGCTTCTCCCATTCTTCTATTTCCCATGTGGCATGTCGCGTGCCATGATGCTCCCACTGCATCTTTTCCATCGGAATCTGCTTGTTCCGAAAAGTCTTGATACTTCGGTCCAATATCCTCACAGGTTTCTCCACATAGCTCAGGTCGGGTTGTAGCACTAACGGCTCATCGTTCAACACATATCCGGGATCGGCATTGTACTTCTTCAATTACGATACATGGAATACGTCGTGAATTCCTGTCAACCCATCTGGCAACTCCAATCGGTACGCCATCGGCCCAATTTTCTCTTTTATTGGAAACGGACACAAATATCTCGGATTCAGCTTTCCCCCTTTCAGGTGCTTCAGAATTCCCCTATTTGGTGTCAGTTTTAGGAACACACTGTCTCCCACCTGAAATTCTAACATTCTCCGCCTATTGTCCGCATAACTCTTTTGTCGACTTTGGGCCGCTTTCAACCTTTCCCTAATTAACTTTACCTTGTCCGACATTTCCTGAACATAGACTTCTCCCGATTTGCTTATATGTCCATCCTCTGACCAACTCCAGTATAGCGGTACTTGACACGTTCGTCCATATAGAGCTTCATACGGAGCCATTCCAATCGAAGCTTGATAACTATTATTGTATGATAACTCGGCATACGGCATACTTTCAATCCACTTATCCCCGAAATCCAATACACAGGCTCTCAGCATATCCTCCAATATCTGAATAACCCTTTCTGACTGTCCATCGGTCTGCGGATGCGCCGATGTACTGAACTTCAGACTAGAACCCATCGATTCTTGAAACTTGCCCCAAAATCGGGATGTAAATCTCGGATCACAATCAGACACAATACTTGAAGGCACTCCGTGCAATCTGACTATTTTCTGCACGTAGGTCTGAGCCAATTTTTCCATTAATCCCTTACATTCACGGGTATGAAATGCGCCGACTTGGTCAACCGGTCTACCACCACCCATATAACGAAATCCATGGTCACCTCTTCCCATTTCCATTCCGGTACTGGCAATGGTTGTAATAATCCTGCCACCTTCTGTGCTCCGCTTTGACCTTCTGACAGGTCAAGCACGTTGAAACATACTTAACCACATTTCGCTTCATCCCGGGCCACCAGTAAGACTTTTTCAAATCTTGGTACATCTTGACCTCTACCGGATGAATGGCGTACTTGCTCTTATGCGCTTCCTCTAAAATTCTGTTCCTCCACCAGTGCTCCTCGGGGACACACAAACGATCTCGGAAGTACAACACTCCCGCTCCGTCCTGTCGGAATTCACTGCCTTGCCATTTAAGCTCCTTATCCTTGAAAAGCTGAAATTCCGCATTACTCTGCTGGGCTTCAACAATCTCCTGCCATAGATTTGGTATCAGCTTCAGGTTGCTAATAATAATCTTCTCTTCTTGCACTTCTGCACTTCTGTCCAACACGTCCTGAACTACCTGGACCTCCTGTACCCTTAGCCTGGCCATTCTAACTTTCCGGCTTAGGGCATCAGCAACAACGTTGGCTTTCCCGGGGTGGTAGTTGATAGGACACCGGTACTCCTCCAGAAATTCCATCCATCTTCGCTGCCTCAAATTTAAGTTTTTCTGGGTGAAGATGTACTTTAGGCTTTTGTGATCAGTGAACACCTTATATTCCGCCCCATACAAATAGTGTTGCCATTTCTTTAATGCGAACACAATGGTAGCCAGCTCTAGATCATGAGTGGGATAATTGACTTCATGCGGCTTCAGTTTTCGAGAAGCATAGGCGATCACCTTCCTATCTTGCATCAAAACTGCTCCCAAGCCTTCCTTCGAAGCATCTGTATATAGAGCGTAAGATTTATCTGCCTCTGGTAGACTCAATACGGGCGCTGTCATTAACCTTCGCTTCAACTCTTGAAAACTCTTTTCGCATTTTTCGTTCCAAACAAAGGGTACATCCTTTCTCAGTAGCCGGGTCATAGGAGATGCTAACATTGAAAATCCCTTAATAAACCTCCGGTAGTAGCCAGCCAACCCCAAAAAGCTTCGAATCTCAATGATGTTCTCTGGTTGCTTCCAGTCTGATACGGCTTCAACCTTCACTGGGTCTACTTTGATTCCCTCCTTAGTCACCACGTGACCAAGAAACGCCACACTATCCAACCAAAACTCACACTTGCTAAACTTGGCGTAAAGCTTGTGCTCCCTTAGCTTTTCTAGTACCAACTTCAAATGTTCTGCATGGTCCTCCGGGCTCTTGGAGTATATAAGTATGTCGTCGATGAAGACTACCACGAACTTGTCCAAGTAAGGCTGTAACACTCGATGCATCAAATCCATGAATACCGCGGGTGCATTGGTTACCCCGAAAGGCATCACTACAAACTCATAGTGACCATATCTTATATTGAAGGCCGTCTTAGGAATGTCTTCCTCCTTTATCCTCACTTGATAGTAACCTTGCCTCAAATCCAGTTTAGAGTAACAACTGGACCCTTGCAACTGGTCGAACAACTCGTCAATTAACGGCAGAGGATATTTATTTTTGATGGTCAAGTTGTTCAAGCCTCGGTA
Organism: Voacanga thouarsii; assembly: GCA_026120185.1. Lineage (NCBI taxonomy): Eukaryota > Viridiplantae > Streptophyta > Magnoliopsida > Gentianales > Apocynaceae > Voacanga > Voacanga thouarsii. The sequence continues at coordinate 1,682,496 of JANUWF010003397.1, forward strand.
GTCAATACACAACCTTAAAGTCCCGTCCCTTTTCTTTACAAATAGCACAGGTGCTCCCCGGGGTGACGTGCTTGGTTTGATGTAGCCTTGCCTCACCAACTCCTCTAGCTGCTCCTTTAATTCCTTCAACTCCGTCGGTGCCATACGATACGGGGTTCGAGACACCGGTTCCGCTCCTGGGACTAGATCAATGGTGAACTCAACTTCTCGCTTGGGAGATAGAGAAGTGAGTTCTGCAGGGAACACGTCGGGGAAATCCTTTACCACCTCAGTATACTCCAAAGTGCACTGGTCCTTCGGCTTGTTTATCACATAAGCCAAATATCCTTGACATCCTTGCCTCAACAATTTCCGGGCTTTAGCCCCAGCTATCGAAAACTTCAATTCTTTTACTTTCTCGCCATTGAACTCCAACATATCATATCCTGGTCTAATGAACCGAACTGACTTATTCATACAGTCTACTCTAGCACCATGCTTCGCTAACCAATCCATCCCCAATATTAAATCATAATCATCAATAGCTAAGACTATTAGATCTCCCTCCAATCTTTCTCTCCCTACTTCAACTTTACAATTCTGCACATACCGATCCGCTTGCACAATTTTCCCCAAAAGCGTACTTACTATCAAGGTAAAAGGTAGTTCTACTCCATCCCAACCCAATTGATATGCACAATTCTTATTTAAATAGGAATGGGTAGATCCAGGGTCTATTAATGCATTAACGGAACGACCTTTGATAGTAAACGTACCTTCCACTACTGCTGCATCAGCTCTAACCTCCTCCTGGTTGAGAGCAAAAACTTTTGCTTTCACCTGCGGCTTCTGCGTTTCGCTCCCGGAAGCTCCCAAGGTATTGGCTCGATTGGGCCCCGGGTTCTGAGCTGGGTTCCCCTACCCGATCCGGAGAAGTTTAGGGCAGGCGTTCCGCAGATGATTCGGGTCTCCGCAGTGGTAGCACATCCGTTCAACTCCCTTGGACCAATAATTTTTCTCAATGTGGCCCCTTTTTCCATAGTGCCGACATAATGGAAGATTCTGCGCCGGACCAATCGGTGCTGTTCGGGCTTGCTTTCCCCGATTCTGCCATTGCTAGTTGGCAGGACGCTTGTTAGGTTGCTACCTCTGAAAAGGTCTTGGCGGCGGTGTTGTCGGTACGAACGGTCGTGAAGCCAATCGGTTGCGGTCTTCATTCTCAGTATGGGTGGCTGCGTCCACAGCCCCCGAATAAGTCATCGGTGGAGAGGGTGCTGACGCCCTTCTTAACTCCTGCCTTAATCCCTTAACAAATTATCTCGTTCTGTTTTGTTCAGTATCTACCAGCCTCTTGCAGTACTTTGACAGCTGCGTGAACCGGGCGGCGTATTGGGCTACCGTCTTGCTTCCTTGATTTAGATTCTGGAACTCATCTTCCCGTTTCTCCACTATCCACTGAGGGATATATTCTGCCCAGAATGCTTCTACAAAATTAGCCCATGTCCAGTCTTGGTCTATCATCTCCCAGTCGTCCTGAACCCGTTGCCACCACGCCCGAGCTGGACCCCTCAGTCGAAATACAGCAAACTTCACCATTCACTTCTCAGTGTACTGGAGCGTAGCAAAGATGTCCTCCATTTGTTCCACCCATTGCACCGCTTTCTGGTCTTGTTCGGCCTCCCCCAAGAAAATAGGAGGTTGAAATTTCAGAAACAGCTCCAATGCCTCGTCTTCCCTTTTCGGATTTCTTTGCTCTGTCAAGGTTTGCAGAATCTCCGTCACCTTGTGGAACGCTTGCATCATCACTGCGCTAACCGGTTCTTCCGATCCCATTTTCGGCCCCATTTCGTTATCATCCCCTTGATTTGGTGATGACATTTGAGTTGCATCGACCTCTGGTGTCACGGGCTCTACCTCAGGTACCCTTCTACTGGATGTGGCTGCGCGACGTCTGGGTGCCATTCTAAACCATTCCCCAGATAATGAGTTATGCATCAAAGTTAAAAATATCCAAATTGAGCATGCATTCACATTTAACGTTAAGCGGAAGAAAATTAGATGCAAATTTTGTATGAAGAATTGCATATAAATTTTTCTCAAAACTTAGAGTACCCTAGGTACTCTTATTTGCATAAGTTTTGAAATAAAGCCATAAAGGTGCATGGACTCCTAGCATAGGAGTTTATGAAAAATTGCAAATAAAATGCCCTAAACATAGCAGAACTTAGCTCTCTAATCCTCATCAGAATCTTCAATGTAGGCATCATATAACCCCCCCCCGAATCCCTAGTGAAGTCTATCCCAGCCTCGCTTGTGAACCCACCTATGGGCTCCTTCCCGTGTCTCCTAGAACTCTCCCCGGTCTCAACTTGATTGGGTGGGGTTACAAAGGAAGGTCTAAGTGGAGATTCATAATCTATCTCCCTTGGGTCATCACTGTCAGCAGTCAAGTCCACTATGGGGCTAGGAGGATGGGGAACATATTCCATGTCTATCTCCTCGTCTTCACTGTCGGTAACCAAGTCGATCATGGGTATTGGAGGTGGCTCGATGATCTGGACCTCATCGTCACTACTATCATCAAGGGCAATGATTGGCTGGGGTGCAAGCTAGGGTGCAGGCTGAGGCACTGGTAAGTCCTCCGGGTAGATAGGAATGGGAGGGTGCCATTGCTGCCCTTTCCTTGCGGTTTAAATCATCCTAACCATCCTACAGCACAAACAAGACAGGTCAGACAAAAGATTTGAACTTAATAAATCAAAACATATAATATCAAAACTTGCCTAAACCTAGGCTCTGAAACCACTTGTAACACCCCACTACCTATGCCCATCAGGGCCGGGGATGTCGCCCCGTCCAGAGGACAAGGGGTCCTTATAACTAGGTTACATAAAAATAAAATAAAATAAAGACTTTAAAATTAAACTTATTACAACCCAAAAGATAAGTACTGGAACAAATCCAAATAAATTGTTTGCAACAATCTCTCCAAAACATCACATAAAGTAAATAACATGAGTCTTCAAAGCATAGGCATCATCTAGCTAATGACCTCCACAGCAGGATCTTCCTGAAAACATGGTATAAAAGGAGGTGAGATAAAAATCTTAGTAAGCCCGCGTGTGCTTTGAGTGTTTCAGGTAAAATAATTCATGTATGCAAGTTGTAAATGTTTCTTAAGAAAAGGTGCTGGCAAGCAATAAATAAGTGTTGAAAATAAATAGTGGCGTTTCACTTTTCAAACTATACATGTGCACAATAAATACAACCACTCCAATGGGTAGCCATGGGTTACCACACGTTGGGCCCCAAGACTAATTAACAGTCAGAATGCCACACTTTGTGTAAGCTGACAAAAGGTAGGTGTACAGCCTACCGGGTAAGATACTCCTCCATCTCTACACCCAAACTTACCGGTTGTCCACTCCGGAACACACAGTCCACATGACTGAAACTTGCTAGCTCGGACCGGTATGACCTACCGGAGTGGCATCCAATCCAGGAAGGACTCACCCCTCAGAGGTGGCCACCTACTGAGAGACTTACCCTAACCCTTCAAAGACTAGTCCTAGTGGTCTATCCTTATTGAGTACCCAACGTTGATTGTTCCACTTGGGAGAAAATTGATCATAATCCACTTTATTTGAAAATAGCAATTAAGGATTTCTAAAAGTCTTGTCAAAGTTGGGTTTTAGAAAGAGTTCAGCATTTTGTGTAAAACTGCTCCTTTAATTTTCAATTGATTTGCTTGACTGAAATAAAAAGGGGAAATAGTCCTTAATTGCCTTTACAAAATAAATGTCCAAATACATCATATTTGGCTTGCCACAATAACTTTTAGGTCTTCACAAAACTCCATGTAGGAGCTTACCTGATTCTTTGCTTGCTCAACTCAAATGTTTTCCAAGGCTGACCTAACCCCGCCAGGGGTAAACACAAAACATAAGGTTACATTCGAGCTATACCTGCCTTACATAAATAATTTCTTAGCTCAGCTAGTTACAACCATGTCTAACCATGACCTTAATGTCCTAAAGTTTAAGGCTAGATGCTAAAGAATTTTATAAAATAGGACTACTTTGATAAGTTAAAATAACTAGGGGTTCTAAAATAATTGCTAATAAATTATAGACTCAAATAATAATTCTTGAATGTTATTAATAATAAATAAACTAAGGTTTGAATTTTAAATAATATTAAGTCCTGAATAATTTTAATAAATGATAATTTAAAAATAGCTTTATTATAAATAAATAATAAATTAAATAATTTTTAATTTAAATAATTTTTTAACAGATAATAATTAATTACTAATAAATAAAATTAAGAATAAATGAATTTTATTAAATTTTTGTTTAATAAAAATATTAATAGTCTAATTAAATATTCCAATCCAAATCCCCTAGTGTCTCGAATTTTTGAAGGAAAATATAGTAGTAATTCTAATTTTTTTTGTAATAAATTTTGTTAATGAATATAACCTAGAATTAATAAGAAAATAATCTTTTATCTTGATTTTCCTAGTGCTAGCAAAGATTCATGATCACATTCTCCATCATCAAACAATAAACCATTCCATTCATGAACATACACTTGAACAATCGCATACAATCACATGGTCAAAATCCTACTAAGCATAATCATCAATCACGGCTTCCGTGGAGAATAAGAACATAAAATCCTAATCACCTTTGGTGTCATAATATCTAATCATGCTTCAAACATCCATAAAATTCATTGAGCATGAAGAACATAAATTGATTCAAAAAGGAAAACACATACATCCTAGTCATATACATCAATCATCATGTCCTAACCCCAATCCCTTTATCCACATGCATATACTCAATCTTCCAATCATATTCTATCTCCCTATCAACACCTAAGAGACATGATTTCAGAATTTAATAAGAGAGATTTAAGAATGAATACTTGATTGTCGAGTACTTTGATGAAGATAAAAGAAGGTCCACGCGCGATGGAGTGTCTTGAATGGTCCAACGAAACAACATCCATGGTTGATAGTTTGATCAACCATTTCGGTTAGAAGAGAGAGTGAGAGAGAGAGAGAGAGAGCATTAGAAAGGTGTATTAAGAATTGAATGGAAGAAGATGAATAAGAAAGTTGTTCTTGTTTTACCTTGTTGATGTTCTTGAGACCTTCAAGATAAAGTTGATTTTGATTCGGTTGAAAATTCTTGTTTGCGAGGTTGTGTTATAAATACCAGAAATGAGGTTTAGGGATTAAATGGAAGTGATTTGGAGTATTTGAGAGTGATTGGAGGTGTTTAGAGTAGGGTTAGGCTTGAAGAAGGTTAGTGTGTGTTCTTGGTGTTCTAGGTGAAAATGGAGAGAATTTGGAAGAAGTGCTGCATGAATTTTGGTAGAAGGCTGGCCGAATGGTATGGAATGAATGAGGGTTTCGGTTTTATTAAGGTAAGAGGTTAGCTATGGTGTTTTGATCAAGAGAGGTTTCTATGTCTTTCAATGGTGCCGGCTGAACAAGGGGTTTTTGCTGGAATGATTAAAGGTTAATGTTGCTCAAGGCTGGCTGAAATTCAGTCTTAAATGGTAGAGGAAATTCTGGTTTATTAGCCTAATACAAGAGTGACTTTAATGGAGTAAAATGCTGAAATTATTTGAAGTTCAAAAGAGTTTCAATGGAGTGATCTTAGGAGTGTTTTGTGGTGTGGCTATGGAGTCCTTATGCTCAAGGTGAGTGTGGGGTTAATGGTTTCAGTCTACAGCTGAGCAAGGTTCAATTTTACAGAGGTTTAAGGTGATTCTCGGCCTAGGCTAGAAGGGAGCAAAGCTGGAAAAAAAAAATCTGGTTTCATGGTTGTTCTTAGTTTCGAAGATTGCAGATTTTCTTTGTGCAGAATTTCTACACTCTCTTGGCTTGATTTTTAGAGGTTCTTCTGGGGTGTTTGAGGGTCTTCCTAGGATGGTTTTTTAGCCTTATTTCTGGACAAATACAGGGAAGTTTTGCTGGCTTGAAGATGAGCTAAAAACAGCTTCATTTCCTTGACTGGAAGTGGCGAAATTCCCAGAATTTTTCCTGGTTTGGTGCTGTTTTGTGCAGTCCGAAAATTGCACAGTTTTTCCAGCTTTCAAGCCACATGAAATGACCATTTTCTTGGCAGAAAATGAGTGGTTTTACTGGCTGAATTTTCGAAGAGTAGGTCTGCAAAATATCTGGAAAATTTCCAGATTTTTCCTTCACTAAGCTATGAACAACATGGAGGTGGAGTTGTAGGTTCTTTCATGGTGATTGATCTTCTCTTGGAAACCCTTCCTATATCTCCTCCTACTTTCGGCCAACTTCCCAACCACCATAGCTGATTTTTGAATTTCATGGTGGAGGAGTTATCACAGATTTTTTTTGGAATTTAAAAGAAATGATTTAATGGTTTTGAATTATAAAGATGTTAGGACAAGCTAGTGGTAATAAAAAGGACAAGAATTCCTCTAGAATTCTTTTTAGGACATGATGATAAGATTAGGACATTCTCTTCATGTCTCCGCTAAGACAACATTCCTATTTCTATGAAATGCAAGAAAACAAAAATTCAAACTTATTTAGGATAATCATGGTAAAAGCTTAAATGATGGGATTTGAACTCATGACCTTAGAAATTAATTCACCAAGCTCTAACCACTAAACCACACTAACTCTTGTTCTTTTTTTCTCACCCACATGTTTTTCTTATTTAATCCTTAAGCCGTCTTCCTATTTTGACCTCAAGCAAAATTACCATTTTACCCCTCCTACTCAATAAGCATAACTGAGCATTTTAACCTATAAACCACAATTCTAAAGCACATAAAATCATTCAAATATATATATATTCATGCAAAATAAAATGATACGCATCCCGACCCCCTTACTCTAGGGTTGGCTTTAGATGGGGTTTCACAGATCATCCCCAATATGGTTATTTTATGAGAAGTATGTTTGAAAAATATAAAAAATATTATGAAGATATTCCTATTTTATATTGCATGGCATTGTGTATGGATCCTCGAGCAAAAATGGTAGGATTTTATAGTATTATTGAATATTTATATGAAACATTAGATTTTGATGAATCTAAAACACTTAGATAATGTATGGTAAAAAATATAAAAGATAGGGCAAAATATGTCAGCCACCCTTAAACTTTCACAAATTTTGATTTTCAGCCTCGAACTTTAAAATGTGTAATTTTAGCCCTCGAACTTTTAAAACACCTAGAAAATAGCCCTTTCAACAATAAAAGTTCAAGTATAATACAAAATCACTAGATTTTAGCACTCATTCTCCCGTTTTTAGTTTTAAAAATATTATTATTCAACTTTAATCTCACTCTCTTCTCTTCAAATTTCTTCATTTATCAACAATAATTTTAAGATCTAGCTTCAAACATTTTATGCGACTCAATAATCTTGAGATTACTCTTTCACACTTTTTCAAATCTAAGCATATAACAAAAATAATATATTTTTTACCCTTTAATAAACAAAACTAGGACATAAAGATGAAGAAGAAAAAAACCGATTCAGTTCTTGGTGAATAGTAATTTTCTTGGCAACTCTACAAGAAGGTAAATTTGAAAGTAGAAGTGAATTATCAAAAAAAAAATCTAAAAAAAGAAGTGAGAGACGCGCAAATCACAGTAGTCTTTTCTATCATATATGGAAGTTACTTTATAAAAATTAGAAGGATGACACCACATTGTGAGAATTGAGTAAATGAAAATACCTATAAAATAGGTCATGTGGAAGTCATGTGATGAACTTTTGTGAGCACTTAATAGTTTTAATTGATAGAAGATCTAATTCGAAGAGAACAGAGCAAGATTAAAGTTGAAGAATAATATTTTAGAAAAAAAAATGGGAGAATGAGAGCTAAAATCTAGTGATTTTGTATTATACTTGAGCTTTTATTGTTGAAAGGGCTATTTTTTATGTGTTTTAAAAGTTTGGGGGCTAAAATCAAATATTTTAAAGTTCAAGGGTGAAAATCAAAATTCGTGAAAGTTCAAGGGTGACTGACATATTTTGCCCTAAAAGATAAAACGGCTAAAGCTCTATCTGACATGTATAATTTGTATGAGTTTGAGTCTTCTTGTTCTGGTTCTGCTAGTTTAAGTAGGCAAGCTTCATCATCATCTAGTAGTCACTTTCAACTACCATGAAAATCTACCTCTCCGATTTCATCAATATTTAATCCATGTGGTATCATGAAGCGTAAAAAAAAATCATCTACCACCTACAATAAGATGAAAATTTACGAGATACAACCCTTAGTAAAATATAAGGATAAACATTTTGATATTTGTGGTTAGTGAAAGGCTCATGTAAGACAATACCCCATTTTATCTAAAATGGCATGTGATCTTTTGGCACCACTAGTCTCCATAGTGCCATCGGAAAGCATCTTCAGTGAAAGCGCTCGAATAATCGATGATAGAAGATCTCGATTGGCTTCTCATATTTTGGAGATGTTAATGTGTTGTAGTAGTTTGTTTGTAACCTTAGATAGGACGGCTAACTCGTGGATTGTTGATGATGACTCAGATGATTAATGGGGTGAGCCAAGTTGTTAGTTTAGTATTCAAGTAATTAGGAACTTAATATAAGTAATATTATGTATATAATTTTATTTTTAGGATATTTATTCTGTTTTTAAATTTTGATCATTGTAATATTTTTAAGAGGTTTAGGCATCAAGTCCCCCTCTTATATAGTCTTTATTTTATAATTAATAAAACAAGTAGGGGACCAAGCCAAACCCCCCACCACTTTAAGGTGACTTTTTTATAATTTTAAAAAATCATGTTATTTAAGTAATAATAAAAAAAATTATAAAACAGTTGAATATCAAATTTTTAATTGAATTAAGTGAAAAAGAAACAACATAAGGAGAGACTAAGCCCGCGGACGGGCCAAGGGCTCGGGCAATGCTTCTGGCCTAGGGATTCCAATAGCTCAGAAGAGTCACACTTATTCAACACAAATTCACTTCTTCAAAACAAAAGCTAGCATAATTCATTGTCTCAACCAAGTAACTTCTATTTTTATTCTACTTTGGGCATCATCTCATCAACTAAAAGCAATCCTTCAAACTACTATAAATATTCAGTTCTTCCTTACACAAAAAAATAACCATAAGGCTTCTAGGCAGCTAACATACATAGAACACATAGGTATATACAAGGTTCACACACAAAGTTTACAAACCCTAGCTTTAATCCAAAATCAAGATATGAAAATCATGTTTTCATGTTAAAATTAATATCATAATGATCACCATAATGAAATCTACAACTTTAATTCTTGAAGCATAGGATTTTACCTTGTGATTTTGCTCCAAGAACACCAAGAACACACACACACTTCTTTCTTTCTCTCTCATTTTTCTTTTTCTCCCTTATTTTCTCTAGATTTTCTTTCCTTGTTTTCTCTTGTTTTTCCTTCCTAAAGGCTGGCCAAAATTCTGGCTGTTATAACAGCCTTCCCACCGCCATTCTTATCAGAAATTTGGCCAAGAAAATTTTAAATCAATTAATTGTATGGTGGCTAATGTATAGGTGTGTTCCAATGAAAAATTTCCACACCAACCACTTTTATTTCCTCCACAAAAATTTTCTTATTTCTTCTAGCAAGGCCAACGAAATTCTTTTCCAATTTCCAGCCATTCATTCATCTTCTCTTGGTCTAAACATTAGCCAATCACAACACCTAAGGCCTAAATTAAATGGCCCACAACATGATGTGGTTCCAATCACAAAAGTACATATCATTCTTCATTTATTTTTGAAATTCTTTAATTCCAAGTGTCTTGAATGAACTCTTCATGCAACCTCTCTTAAATTAACACATGTCCATGGGCTACCACTCACAAAATTCCACACGCACCATTTTTAACCGTGATTTCTTATTTTCTTCAGAAATGACCAAAAATCAGGTTTGAACTGGAAAAATATTTTATTTCACCATTCAACTCAAAAAATTACACCAAATCCATTGGTAATTCTTAAATTCTTCAATTACTTCTCTATTTGGTTAAATTTTTGGTCAAAGTCGCGAGCGCAGTCAAAATGACAAAAATGCTCTGGTGACCCGAATAGCATAATTCACACCAAAACGTATGTTTCATCGCACTGATCAATTTCTCTTCTCAGTATACCCTCAAATTCTTATTTTATTAATAATATTAGCCTTCCAAATATTTAGGGTACGGGTAGAACAAATCCAATAATTACATCTAGGTCCCGACCAAATATTATTATACCAAAATATTTGTCTCATTACACCGATCAACTTTTCTTCTGGGCATTGATATAAATACTCATCCTAATATAAGTAGTAGCCAATCAAAGGTAAAATGCAAGGTATTACATTTGATGCGAAAAAGTCGATGATTAGTTGGTATCTGATAGGACCTAAATATATCAATATTTTTCAAGATATTTGAGATGATTTTGTTATTTTTTTTATGCAATAGCTAATCAATTCCCTTAAAATTTAATACTTTTCTTGTAGAAATGTTTTCTGTTATTTTATGTAGAAATTGAAGAATTTGGAGCTTAATTATACGATTCCAGACCTGACTGGGCACCGACCTAAGGAAACTGAACCGGCCATGGCTTAGTTTAAGAAACATAGGGCAAAACAGAGCAATTTTGGAGTCAGAACAAGGGTAAGCCGGTGCCGACAAGTCTATTTCAACTCGCTCCAGTTGTATACTTGAATTATTGTGGAAAAGAATCCTTTTTGAAGCACAATAAGGAAGTTATGATATATATCTTTTGGGAACTAATTAGGACTCCTATAAACACTTTTTAGTAATCCAAACTTCTATAAATGTGAGAGAATAGCAATCCTTTAACTAGTTTTCACCTTTGGGACTTGTCAAACCTATAGGAAACTCCTAGTAAGCATTAAGATTTAGGAAGATCTATTGGAGAAGGAAAAAAGGTTGATCAAGAAGGTTTTAAAGAAGAAGAAGTCTTGCTTATTTATGAGTGGTTTCTTTTTCTCTTCTTTATAATTTATTGACAATTAAATATTTAACTGTTATAATTGCATTTGGAGGATGTTTTTAGATTCAAAATTCTGAATTGATTTTGGCTAATTGATCAATTGATTATTATTTTTGGAATTTGGTTACTTGATTTATTTGGTGAATTGATTGATTTTTCTTCCTTCTAATTAACTTTGGAAAGAAGATTAGAAGAGGATTCAATTTAATTAGTTCTATATTCGTTTTCTTGACTAACTTAGGAAAGAAGGTTAACAATTAAACTTGAGTAATCAAAGGTTGATAAATGTCATCTAGGCCATAAGGATATTGATTGATTTCATGCATTAATATCACCTAGTGAATAGTGGTATTTTCTAAGGAATTGTTCTTTATGCATCTTTTTTGTTGTTCTAGCAAGATTAGAAAATCTACTAATTAAATTGGCTAGAAAGATAGTGAGTCCATGACATGGGAAAGAATTCAATTCTATTTTATTCCTCTACGATGTCAAGATGCTAATTAGTGAAAATTTTTAATCAATCATTATCAGGTCTTCAAGGATTTCTATCTATATACATGTCTTTTTCTCCTTATTCTTACTCCTTAATTATCATTGTGACTTTTCTTGTGTGAACTTATTTTATTCTCTAGTATATTAGGATAGTTAGTTATTTATGTAATATCCCATGTTAAACCATCTTTGGTAAGTGGTGGAAAAGTCATGCATGTCACAATGAGTTAAACCATATTTGATTATTTGAATTATTTTCATGAAAATTTTAATTTGTTATTGCATGAATTAATTTGCTCTTGAAGTGGTTGAGGTAGTAGAGTTTTATTTTATTGAAGGGGATTTATTAGAAAAAGGGGTGGAGTAAGTGAATAAGCATTAAAGGAATTTATTAAGAGAATATATGCCAAGAATTAAGGTGGTTTAGTGGATAGAGCTTGGTGTGTGTGCTTTGGTGGGCTTGAGTTCGAATTCTAGCTATCTCAAATTCTTTCCTTTCTTTTATTTTCCTTCTACCTTAATTTTCCCTAGCCTTGGACGATATTCTTAAGGTTTTGGAAACCAATTTCTTAAAAATTAGGGGTGTGCTTTATCCTGAAAATTATTTTTATAAATTAGTAAATTAAAATTCTGATTCTAATATCCCAGCATAATCTTTTTTTTTTAGAAGGCCAAGAGCTAATTTAAATGAGGTGTTTAGCCCTTGCATTAAGCAAGAGTTTCAAAATATTGAAGGAAAAAAGGAAGGGGAAAATTCAGTAGTTTCAAGGATTAGGAAACCAAAAATTTTCTTGCCAAATAGCTATTTAATGGCTGTTTAAAAAGTGCTCAAATTAATGTAAAGGACTAATTAATCTATTCCCCAAATAGACAACCTAATTCCTCTCTAGGGTTTTTTGGAAAACTCCCTCCTAGTAGCCGCCACTTAGGGTAAAGACAACTTACCTAAAACACTCCCAAAACCTAGCTAGGATTGGTCAAGAAAACCCTAACCAATTAGGACTTGCTTCCAGCCAAAAGGAAACCATAATTTCAGCTCCTTAGAATATTCGTCACTGTTCAAACACCCATTCTGCCTGAAATTTCGAACCACAAATCCTGTATCAAAAACCCCTCCAGCAGTCCAGTAAAAATAGCTGCACAAACCCTAATCTTTCCTTTCCTAATCTCGTCCAAGAAGCAGCCAGAGAATCAACATCTTTCCTTCTCATTTTCCTCCAGATTTTCAGCCAGCTTCAGTGCTAATTCACCCATAAATTCTAGCACAAAATGTGAAACCCCCGTCATGACCAACCGTAGAGTAAGGGGGTTGGGATGCATATCATGCTTTATTTCATGATTAAATATATGATTTCTATGTGCTTTGAATTTATTTTTTATTATCTTGAAGTCTTGTTGGTGAGTGATGTGTGAGAGGGGAAAATGGTAATTTTTGCCCGAGGTGAAAATAAGGAGATAGCTTGTGGATTGAATAGGAAATAATTTTTCTAGTAGAAATAGCAACAAGAGTTGTTTTGGTTTAGTGGTTAGAGCCTTGGAATTAATTCTTGAGGTCTAAGGTTCAAAGTCCATCATAGAAGCTTTAGCTTGAGTAAATTTTATTTTGCTTGGAAAAGGATGGTTTCGGCCATGAGGGCCTAGATCAATGTGGTGATGACGTCCTAGGAGAGACATGTTAGGAGAATTCTTACTTCACTCTTCTATTCTTCGCGAAATGCCTAAAAGGGAATTCATTCTCCCTTGATCTTTAGATTTTCTTAATTTCCAACTCCTTAGTTTGATCAAGGTGTTCTATCCCTTTCCTTTTCAGAAAATTCAGTAGAGGACTAAGGTCTTTTAGGATCAAAATGTCCTAGTAAAAGGTTTCTCATGGTTTGGAAAATGTAAATGATTTGTGGGAAAAATTCAAGGGGAAAATCCCTCTTGAAAGCTTGCTGAAATTTTTCCTCTAACTTAGTTCATTTATCTTCATGAAATGAGCTGAAATTTTCCAGCTTGTTGTGCCTTCAAAAGGTCAAAAATTCTCGCTCACACTTCCTCCCGAATGCTACCAGAAAAATGGTCTTTAGGATCAGTTGAAACCTGAAAGTTTCTTGCCCAAATTCGGACTACACATGCTGGAGTAAAACAGGAAAAATTCCTGTACGAAAATCAGCTTTGTGAGCTCCAAATCAAGCTGTTTTCTTCCAGATTTGGTGCAGAACCTTAGCCATGTTTTTTCTCCATAAAGAAGGCTGGAAACCAGCCTTGAATACCCCTGAAATACCCTTCAAAACTCGCTGCAAATCTGCTGGAAATGGCAGACGAAAATTCTGCCAGAAAGCTGCTGTTCAGCGAAATTCCTGAGCAGAATTTCTGTCCAGCTTGTTTCCTATTTTGTTTCAACCAAAAACCCCAACCTACTTCTGTCAAAACCTCCCTTAAACCTCCATTAATAAAGCTCCATTGTTCCCTGAAGCTTCTGCAGGAAATTCCCTCCATGACTGATCGAAAATCTCTCAACCAAATCCTTTCAATTTAGCTTGATTACTTTCCAAAATTTCAGCCATCTTGATTAACAACTTTCCATAAAATTTTGCTCAATTGATCAGACATCTTCTCCACCATTGTGCACCCTAGTTTCGGCCATCACAAGCCTCCTTTAACCAGCTTTAATTCCCTAGAAAACTGCACAATCCAGTCGGCCACAGGAGAATTCAAAGCTGTCCAGAAAAATCAAGATATTCTTGGAATATCTAGTTTCCAAATTCTCTTCCTAAAAATATTCTTCAAGGATTGTAACAATTAGTCTTTCCTTTCCCTTCCAAATTAGAGAAGTCACTCCCTAAACCCTATAGAATTTCGGCAGCCACAACTTCTCAGAAAAATCGGCAGCTTCTCTTCTCTCTCTCTCGATTTTCTTCAAGCAACAAGAACACACACACACACTACACCAAGAACACCTACTCCTTCTCCACACCTAATACCCCTCCAAACCACTTCCAACCCTCACGAAAACCTCCAGATTTGATCTAGTCCTTGCTGTGCATTCATCAACACCCTTATTAACATCAAACTCCTCAAATCATCTTGCTGCTTTGGATCAAAAAGCAGAAATTTCTGTGAAGAACAAGAACCTCTTCAAGGTAAACTTATTCTAACAACTTCATCCTCTTCAAACTTAATCTCTAATGAAAACCTATATGAATAGGTATGCTAATGATCTCTTCTCTCTCTCTCTCTCTCTCTCTCATGGACCGAAATTTCCTCCCTTGGCCGAATGGTCTCTTTTCCCATGACCATGCTTTCGCCACCCTTCTTGAACAAGATTAGCCATCTAGGGGTTGAGATCTTCTCTAAACTCCTTCAAGTCATTAATCAATCAAGTAAGTACCTTCAATCCTCTTGTTCAAAATTTAGAATCATGTCTCTAGGTTGATGAATGGCGATGGGTTTGTGTATGTGATGTTGTTGATTGAAGCATGAGTATATGTATGATTAAGATGGAGATGGGATTTATGCATGGAAGGATTATATTGGTGGATTATGAGTTGAGATTTGATGCATGTCATAGGTAGTATTTGTGATGAAGCATGCTAGAGATTATGTTACCATGGGTGAATAGGATTTATATGCATGATTAGATTTTGAAGCCATGATCATGTTTATGCTAGTAGAGGTTAAATCATGTAATAATAAATTTAGATCTATGCCTATGTGCAAGACTTGGATGATTTGATAAATTGAAGGATTGAGTATGTTATTGATTATGGTTGGCCATGGAATCTTGATCATGATCTAGTTGTCCCTAAGCAAATTTTATTTCATGAATAAAATATTTACTAATAATTTTTGCTAGAGAATTTCTAAAACCCTAAGAAGGGTAGGTTTGGAATTATAATATATGTAAAGGATATTTTTGTCACATAAATAATAACTTTTCTAGAAAATAAAATAAATAAATATTATTTAAAATAAAGAAATTAATTAAAGCCTTTATGGAAAAGATTTATACTTAATAAAATATTTACTAGATCAAGCCCCTTAAGGATTTACTATTTATTTTCCAAGAAAGACTTAATAAATCTAATCTTAACTAGTTTTAGCTATCAATTATTTTCTAACAACTAAGCTATCATTAAATCACTATTTTACCTAGTACCACCTCTGGCTTCTGATCAAATAAACTCTAAATTTTCCTTAACAAGATTTAAACTTTCCACTTATTAGAATTTATTTCCTAATCCATTAATTATTTTAAATAATAGATTAAACTGAGCTTATAAACCTATTCAATTATTGTTTTGCCTTAAAGCTTGGGACACTAGGATCATGGTAGTAGTGGATTGAGTTGATTTAAAATTGAGGAAGTGGATTGTGGCTTGAATCTGATTAAGATTTGTATTTGCCCATGTGGGGTTAGGTCAGCTGTTCGAGACCTTGTTGTGGTGAGCAAGAAGCAGGTAAGCTCCTGCATAAAACCTGATTGATGTGAAATGATTTCCTTATGGCAAGCCAAATGTGGAGTGCAAGAGCACTCGGTTATTTGAAAACAATTGAGGGATGAATTTATCATTAATTCCAACGCTTAAAATTATTCAAAAGTCTGTGGGTATATTTTTCCAAACTTGAAACTCTTTCTAAAACTATTTTCTCCCAAAGCTTTGGAAACCCTCAGATTGTTATTTTCATGAAGCACAATGCTTTGTTCATTTTATCCCAAGTGAGGAATGTCGTTGAGTACTCAATAAGGGTGGACTACTAGGACTAGTCTTTGAAGGGTTAGGGTGAGTCTTTCAGTAGGTGGCCACCTCTGAGGGGTGAGTCCTTCCCGGATAAGATGCCAGTTCCAGTGAGTCGTGCCGGTCCGAGCTAGTAGTTTATTTTGTTTCAGTCAAGTGACTGTATTTTTACCGGAATGGACACCCGGTGGTTGTTTGGGTATAGAGAAGGAGGAGTATCTTGCCCAGTAGGCCGATCACCTACTTTTGTCTGTCTGCACAACGTGTTAGGCATTCTGACCGGTTATGGGGCCCAAAGTATGGTAACCTATATCCCTTTCTTTCGAGTGGTTGATTTCATTACTTATGTATGGCTAGAAGAGCCAAAACGCCACCCTTTTTTTTTACTAATGTTTATTGCTTGCCAATATTTTTCTTATAAAGATTTCACACTTTGCATCCACGAACAGTTTCTGCTAAACACCCAAAGCACACACGGACTTACTGAGATTTTTGTCTCACCATCTTTTATCATGATTTCAGGTTGATCCTGTTGTGGGCGAGTAGCTACCTTGGAAGAGAATGCGTTTTTTTTTATTTTATGTACTGCTTTGGGAGACGAGCGTGGATGATTTTAATTATGGGTTTTGTTTTGGAATTTCATGGATGTACTTTTGAAGTATTTTTGGGTTGTAATAAATTATTTTAGCTTGAGTATTATTTATTCTAGCAATTTTTATTTGTGACCTAGTTATAAAGACCTCTTGTCTTTTGGACGGGGCGACATCCCCGGCCCTGGCGGGCCTAGGTTTTCCGGGGTATTACACAAAATCTACACAAAAGTTCCCTAGCTATCAAGCAGAAAAACAGCTACATAAAGGCCCATTCTTCCTTTCCTATTTTTGCTATTATAGGGACCCAAAACCAATTAGATTTTTCTTCCTTTTATGTCCAGAATCTCGACACCCTCAGCTTCTGAAAAATAGCAACAATCAACCCTAATTCCCCTTCTTTATTTCGGCAGCCATAAGGAACACCAAAGCTGAGCAATTTTCTCTTGTGATCAAGGAACCCTAGCAAGACCAAAACTTCTTCAAACACCTAAACCCTAAAGCACCTCAGCTTAACCTATCTCCTTCATTAAACAACTTCAAACAAACCCTAAACACCCTTTTCTGCTCAGAAATTCTAGCTGCTAACCCTCTTCCACATCTAGGCCAAAACAGCACCAAAGTCCATTAAAGTTGAAAGCCAACTCTAAGATAAGCAACTCCTCAACTCTTCATCAACTCCTCTTTAATTCTTCTCATCTTCTTCTCAAAAATCTCAATCAAAATGGACTGATTTACTCTATCTCTAGTGACTTTCGAACCAAGGAAGCCAAAAGGGGAGCAATCGACTCTCTCCCTCAAGCGAACCCAAGTAAGCACCAAAGGCGCCACATTTGCTCTTGTTGTGCCGCCTAAGAGGTAATTGAGGCTTAACCCCTCTGAATTAGATTAGGGTGGAATGTATGGGGGGAATAATATGCATGAAGCCTAGCATGGAAGCATAATTTGATGAAATTGCTGAGTTTAATTATGCAATATGATGAACTAGGCATATATGGCATTAAATATAGATAAATATTATTATGATGATCTAGATCTCGTGTATGTTGAACAAAGATGAGATCTTTTGATGCAATTAGGGTTCATAAAGGAAGTTAATGGTAATTGAGTATGGAAGTCACTATGTAGATGGTTTGATTTGTCTATAAGCATGCATAATGATGAGATACATGATCACGGGTAGCTATGGTGATGACTTAATGAAATAGTGTATCTAGGTACCTAGGGTGTGGGGTGTTACAAGTGGTATCAGAGCCTAGGTTTAGGCAATTGGTTTGAATGAGTGGTAACTAAACCTTAGGAAGTAGGATTCATTCAATAGTGTTTGACCTCTAAGAGTTGAGATATAATTCTGATTTCCTTGTGTTTCTTTTATAAGATGTCTAGAAGACCCGCAGCTATAACCCGAGACTGGCCTTTTATGTGCTGTCCCGCAGGTTGTAGAGCATTTAACCCAATACCAATACCAGATTCCTCATCATCTGAGGCAGAGATAGAACCTGAGGGTAGATGGATCCCGAGTGAAGATGAGCTAAGGGGACTTGAGATTGGGGGGGAGGGTAGTAATGATACACCTGCGACCCCATCCATAGAGGGAGGAACCCCGACGCTTCTGGGAGCCGAGTCCCACGGGTCGGAATCTGGGAGGCCTAAGAGTGCAGTGGTGTTAGCCATGGAACAACTTAGGGATGCAGATTTGAGGGCCAAGTCGAGCGGTAGGGATGATGAGAGGTACATTTTGGGTCAACCTGAGAAGAAGCCTCGATCTTTTGGTTTCGCCAAGAATCGTGTCCGAGATCATCCCAACCGCAATGCAAGATGGGTAGTTGAACCTTTCCCTGAGACTTTTGAGGACTACCGCGACTCTAGTGAAGCTTAGAGTTTATAGGACCCTTAGAGATTACTCTTTTATTTTCATGAAAAGATGTTCATTTATTTATTTAATTTAGCGTTTACTCTTTTATTTGAATTTCGTTTTGCAAGAATAAAAGAAGTACTTAGTAGGATACTTCCTTATTTTGTACTAAGTTGGATTTTGTTAAGGAAAGCATAATTTTCTTGATTTCTCTATACCCTTTGGAGTGTCATTCGCAAAATTTATTTCTTATCAAACTGCAAATTCTTTCCAAATCATAAGCTAATTTATTGCATGCCATGAACTTTTTTCCTAATGAACCTTATATTGGATGCCAATAGATGGCACCAAGATGTAGGGCTGCTCAAGAGAGAGAGAGTCATCGGCTCCTGAGTCTGAGCGGGCACGGCAATCAACACCAGAGGTGGAAGAGGATTTCGGGCAGGAGCAGGAGTTGTCGTCGGGAGGGTCCAAAGAAGTGACCCAGGGGCAAGCCTTCGATAAGATGGCTGCCATTCTTCAGAACTTAACTGAGAAGGTAGACAATATGGATAGGAGGGCACCTAAGGGGGAGGATGAGGCCTTGGAATGATTCCTAAAGTTCCAACCTTCGTCGTTCCAAGGAGAAATAGAGCAGGATGAAAAGACCGAGTAATGGATAGAACAAATGGAGGATATTTTTGCAACCCTGCAGTACACTAAAAAGAGGAGAGTGAAATTTACAGCATTTAGGCTGAGGGGACCTGCCCAAGCTTGGTGGCAACAGGTCCAAGAAGATTGGGAGAGGGAAGATAATGACTGGACCTAGGAGAATTTCGTGGAGGCTTTCCGAGCAGAGTATGTACTGCGATGGATAGTGGAGAAGAGGGAAGACGAATTCCAGACTCTCAAGTAGGGGGGAATGACCGTGGCTCAGTATGCTTCCCGGTTTACTCAGTTGTCCAAGTACTGCAAGTGTCTGGTGGATACCGAGTAGAAGAGGACACGTCAATTTGTGAAGGGACTTAGGCAAGATTTGAAGAAAGCACTAGCACCATCTCCACCAGTGACATACATGGTCGTGGTAGATGCAGCGACCCGCACGGAAAATGAGGATAGGAACTGGCCGATGAACCGGCCATTCCAATCGAGCCGACCACCGATGAGACCCCCGACTCACAAACGACTTGCCAGCCCGATGTAATGGGGAAATAAAGGAATGCAGCCCAGGACAGCACCAGCAGCTCCTATGTCGGGCACACCAATGTGCTGGAATTGTGGGAAGCAAGATCATGTCGAAATGGATTATTGGTCTTAGAGAGTGGCGAGAAGATGCTTCAACTGTGGTGACTCGAACCACCTGAGGAACAACTATCCAAGACCACTTAGGCTGGGGTCGGGAGCTGCGACGCAGCCAGCTGGGGCAACCAGAGGAGCCCCTATTAGGATGAATGGAGGAGGAGGCCAAAAGCCTCAAGTGAAAGCCAAGGTCTTCGCGCATAACCGGGAAGAGGTCGGAGCTGATCAGCGGTAGTTGAAGGTACGCTTTCTGTGCAAGGTCACTCCATTCTATTTTAATAGACCCCGGATCGACTCATTCATATGTGAACGATAAGTGTGCATACCATTTGGGTTGGGACGGGATAGAGTTACCTTATACCCTGTTAGTGAGTACACCTTTGGGGAGGTAAAGAAGTGCGAGTAAAGTAGTGCAAAGGTGCAATGTTATGGTTGGAAAAGAGATTTTGAAGGTGGACCTCATAATCCTACCCATCGATGACTACGATCTGATTCTGGGTATGGACTGGTTAGCAAAGCATGGAGCAATAGTGGATTGCAAGGCCAAGACAGTGCAATTTGGTAGACCCGGATGTGACGTACTAGAGTTTAATGGGAGAAAGGTCAGGGAGTTGAAATTCTTGATAGTAGGAGCAAAGGCGCAAAAAATGCTAAAGAAGGGTTGTGTAGGATATTTGGCTTATTTGATCAATAAGCCCAAGGATCAGTGTACATTGGAGAGCACCGAGGTGGTAAAGGACTTTGCAGACATATTTTCTACCGAACTTGCTTCTTTTCCACCTTCCCGAGAAGTTGAGTTCACTATCGATGTAGTTTCGGGAGTGGAGCCGGTGTTAAAGACTCCTTATCGGATGGCGCCTGCAGAATTGAAAGAATTAAAGGAGCAACTGGAAGAATTGGTTAAGCAAGAGTACATAAGACCCAATACATCACCACGGGGAGCCCCAGTGTTGTTCGTAAAGAAGGACAGGACGTTGAGATTGTGCATAGACTATAGAGGGCTGAACAACCTCACAATCAAGAACAAGTATCCTTTGCCTTTGATTGATGAGTTGTTCGATCAGTTGCAAGGTTCGTGCTACTTTTCTAAGTTGGATCTCCGGCAAGGTTACTACCAAGTGCGAATCAAGGAGGAGGATATTTCCAAGACGGCTTTCAACACAAGATATGGCTACTACGAGTTCGTGGTGATGCCATTCAGAGTAACTAATGCACCTACCATTTTCATGGATCTTATGCACAGGGTTTTCCGGTCGTACCTAGATAAGTTTATGGTAGTGTTCATATATGATATTCTAATACACTCTAAAAGTCCCAAGAAGCATGCGGAGCATTTAAAGTTAGTACTGGAGAAATTAAGAGAGCATAAACTTTATGCTAAGTTTAGCAAATGTGTGTTTTGGTTGGATTTAGTGGCTTTTCTTGGCCACGTGATATCTAAAGATGGAATCAATGTGGACCCATTGAAAGTCGAGGTGGTTTCAAATTGAAAGCAACCGGAGAGTGTGACTGAGGTAAGGAGTTTCGTTAGATTGGTGGGATATTACCGCCGTTTCATTAAGAACTTCTCTATGCTAGCAATGCCAATGACCCAATTGCTAAGTAAGGAAGTGCCATACGTCTGGAATGATAAGTGTGAGAAGAGATTCCAAGAGCTTAAGAGGAGATTGATGACGGCACCAGTGCCGAGCCTACTCGAGAAAGGTAAGGCCTACTCCTTATCCACAGATGTGTCTAAGGAAGGTCTAGGGGCGGTGCTGATACAGGACAAGAAAGTTATCACCTATGCCTCGAGGAAGTTGAAGCCGCCCGAAGTAAACTATCCAACGCACGATCTGGAGATAGCATTGATAGTGTTTGCTTTGAAGAAATGGCGACACTATTTGTATAGGGCAAAATATGAAGTTTTCATAGATCATAAGAGCTTGAAGTATATATTCACATAAAAGGACTTAAGCTTAAGGCAGAGGAGGTGGATGGAGTTTTTTGAGGAATACAAGTGTCCAATTAACTACCATATGGGGAAAGCGAATGTAGTAGCTAATGCACTAAGTCGAAAAGTGGGGATGGCTAGCTTAAGGGTACAAGAGATTCAAGTAGTACAGGATATCTTGGGGAAACAGGTAGAAGTGGGAGAAGGAAAAATTAGCTTGAGCAACTTGATATTAGGGCCTGAGCTAAGGCAAGAGATTAGTGAGGCTTAACGGAATAACCAAGAGTTTCAGATTTTCAAGGCAAATGAAGTGAATAGAGGAAATAAGGAATTTCGGACTAATGAATCAGGAGTGACGTATTTTCGAGAATGACTATGTGTACCGGATGACCCAATATTGAAAAGAAAGATAATGGATGAGCCTCACAAGAGCAAGTATTCTATCCATCTGGGGGAAGTTAAGATGTACCAAGATCTAAAAAAGGCCTATTGGTGGTCAGGAATGAAAAGAGACATGGGATAATACGCCTCTACGTGCTTAACTTGTCAGAAAATAAAAGCAGAGCACAAGAAGGCAGCCAGATTACTACAACCATTGCCATACCCTAATGGAAGTGGCAAGAGGTGACGATGGATTTCGTTACTGGATTACCAATGTCTAAGACTTTGAAGGATGTTGTGTGGGTAGTAGTTGACAGATTAACCAAGATAGCTCATTTCATTCCGGTGAATATGAGGCACTCCATGGAAAAACTGGCCAAGATATATATTCACGAAGTAGTTAGATTACATGGAGTGCCGACCAGTATTGTATCCGACCGGGATCCTAGATTTATTTCTAGGTTTTAGACCAAGTTTCAAGAGTCAATGGGGATGACTCTGAAGCTTAGCACATCTGCTCATCTGCAAACTGATGGACAGTCCGAGAGAGTCATCCAAATATTGGAGGACATACTTAGGGCGTGTGTGTTGGATTTTGGAGATAAGTGGATAGATTGTATACCCTACACTGAGTTAGCATACAATAATAGTCATGAGGCGTCGATTGGGATGGCACCCTACGAAGTGTTATGTGGGCGAAAATGTCAAGTACCCTTGTATTGGGGATGGGCAGAGGATGGTCAAATCAGCAAGTCTGGGGAAGTGAATATTGAGGAAATGGTCGAAAAAGTGAAGATAATAAAGGAGAGACTGAAAACCGCACAAAGTCGACATAAGAGTTACACCGATAATAGAAGAAGGGAGTTGGAGTTTCAGGTGGGGGACCGAACTTTCCTAAAGATAACGCTGAGTAGAGGAATTCTGAAGCATCCTAAAGGAGGAAAGTTGAGTCCTAGATACCTAGGACTTTTTCCCGTGACTGAATGGATTGGACCTGTAGCATATCAATTGCAGTTGCCGGAAGGATTAGCAGGAATCCATGATGTGTTCCATGTCTCCCAGCTAAAGAAATACAACCCTGACCCGGAGCATGTATTGAACGAGGAACCATTGATTCTACAGCCTAATTTGAGCGACGTTGAGAAACCAATTAAGGTTTTGGATCGGAATGTCAAGGTGTTGAGAAGTAAACAGATACCTATGGTGAAGATTTTGTGGGACCATCATGGTACTCAGGATGCAACATGGGAAACTGAAGATTGGGTGAAGAAGAAATACCCGAACTTGCTCTAAAGGTATAGCACTCAAAAATTCGGGGCGAAATTCTCTTAAGAGGGAGAGGATGTAATACCTCATGTTAGACCGTCTTTGGTAAGTGGGGAAAAAGTCATGCATGTCACAATGAGTTAAACCACATTTGATTATTTGAATTATTTTCATGAAAATATTAATTTGTTATTGCATGAATTAATTTACTCTTGAAGTGGTTGAGGTAGTTGATTTATATTTTATTGAAGGGGATTTATTGCAAAAAATGGGTGGAGTAAGTGAATAAGCATTAAAGGAATTTATTAAGAGAATATATGCCAAGAATTAAGGTGGTTTAGTGGATAGAGCTTGGTTTGCGTGCTTTGGTGGACTTGAGTTCGAATCCTAGTAATCTCAAATTCTTTCATTTCTTTTATTTTCCTTCTACCCTAATTTTCCCTAGCCTTGGACGAAATTTTTAAGGTTTCGGAAACCAATTTCTTAAAAATTAGGGGTGTGCTTTATCCTGATATTTTTTTTTTTTATAAATTAGTAAATTAAAATTCTGATTCTAATATCCCAGCAAAATCTTTTTTTTAGAAGGCCAAGAGCTGATTTAAATAAGGTGTTTGGCCCTTGGATTAAGCAAGGGTTTCGAAATTTTGAAGGGGAAAAAGGAAGGGGAAAATTTAGTAGTTTCAAGGATTAGGAAACTAGAAATTTTCTTGCCAAATAGCTATTTAATGGCTGTTTAAAAGTTCTCAAATTAATGTAAGGGACTAATTAATCTATTCCCCAAATAGACAACCTAATTCCTCTCTAGGGGCTTTTGGAAAACTCCCTCCTAGTAGCCGCCACTTAGGGTAAAGACAACTTACCTAAAACACTCCCAAAACCTAGCTAGGATTGGTCAAGAAAACCCTAACCAATTAGGACTTGCTTCCAGCCAAAAGGAAACCAGAATTTCAACTCCTTAGAATATTCGTCACTGTTCACACACCCATTCTGCCTGAAATTTCCAACCACAAATCCTGTATCAAAAACCCCTCCAGCAGTCCAGTAAAAACAACTGCACAATCCCTAATCTTTCCTTTCCTAATCTCGTCCAAGAAGAAGCCAGAGAATCAGCATCTTTCCTTCTCCTTTTCCTCCAGATTTTCGGCCACCTTCAGTCCTAATTCACCCATAAATTCCAGCACAAAGTCTACACAAAAGTTCCCTAGCTATCAAACAGAAAAACAGCTACATAAAGGCCCATTCTTCCTTTCCTATTTTTGCTATTATAGGGACCCAAAATCAATTAGATTTTTCTTCCTTTTATGTCCAGAATCTCGACACCCTCAGCTTCTCAAAAATAGCAACAATCAACCCTAATTCCCCTCCTTTATTTCGGCAGCCATAGGGAACACCAAAGCTGAGCAATTTTCTCTTGTGATCAAGGAACCCTAGCAAGACCAAAACTTCTTCAAACACCTAAACCCTAAAGCACCTCAGCTTAACCTATCTCCTTCATTAAACAACTTCAAACAAACCCTAAACACCCTCTTCTGCTCAGAAATTCTAGCTGCCAACCCTCTTCCACATCTAGGCCAAAACAGCACCAAAAGTCCATTAAAGCTGAAAGCCAACTCTAAGGTAAGCAACTCCTCAACTCTTCATCAACTCCTCTTTAATTCTTCTCATCTTCTTCTCCAAAATCTCAATCAAAATGGACTGATTTACTCCATCTCTAGTGACTTTCGAACCAAGGAAGCCAAAAGGGGAGCAATCGACTCTCTCCCTCAAGCGAACCCAAGTAAGCACCAAAGGCGCCACCTTTGCTCTTGTTGTGCCGCCTAAGAGGTAATTGAGGCTTAACCGTTCTGAATTAGATTAGGGTGGAATGTATAGGGGGAATAATATGCATGAAGCCTAGCATGGAAGTATGATTTGATTAGATTGCTGAGTTTAATAGTGCAATATGATGAACTAGGCATATATGGCATTGAATATGGATAAATAATGTTATGATGATCTAGATCTCATGTATGTTGAACAAAGATGAGATATTTTGATGCAATTAGGGTTCATAAAAGAAATTAATGGTAATTGAGTATGGAAGTCATTATGTAGATGGTTTGATTTGTCTATAAGCATGAATAATGATGAGATACATGATCATGGGTAGCTATGGTGATGATTTAATGAAATAGTGTATCTAGGTACATAGGGTGTGGGGTGTTACAATTTGCTCTATTTCTTTTATTTGTGAGTTAAATAATAAAGATTTGGGTAAACTAAGGTAGAAGTCTAAGTTTCTGTGGATTCGATACTTGCTATTCTCTATACTATATGATGGGTACACTTGCCCATATGTGTACTTGAGTGTTTAGCATTTCAATTAAAACTTGGTTAATTGTGTAATTTATTAGTAGTATTCCCTACATTCAAAAACACGTATAAAGTTTTTGATGCCATTACTGGGGATAGGTACTATCAGAAACACCGAAGCCTTATTGACTTAGCTATTCTTGTATTTATAACTACCACTAACTTTTCTCTATGTTTGTATGTTTCTTCTTCATTTTTGTATTTTTGTATATCTTGGATGTTTCTTGTAACTAATTTTTCCTTTATTTTGTGAGTTTAAAAAAAAAAAAAACAAAAACTCATCATCATAGCAAGTTATTCCTGAAGACATATCTGTTTATGGGTGCAAAATTAAAAGAGCTTCAATGATGATAAATTGGCACAATTGCAAGTTTATGTTGATATTTTGAGTGAGACGTCACTTGAAGCATCAATAAATTCCTTTGTTGACAACACAAATGCTGCTATTAAGTGGAATGAAGACACTTACCAATGATTGCATAATCATAGAACGTAATTAGCTAACAACATTGCAGAAACTCATGAGAGACTTTTATCAAGGACACTGTGAACTGTAGTAAAACAGGGGACGTGTTATAGCAATGAGCCAGGACTGGATGCATCGTATAAGAAGGCATTTGCTGATAATAAAAAAAATGAAAAATAATTTTTGAACATTTCTTGGAAATAATTAGAGAACAATTGTGTCCCTTAAATGACAAGGCCAATATATGTGTAAAAGAAAACCCCCAAGGTGAAGAGATAGGACATGAAGAAAAATTGCATACTGTGATGGAAGAAAAATTTCGTTCTACTATATATGCTAATACTTCCGATTTCTCTTTATCCAAGGATCTTGTAGGTAGCTCTCACTTTTTTTATCCTAACAATTCCATTGATGATGTGTTGACTCTAGCATGCATCAAGGAGTTGGATCTTTTAATGCTACATCATACGAAGTTCTTGTAGGATCTTGACAAATTCTACCCTTCACCCTATTCAAAGAGAGGTAACTTGGCATTTGTAGATGCATTAGATATTAAGAATTTCTTGAACCCATCTTTATAAACTCAAATGCTAAGTTTAAAGGGGAGTTTTAATTGTGACAGTTCTTTTGAAGGGATAATTAGCAATGTTGATGCATTCTCTAGATACAATTTGCATTCATGTTTAACCAATTTGATTTATGAGTCTAAACAAATGCAAGGGAATAGATTACATGTGTTTAGTTCTATTGGCATTCATGTTTGCCATGAAACTTATTTCCTACAAAAACCTCCCATCTTTTTAAATTTATCATTCAGACTTTCTCAATTGTGTATTTATTTTCTTTTTCAAGGGATGATGAAATAGCATAATGAGTGGAAAGAGTTTGTAATTTTTTTTTATTTTGGATTGCTTGAGTCCTTATTTCATTGTTTGTTTAGGTTGGTTTTCTATTTATATGATTCTTTTCCCGTAATAAGGAGAATATTTACCATCTTAAGTGTAGAGAAGTGAGTCTTGGTTTTTATTTACTTTCCTAGATTTTTAATAGTCTTTGGCATTAGTTTGTTTTGTTTTTAGACTGTTTTATTTGCTATTATTTTCTCTGTGCTTTCATTGGTGTTTTCTTTTACAGGCAGGAAAAAATTCTTCTTGGACAAGCTCGTCTATTTTTTTCCAAGTTTTATATTTTGCCGAGGATAATTAAAATTGGGGAGTATTACTTACCTTTCTCCCTCATTATTATTTTTTTTGGACCCCTTAGGATGTGAAACCCCACCTAAAGCCAACCCTAGAGTAAGAAGGTCGAGATGCATATCATAATATTTTGCATGAATATATATATTTTTGTATGATTGTAAGTGCTTTAGAATTGTGGTTTATAGGTTAAAATGCTTAGTTATGCTTATTGAGTAGAAAGGGTAGAATGGTAATTTTGCTTGAGGTCCGAATAGAAATATAACTTGAGGATTAAATAAGAAAAATATGTGGGTGAGAAAATAAGAACAACAGTTGTTATGGTTTAGTGGTTATAGCTTTGGAATTAATCTCTAAGGTTATGAGTTCAAATCCTATCATTTAAGTTTTATCATGATTATCTTCATTAAGTTTGAATTTTTGTTCTTGCATTCCATAAAAAAAATAGGGATGTTGTCGTAGGGGAGACATGAAGAGAATGTCCTAATCTTATCATTGTGTCCTAAAAAGAATTCTGGAGGAATTCTTGTCCTTTTTATTACCTTTAGCTTTGTCCTAGCATTTTCATAATTCAAATGAACCAGAATCCATTAAATCTTTTCTTTTCGATTCCAAAAAAATTCTGTGATAATTTCTCATCCTTGAATTTCGAAAATCAATCTTGGAGGATGGAGGTTGGCTGAAAATAGGAGGGGAAATAGGAAGGGTTTCCAAGAGAAATCAATCACCATGATAGAACCTTCAAATTCACCTTCATGTTGTTCACATTTTAGTGAAGGAAAATCTGGAAATTTTCCAGATTTTTTGCAGGCCATCTGTTCGAAAAATTCAGCCAGAAAACCCACTCATTTGCTACCAAAAAAAAAATGGTCATTTCATGTGGCTTGAAGGCTGGAAAATCTATACAATTTTCGGACTGCACAAACTGTGCAAAACCAAGAAAAAATTCTGGGCATTTTGCAGCTTTCAATCAAGAAAATGAAACTGTTTTAGTCCATCTTCAAGCCAGAAAAAATCCTCTGTATTTCTCCAGAAAGAAGGCTGAAAAATCACCTTTGAAAGACCTTCAAACCCCCTCAAGAACCAGCTGCAAATTGGGCTGAAGAAGTGCGAAAATTTTGCACAGAAATTCTTCACCAATCTTCGAAACTTTGAACCACTTGCAACCAGAATTTCTCCAGCTTTGCTTCCTTCAAGCCTAGGTTGAAAATCACCCTTCAACTTCTGTAAAATTGATCCTTGTTCAGCCATGGACTAAACATCATTGACCTTCACACTTACCTTCAATACATGGGCTCCATAACCACACCTCAAAACCCTCCTAACTATCCAAACTCTTTTTGAACTTCAAAATAATTCCAGAAATTTTCTCCATTAAATCACTCTTGCATCAAACAAATAAACCGGAATTTTCTCTGCCATCATAGACTGCATTTCAGCCAGCCTTTTAACCTGAACAAGCTCCATTCATTCCAGCAAAGGTAGCTAGTTCAACCGGCACCATTGAAGAGCATAGACACCTTCTTTGATCAACCACCATAGCCAACCTTCTACCTTAAACAACTCCACAACTTCCTCCATTTAAATTTCAAATATATATATATATATATATATATATATATATATATATGATTACTCACCCTACCAGATTTCGTGCAGCATTTCTCTCACACTCTCTCCATTTTCACCAAGAACACCAAGAACACACACTAAACTTCTTCAAGCCTAAACCTACTCTAAACACCTCCAATCACTCTCAAATACTCCAGATCACTTCTATTTAATCCCTAGACTTCGTTTCTAGTATTTATAACACAAAACCACGCCAACAAGAATTTTCAATCGGATCAAAATCAACATTTTCCTTGAAGGTCTCAAGAACATCAACAAGGTAAATCAAGAACAACCTTCTTGTTCATCCTCTTCTATTCAATTCTCAATATACCTGTCTAATGCTCTCCTGCTCTCTCTTTCTCTTCCAACCGAAATGGTTGATCAACCATCAACCATGGCTTTTTTTCCGTAGGATCACTCAAGACTCTCCGTCACGCGTGGATCTTCTTTAGTCTTCACCGTAGTACTCGTCAATCAAGTAATTATTCTCAAAACCTTCTTTTTAAATTCTGAAATCATGTCTCTTAGGAGGTGACAGGGAGATAGAATATGAATGGGGGAATGAGTATATGCATGTGGATTAAGGGGATGGAGTTAAGACATGATGATTGTTGTATATGACTAAGTTGTATGTATTTCCTTCTAAATCAATGTATGTTCTTCGTGCTTGATGAATTTTACGGATATTTGAAGCATGTTAGACATCATGACACCAAAGGTGATTAGGCTCTTATGTTTCTATTTTCCATTGAAGCCATTAATGATGATTATGCCTAGAAGAAAGTTAGCCTTGTGATAGTATGGGATAAGTTAAGCATGTGTTCATGAATGGGTTGGTTTATTATTTGATGTTGGAAAATGTGTTTAAGAATCTCTTCTAGCAATAGGAAATTCATGGTGAGAGATTATTTTCTTGTTAAGTCTAGGTTATTTCTATTAACAAATTTTATTACTTTAATTAGAATTACTACTATATTTTTCTCTATAAAATTCGAAACTCTAGGAAGATTTGGATTGGATTATTAATTGGAATATTAATATTTTATTTATCAAATAAATAAAATATTTTATTAAAAATAATATATATATATATAATAGATAAATATTTTATATAAATAATAATAAATAAAATATTAGAATTAATTAATGACCTTGTAGGCCCTAGTTAAAACTTTTACCTATATTCCTAAATATTATTTATATTAAAATTTATTTGTTATTTATTAATTAAAAATTTAAAATAATTAATTTATTATGAATTTTATTTATTACTAATTATTTATTATCTAGTAAAAAATTAATTAAAAGTTATTTGTAATTTATTATTTATTTTCAATAAAGCTATTTTTAAATTACCATTTATTAATATTATTTAGGGCTTAGCATTATTCAATATTCAAACCTTAGTTTATTTATTAATAATAACACTCAAGAATTATTAATTGAGTCCATAATTTATTAACAAGTATTTTAGAACCCCAAGTTATTTTAACTTATCAAACTAGACTTATTTTATAAAATTCTTTATCAGCTAGCCTTAAAGCTTAGGACATTAGGGATGTGATGGTAATAAGTTGAACTAGGATTACTTGTGTAAGTGAATTTAGCTTGAGTGTAACCTTATGTTTTGTGTTTACCCCAGGCGGGGTTAGGTCAGCCTTGGAAGGCTCTTGAATTTGAGCAAGCAAAGAATCAGGTATGTTCTTGCATGGAATTATTTGAAGACCAAAACTTACTGTGGCAAGCCAAATGTGATGTGTATGGACATTCCTTATGTAAAGGCAATTAAGGACTGTTTTTCCTTTTTTCCAGTCAACCAAATCATCTGAAAATCAAACAAGCCGTTTTACACAAAATGCTAAATTCTTTCTGAAACCCAACTTTGACAAGAAATTTAGAAACCCTTAATTGCTATTTCCAAATAAAACAATGTGTGATCAATTTTCTCCCAAGTGGGACAATCAACGTTGAGTACTCAATAAGGGTAGACCACCAGGACTAGTCTTTGAAGGGTTAGGATAAGTCTCTCAGTAGGTGGCCACTTCTAAGGGGTGAGTCCCTCTTAGATAGGATGCCAGTCCGATAGGTCATGCCGGTCCGAGCTAGAAAGTTTCAGTCATGTGAACTGTGTGTTCCCGGAATGGACAACCGGTAAGTTTAGGTATAGAGATGGAGGAGTATCTCACCCGGTAGGCCGTACACATACCTTTTGTCAGCTTTCGCAAAGTGTGGCATTCTGACCGTTATTTAGTCATGGGGCCCAACATGTGGTAACCCATGGCTACCCATTTGAGTGGTTGTATTTATTGTGCACATGTGTGGTTTGAAAAGCAAAACACCACTCTTAATTTCAATACTTATTTAATGCTTGCCAGCACTTTTCTTTATGAAATTTTTACAACTTGCATACACGAACTATTTTACCTGAAACTCTCAAAGCACACACGGGCTTACTGAGATTTTTATCTCACCACCTTTTATGCCATGTTTTCAGGAAGTTCCTGCTGTAGAGGTCATTAGCTAGATTATTACCTATGCTTTGAAGACTCGTGTTATTTTCTTTATGTGACGTTTTGAGAGATTATTGCAAATAATTTATTTTGAATTTGTACCAGTATTTATCTTTTGGGTTGTAATAAGTTTTATTTTAAAGTCTTTATATTATTTTGTTCGATTTAACCTGGTTATAAAGACCCCTTGTCCTCTGGATGGGGCGACATCCCCGGCCCAGATGGGCCTAGGTAGTGGGGTGTTACAAGTGGTATCAGAGACTAGGTTTAGGTAAGTATTGATAGTATATGTTTTGATTTATTAAGTTCAAATCTTTTATCTGACCTGTCTTGTTTATGCTGTAGGATGGTTAGAATGATTAGAATCGTAAGAAAAGGGCAGCAATGGCGCCCTCCCATTCCTATCTACCCAGAGGACCTACCAGTGCTTCAGCCTGCACCTCAGCCTGCACCGCAGCCAATCATTCCCCTGGATGACAGTAGTGACGATAAGGTCCAAATCATTGAGCCACCCCCAATACCCGTGATCGACCTGGTTACTGACAGTGAAGACGAGGAGATAGACATGGAATATGTTCCCCTCCCTCCTAGTCCCATAGTTGACTTGGCAGCTGACAGGGATGACCCAGGGGAGATAGATTATGAATCTCCACCTAGACCTTCCTTTGTAACCCCACCCAATCAGGTTGAAACCGGGGAGAGTTCTAGGAGACCTGAGAAGGAGCCAATAGATGGGTTTGCAAATGGGGCTGGGATAGACTTCACTAGGAATTCTGGGGGATGGTTATATGAGGCCGACTTTGAAGTCTCTGATGAGGATTAGAAAGGCTAAGTGCTGCTACGATTGGGATGTTTATTTACTGCTTCCTATAAATTCCTTTGCAAAGGATTTTCTTTTCTTTTCCCATGTTTACTACTTTAATTCCGAATTTATGCAAATAAGAGTGCCTGGAGTACTCTAAATCTTGAGGAAAAATCTATATGCAATTCTTTATACAAAACTTGCATCTAATTTTCTTCCGCTTAAAGTTGAATGTGAATGCATGCTCAATTTGGATATTTTTAACTTTGATGCATAAACTCATTATCTGGGGAATGGTTTAGAATGGCACCCAAACGTCGTGCAGCCACATCCAGTAGAAGGGTTCCTAAGGCAGAGCCCGTGACACCAGAGTTTGATACAACTCAAATGCCATCACCGAACCAGGGGGATGAGAACGAACTGGAGCCAGAAATGGGATCGGAAGAACCGGTTAGCGTAACTATGATGCAAGCGTTCCACAAGTTGACCGAGATTCTACAAACCTTGACTGAGCAGATGAATCCGAAGGGGGAAGATGAGGCATTGGAACGGTTTCTGAAATTTCAACCTCCTATCTTCTTGGGGGAGGCTGAACAAGACCAGAAAGCAGAACAATGGGTTGAACAAATGGAGGATATCTTTTCTACGCTCCAGTACACTGAGAAGCGAATGGTGAAGTTTGCTGCATTCCGACTGAGGGGTCCAGCTCGGGCATGGTGGCAAAGGGTTCAGGACGATTGGGAGATGATTGACCAAGACTGGACATGGGCTAATTTTGTGGAAGCATTCTGGGTAGAATATATCCCTCAATGGATAGTTGAGAAACGGGAAGATGAGTTTCAGAATCTAAAGCAGGGAAGCATGACGGTAGCCCAATACGCAGCACGGTTCATGCAACTGTCAAAGTACTGCAAGAGGCTGGTGGATACTGAACAGAACAGAACGAGGTAATTTGTTAAGGGATTAAGGCAAGAGTTAAGAAGGATGTTAGCATCCTCTCCACC
Organism: Voacanga thouarsii; assembly: GCA_026120185.1. Lineage (NCBI taxonomy): Eukaryota > Viridiplantae > Streptophyta > Magnoliopsida > Gentianales > Apocynaceae > Voacanga > Voacanga thouarsii. The sequence continues at coordinate 1,715,962 of JANUWF010003397.1, forward strand.
GACGACGGGAGCTGTGGACGCAGCCACCCATACTGAGAATGAGGATCGCAACCGATTGGCGCTACGACCGTTCGTACCGATAAGACCGCCGCCGAGACCTTTTCAGAGGTAGCAACCTAGTAAGCGCCCTGCCAACTAGCAGTGGCAGAATCAGGGAAAGCAAGCCCGAACAACACTGGTTGGTCCTGCGCAAAATCTTCCATTACACCGGCACTGTGGAAAAAGGGGCCACATTGAGAGAAATTGTTGGTCCTGAGGAGGCGAGCGGAAATGCTACCACTGCGGAGACCCGAACCATCTGCGGAATGCCTGCCCTAAGCTTCTTTGGATCGGACAAGGGAACCTAGCTCGGAACCCAGGGCCCAATCGAGCCAATACCTCGGGAGCTTCCGGGAGTGGAACGCAGAAGCCGCAGGTGAAAGCAAAAGTTTTTGCTCTCAACCGGGAGGAGGTTGGAGCTGATGTAGCAATAGTGGAAGGTACGTTTACTATCCAAGGACGTTCCGTTAATGCACTGATAGACCCTGGATCTACCCATTCCTATTTAAATAAGAATTTTGCATATCAATTGGGTTGGGATGGAGTAGAACTACCTTTTACCTTGTTAGTAAGTACGCCTTTGGGGAAAATGGTGCAAGTGGATCGGTATGTGCAGAATTGTAAAGTTGAAGTAGGGAGAGAAAGCTTGGAAGGAGATCTAATAGTCTTAGCTATTGATGATTATGATTTGATATTGGGAATGGATTGGCTAGCAAAGCATGGGGCTAGAGTAAACTGTAAGAATAAGTCAGTTCATTTCATTAGACCAGGATGTGATGTGTTGGAGTTCAATGGCAAGAAAGTAAAAGAATTGAAGTTTTTGATAGCTGGGGCTAAAGCCCGAAAATTGTTGAGGCAAGAATGTCAAGGATATTTAGCTTATATAATAAACAAGCCGAAGGACCAGTGCACTCTGGAGGATACTGAGGTGGTAAAAGATTTTCCCGACATGTTACCTTCGGAACTCACTTCTCTACCTCCCAATCGAGAAGTTGAGTTCACCATTGATCTACTCCCAGGAGTAGAATCGGTGTCTCAAACTCCATATCAGATGGCACCGGTGGAGCTAAAAGAATTGAAGGAACAACTTGAAAAGTTGGTGAGACAAGGCTATATCAAACCTAGCACGTCAACCTGGGGAGCACCTGTGATATTTGTAAAGAAAAAGGACAGGACTCTAAGGTTGTGTATTGACTACCGAGGCTTGAACAACCTGACCATCAAGAATAAATATCCTCTGCCGTTAATTGACGAGCTGTTCGACCAGTTGCAAGGATCGAGTTGTTACTCCAAACTGGATTTGAGGCATGGCCACTATCAAGTGAGGATAAAGGAGGAAGATATTCCTAAGACGGCCTTCAATACAAGATATGGTCACTATGAGTTTGTGGCGATGCCTTTCGGGGTAACCAATGCACCCGTGGTGTTTATGGAGTTGATGCATTGAGTGTTCCAACCCTACTTGGACAAGTTCGTGGTGGTCTTCATCGACGACATACTTATATACTCCAGGAGCCCAGAGGACTATACAGAGCATTTGAAGTTGGTACTGGAAAAGCTAAGAGAGCACAAGCTTTATGCCAAGTTTAGCAAGTGCGAGTTTTGGCTGGATAGTGTAGCATTTCTTGGTCACATGGTGACCAATGATGGGATCAAAGTAGACCTAACGAAAGTTGAAGCCGTTTCGGACTGGAAGCAACCGAAGAATATCACAGAGATTTGAAGCTTCTTGGGATTGGCTGGCTACTACCGGAGGTTTATTAAGGGGTTTTCAACGCTAGCATCTCCTATGACCCGGCTACTGAGAAAGGATGTACCCTTTGATTGGAATGGAAAATGCGAAAAGAGTTTTCAAGAGTTGAAGCGGAGGTTAATGACAGCGCTTGTGCTGAGTCTACCAGAGGCAGATAAACCTTACACACTATATACGGATGCTTTGAAGGAAGGCTTGGGAGCAGTTTTGATGCAATATAGGAAGGTGATCACCTATGCTTCTCGAAAATTAAAGCCACATGAAGTCAATTATCCCACGTATGACCTAGAGCTGGCTGCCATTGTGTTCGCATTAAAGAAATGGCGACACTATTTGTATAGAGCGGAATATGAAGTGTTCACGGATCACAAAAGCCTGAAGTACATCTTCACCCAGAAAGACTTGAATTTGAGGCAGCGAAGATGGATGGAATTTTTGAAAGAGTACTGTTGTCCTATCAACTACCACCCCGGGAAAGCCAACGTCGTTGCTGATGCCCTGAGCCGGAAAGTCAGAATGGCCAGGCTAAGAGTACAGGAGGTTAAAATGGTTCAGGATGTGTTGGATAGAAGAGTAGAAGTGCAAGAAGATAGGATCATTATTAGCAATCTGAAGTTGATACCAGATCTAAGGCGGGAGATTGTTGAAGCCTAACAGAGTAATGCAGAATTTCAGCTTTTCAAGGACAAGGAGCTTAAGCGACAAGGCGGTGAGTTCCGATAGAACGAAGCGAGAGTGTTGTACTTTCGGGATCGTTTGTGTGTACCCGAGGAGCTCTAGTTGAGGGACAGAATTTTAGAAGAAGTGCATAAGAGCAAGTACGCCATTCATCCGAGAGAGGTCAAGATGTATCAAGATCTGAAAAAGTCTTATTAGTGGCTTGGGATGAAGCGGAACGTGGTTAAGTATGTCTCAACGTGTCTAACCTGTCAGAAAGTCAAAGCGGAGTACAAGAAGGTGGCAGGATTATTACAACCGTTGCCAGTACCGGAATGGAAATGGGAAGAGGTGACCATGACTTCGTTACCGTACTCCCTATGGCAAGAAACCAAAAAGACGCCATATGGGTAGTGGTGGATCGATTGACCAATTCAGCGCAATTCATACCCGTGAATGTAAAGGATCCAATGGAAAAGTTGGCTCAGACATATGTGCAGGAAATAGTCAGATTACACGGAGTGCCTTCAAGTATTGTGTCCGACCGTGATCTGAGATTTACATCCTGATTTTGGGGCAAGTTTCAAGAATTGATGGGTTCTAGTATGAAGTTCAGTACGACGGCGCATCCGCAGACCGATGGGCAGTCAAAAAGGGTTATTCAGATATTGGAGGATATGCTGAGAGCCTGTGTATTGGAGGATTTCGGGAATAAGTGGATTGAATGTGTGCCGTATGCCGAGTTGTCATACAATAACAGTTATCAAGCTTCGATTGGAATGGCTCCATATGAAGCTCTATATGGACGTAAGTGTTACGTGCCACTATACTAGAGTTGGTCAGATGATTGTCACATAAGTAAATCAGGAGAAGTCTATGTTCAAGAAATGTTGGACTAGGTCAAGTTAATTAGGGAAAGGTTGAAAGCAGTCCAAAGCAGACAAAAGAGTTATGCAGACAATAGGCGGAGGGAGTTAGAATTTCAGGTGGGAGACAGCGTGTTACTAAAACTGACACCAAATAGGGGGATCCTGAAACATCCGAAAGGGGGAAAGCTGAGTCCGAGGTATTTGGGACCGTTTGCAATAAAAGAGAGAATTGGGCCGGTGGCGTATCAATTGGATTTGCCAGATGGGTTGACAGGAATTCACGACGTATTCCATGTTTCACAGTTAAGGAAGTACAATACCGATCCCGGACATGTTTTGAATAATGTGCCGTTGGTGTTGCAACCCGACCTGAGCTATGTGGAGAAACCCGTAAAGATATTGGACCGAGGTATCAAGACTCTCCGGAACAAGCAGATTCCAATGGTAAAAGTGCAGTGAGAGCATCATGGCACGCGAGATGCCACATGGGAAACAAAAGAATAGGTAAGGCGGAAGTATCCCAATCTGAGATAGAGTTACGTCTGAATTTCGGGACAAAATCCTCCTAAGAAGGGGAGGATGTGAAACGCCACCTAAAGCCAACCCTAGAGTAAGAGAGTCGGGATGCATATCATAATATTTTGCATGAATATATATATATATATATATATATATATATTTGAATGATTGTATGTGCTTTAGAATTGTGATTTATAGGTTAAAAGGCTTAGTTATGCTTATTGAGTAGAAATGGTAGAATGGTAATTTTGCTTGAGGTCTGAATAGGAAGACAACTTGAGGATTAAATAAGAAAAATATGTGGGTAAGAAAATAAGAACAACATTTGTTGTGGTTTAGTGGTTAGAGCTTTGGAATTAATCTCCAAGGTTATGAGTTCAAATCCCATCATTTAAGTTTTATCATGATTATCTTAATTAAGTTCGAATTTTTGTTCTTGCATTCCATAAAAAAATAGGGATGTTGTTTTAGGGGAGACATGAAGAGAATGTTCTAATCTTATCATTGTGTCCTAAAAAGAATTCTGGAGGAATTCTTGTCCTTTTTATTACCTTTAGCTTTGTCCTAGCATTTTCATAATTCAAATGAACCAGAATCCATTAAATCTTTTCTTTTAGATTCAAAAAAAATTCTATTACAATTTTTCATCCTTGAATTTCTAAAATCAATCTTGGAGGATGGAGGTTGGCTGAAAATAGGAAGGGAAATAGGAAGGGTTTCCAAGAGAAATCAATCACCATGATAGAACCTTCAAATTCACCTTCATGTTGTTCATATTTTAGTGAAGGAAAATCTGGAAATTTTCCAGATTTTTTGCAGGCCATCTATTTGAAAAATTCAGCTAGTAAACCCACTCATTTGCTACCAGAAAAAAATGGTCATTTCATGTGGCTTGACGGCTGGAAAATCTGTATAATTTTCGGACTGCACAAACTGTGCAAAACCAGGAAAAAATTCTGGGCATTTTGCTGCTTTCAATCAAGAAAATGAAGCTGTTTTAGTCCATCTTCAAGCCAGCAAAACACCTCTGTATTTCTTCAGAAAGAAGGCTGGAAAATCACCTTTGAAAGACCTTCAAACCCCCTCACGAACCCACTGCAAATCGGGCTGATGAAGTGCGAAAATTCTGCACAGAAATTCTTCACCAATCTTCGAAACTTTGAACCACTTGCAACCAGAATTTCTCCAGCTTTGCTTCCTTCAAGCCTAGGTCGAAAATCCCCCTTCAACTTCTATAAAATTGATCCTTGTTCAGCCATGGACTGAACATCATTGACTTTCACACTTACCTTGAATACATGGGCTTCATAACCACACCTCAAAACCCTCCTAAGATTACTCTATCCAAACTCTTTTTGAACTTCAAAATAATTCTAGAATTTTTCTCCATTAAATCACTCTTGCAACAAACTAATAAACCAGAATTTTCTCTGCCATCATAGACTGCATTTTAGCCAGCCTTCTAACCTGAACAAGCTCCATTCATTCTAGCAAAGGTAGCTAGTTCAACCGGCACCATTGAAGAGCATAGACACCTTCCTTGATCAACCACCATAGCTAACCTCCTACCTTAAACAACTCCACAACTTCCTCCATTTAAATTTCAAAAAATAAAAAAAAAAAAAAAATCTGATCACTCTCTCTTCCACAAGCTGAAAACCGAAACTCTCATTCACCCTAGACCATTCGGCCAGCACCCTTCCAGATTTCGTGCAGCATTTCTCTCACACTCTCTCCATTTTCACCAAGAACACACACTAAACTTCTTCAAGCCTAAACCTACTCTAAACACCTCCAATCACTCTCAAATACTCCAGATCACTTCTATTTAATCCCTAGACTTCGTTTCTAGTATTTATAACACAAAACCACGTCAACAAGAATTTTCAATCGGATCAAAATCAACATTTTCCTTGAAGGTCTCAAGAACATCAACAAGGTAAATCAAGAACAATCTTCTTGTTCATCCTCTTCTATTCAATTCTCAATATACCTTTCTAATGCTCTCTCTCTCTCTCTCTCTCTCTCTCTCTCTCTCTCTCTCTCTCTTCCAATCGAAATGGTTGATCAACCATCAACCATGGCTGTTTTTCCGTGGGATCACTCAAGACTCTCCGTTGCGCGTGGACCTTCTTTAGTCTTCACCATAGTACTCGTCAATCAAGTAATTATTCTCAAAACCTTCTTTTTAAATTCTGAAATCATGTCTCTTAGGAGGTGATAGGAAGATAGAATATGAATGGGGGAATGAGTATATGCATGTGGATTAAGGGGATGGAGTTAAGACATGATGATTGTTGTATATGACTAAGTTGTATGTATTTCCTTTTGAATCAATGTATGTTCTTCATGCTTGATGAATTTTATGAATGTTTGAAGCATGTTAGACATCATGACACTAAAGGTGATTAGGCTCTTATGTTTCTATTTTCCATTGAAGCCATTAATGATGATTATGCCTAGAAGAAAGTTAGCCTTCTGATAGTATAGGATAAGTCAAGCATGTGTTCATGAATGGGTTGGTTTATTATTTGATGTTGGAGAATGTGTTTAAGAATCTCTTCTAGCAATAGGAAAATCTTGATGAGAGATTATTTTCTTGTTAAGTGTAGGTTATTTCTATTAACAAATTTTGTTACTTTAATTAGAATTACTACTATATTTTTCTCTATAAAATTCGAAACTCTAGGAAGATTTGGATTGGATTATTAATTGGAATATTAATATTTTATTTATCAAATAAATAAAGTATTTTATTAAAAATAATATATATATATATTATAATAGATAAATCTTTTATATAAATAATAATAATAAATAAAATATTAGAATTAATTAATGACCTTGTAGGCCCTAGTTAAAACTTTTACCTATATTCCTAAATATTATTTATATTAAAATTTATTTGTTATTTATTAATTAAAAATTTAAAATAATTAATTTATTATGAATTTTATTTATTACTAATTATTTATTATCTAGTAAAAAATTAATTAAAAGTTATTTGTAATTTATTATTTATTTTCAATAAAGCTATTTTTAAATTACCATTTGTTAATATTATTTGGGGCTTAGTATTATTCAATATTCAAACCTTAGATTATTTATTAATAATAACACTCAAGAATTATTAATTGAGTCTATAATTTATTAACAATTATTTTTGAACCCCAAGTTATTTTAACTTATCAAACTAGACTTATTTTATAAAATTCTTTATTAGCTAGCCTTAAAGCTTAGGACATTAGGGATGTGATGGTAATAAGTTGAACAAGGATTACTTGTGTAAGTGAATTTAGCTTGAGTGTAACCTTATGTTTTGTGTTTACCCCAGGCGGGGGTTAGGTCAGCCTTGGAAGACTCTTGAATTTGAGCAAACAAAGAATCAGGTAAGTTCCTGCATGGAATTATTTGAAGACCAAAACTTACTGTGGCAAGCCAAATGTGATGTGTATGGACATTCCTTATGTAAAGGCAATTAAGGACTGCTTTTCCTTTTTTCCAGTCAACCAAATCATCTAAAAATCAAACAAGCAGTTTTACACAAAATGCTAAATTCTTTCTGAAACCCAACTTTGACAAGAAATTTAGAAACCCTTAATTGCTATTTCCAAATAAAACAATGTGTGATCAATTTTCTCCCAAGTGGGACAATCAACGTTGAGTACTCAATAAGGGTAGACCACCAGGACTAGTCTTTGAAGGGTTAGGGTAAGTCTCTCAGTAGATGGCCACCTCTGAGGGGTGAGTCCCTCTTGGATAGGATGCCAGTCCGATAGGTCATGCCGGTCCGAGCTAGCAAGTTTCAGTCATGTGGACTGTGTGTTCCCGGAATGGACAACCGGTAAGTTTAGGTGTAGGGATGGAGGAGTATCTCACCCGGTACGCCGTACACCTACCTTTTGTCAGCTTGCACAAAGTGTGGCATTCTGACCGTTATTTAGTCATGGGGCCCAACGTGTGGTAACCCATGGCTACCCATTTGAGTGGTTGTATTTATTGTGCACATGTGTGGTTTGATAAGCAAAACACCACTCTCAATTTCAATACTTATTTAATGCTTGCCAACAGTTTTCTTTATGAAATTTTTACAACTTGCATACATGAACTATTTTACCTGAAACTCTCAAAGCACACACGGGCTTACTGAGATTTTTATCTCACCACCTTTTACGCCATGTTTTCAGGAAGATCCTGCTGTGGAAGTCATTAGCTAGATTATTGACTATGCTTTGAAGACTTGTGTTATTTTCTTTATGTGACGTTTTGAGAGATTGTTGCAAACAATTTATTTTGGATTTGTACCAATATTTATCTTTTGGGTTGTAATAAGTTTAATTTTAAAGTCTTTATTTTATTTTGTTCTATGTAACCTGGTTATAAAGACCCCTTGTCCTCTGGACGGGGTGACATCTCCGGCCCTGATGGGCCTAGGTAGTGGGGTGTTACATAGGATACTTTATTGTCTTAATTTTTAGCCAATGAGGATATTGTCCAGTTTAAGTATGGAGGAGTGGTTTGGTGATATTCTTTGTCCATATATTTATCAATTCCCTTGGTGTTTCTTGAAATTTTGAGCCAATTTTAGTGTTTCTTGATATTTTAGGCTAATTTGAACTTTGAGTGAATTATGGTGTTTCTTAAAATTTTGAGCTAGTTTTAGAAAATTTTGAAATTTTTAAAAATTTGAAAATTTTTTGGAGTGAAATTTCAATGTTTGACTTTATGGTATTGTAACTATTTTTCTTTTGACATGAGAATTCAGTTTAAAATTTATTTGATTGAGTTTGGTTTTGTGTGAACTTGTACATGAAGTGTGATAGGCTAAGTCTTGAGAATTTAAATTAACCTTGTTTATGTTTTAGTAGATTTTGTGACATTTTTGTTTCTTAAGTATTGATGTTGATATTGTGATGAAATATAAGTATGGAATTTTGGTCGATTTTGGTGCTAAGATTTTCTAAACTAGTCCTTATTCTGAGTTTATATAAATAAGGTGAGAGGTGAGAATGAGAGTTGGAAAAAAAAAAAAAAAAAGAGTCTGAAGGAATGTATCAACCCATTTTGGAAAAGTGAGGAGAAAAAGGTCCAGGAATGTAAAGTGCATGTCCTTAGGCGAAAAACAACAAGTGAAAAGAAGAAAAAAACAAAGGTGAAAAATGAATGCAAGAGAAAGAAAAAGTGAAAAAAAATTAGTTGAACATATAAGATGGGAGAAAATAAGAGTTTGAGTGGAAAACAAAATGAGCAAAAAAACCAAAGGGGGCTAATACATTGAGTGGAGAGAAATCCATTCACTTGTAGCCGCAAAATCCCAAGAAAAAATGAGATGTCTGTAGTTTGTCACTTGGATTGTAGTAGTTTGGAAATTATAGAACTTGAGTTGATTAATTATTCCTAACTTATATTATTCACATTATTTGCACTCTTGACTTAAGAAATAGGGTGAAACACATTGAATGGATATGAACTTGTTTAAATCAACTTCGTGTTAGATTTCAATCATGTAAACTAGTTTACACACAGTGGAAAATTAAAATGAAATCCATGAAAATGATCACTTGTACATAATTAAATGGATTATAAGAAGGAAGACAAATTAATTACAAAAAAAATGCAACTTTAAATTTTTCCTTCTGCATGAATTCCCTTCAAAAGTAAATCCAATCGAGCCACAAAATTCCAAGAATTTGAATTCTCTAACAATAATTCACATAAGGAATTGTACTCAAGTTTGACACCAAATCCCTATGTTAGTAGGTAATATACGGTGGCTTTGGGATTAATTTGGAGAGAAGAAAGCGAATGAAAAACTCTGTTTATTTACTTGCTTGAAAGGTGATGATAATTCCTTCAGGAAAAACTTGTGAATTTTTTTTTCCAAACAAAATTTGTGAATCATTTTCCAAAGAAAAACTTCTACAAAAACCGCCACAACCAATCATATATATATATGTGTGTGTGTGTGTGTGTGTGTGTGTGTGTGTGTGTGTGTGTGTGTGTAATTAAATGCACATGAGAGATTCCTAAACCTTTTAGGAATTAACAAAGATTTTAACTATTATGGGCTAGAGTTTACAATAATTGCAATTAGGCCCCTTGAATTATAATTAGTTTATAATTCAATCACATAGCTTTTAAATCATTGCAATTTCAACCAACTAATTATAACAATTTATAATTAACCCATAATTATAATTTCTTCTCACAAATTATCCCCATAATATTATCGAATAATATCTTGAGTACCAATTCCACTATTATGTGTAACATATTATGTTTTCTAGACAATTGGTAGCTAACATGAAATAATTCTATCATATTAGAATTAATAATTCTTTTAATAATTAGAATTATTTTATTAATTTTAATTAAGGTTAAATTTATTAATTCTCTAATTAATAAGTTCATATTTAGCAAATCATGAGTGGCACCTAGCAATGTATCATGAGCACTCAAAAGTCTAAAAACTTAAATGGCTTGACATGAACATTTCAATAGTGAAACTTCAGTGTAATAAACTCCTTCTACTGTACAATATCTTATTTAGTTTAGAGTATGGAATATCAGCCAACTTGCTTCAGAATATTTTAGTACTTGTTCTCGAAATGCATTGCTTGACATGTGTATCAATTGGAACTATTTTCAACACATAGTTACCTTGGCCAAGGATTTCTCAAATAATGATTCCTACAAGTGGCCTTGAGATATTCGCTCATATTATTAGGAGTAGTGAATCGTTTATTGACCCTTTTAACTACTATTGTTTACTTCACGTTGTACGTAATATCCATCCTATAGGCAGTCTTGTAAGGACTCTAGAGATTAGAATCAATGTACAATACTTAGCAAACAAAATATCATTGAGTTCTCAAGTCTAAGGATACTTGCACAATTGCTATAATGAAATTTTATAACTTGCACTAAATAGTTATCCATGTGATAGTCTCATAGTTAGGTGATAGGGGGTAAATTAGTCATATTTTTCCTAGTTATTCGAGGCTCTTTTGTGATACATTTTGTTCAGTAACTAGTTATATTCCTTTATATTTGAGATTTTACCCTTGGAAAGGTATTTTGTTCATTATTTCTGATTTTTGGGGTAAAACGAAGCAAAAATATCACAAAACAGATTAGAGGTGGCACCGGCTAGGATAGAGGAACTGGCGCTGCCCATGCACTGTTTGCACGAAATTCAAGGTCACAAAAAATTGGTGAAATAGGATGGAACAGAGTGGAACCAGCACTGGCTCTAGTAGCCAAGGCGGCGCCAGCTGCATTCTGGAGTACATGGTGAAGAATTCGAAAAAAAAAAATCGGCAAACAATTGGAGAAATAGAACACAATCGGCGCCGGCTATGCCCTGAAGTTAAGGTGGTGCTTGATTTTTTCCATGCGATTTTTGGTAATCTGTGGAGTTTTAGTACTTTCCAACTTCTACTCGACTAATAACATTACACTAACAAGTTTAAGCACTTCCCAAACCTATAAATAGATGGAAAACACAAGGGAAATGGAGATAATTCATTTATCATCATAGAAAATTACTCAAATCAAAGGAGGAATTCTTTAATTCAAGGAGGGTTGTGCAAGAAGGTCTTTAAAGGAAGAAGAAGAAAGCTTGTCTATGAGTGCTTTCTTTTACTTTGTTTTCTTTTTCTTGAACAATGATATGTTAATTATTTTATTGTAATTTGACATTGGTTTAGATATTCATGGTTTTTAGAGCTATTTGATCTTTTGATTAATTGATTGTTTTGCTTGGTATTTAATTACTTGGGCATATTACGATTTTGATTGATTGTTTTTTTTCTATTGACTTGCTTAGAAAACGGGATGATGGAGGTTTCAATTTGATTAATTTCATATTTGTTGTCTCTTAACTTACTTGGAAAAGGTGTTCATTGCTAAGAACAAAGTAGTTAAAGGTTAATTGATGTCTGTCAGGAATGGATTCATTTGTTAATTTCACGTTTTAAGTTTGCCAGGAATGGAAATTTAATCAAAGGATTGTATTTAATGCATCTTTTGGGTAAGACTAGTTGAGACAGGAATATGATGCTAAGTTATCTAGAAGATAGGGATTCATGGATTGGAAAAGAAGTGAGTCTACTTTATTCCTTCTTGATACCAATAGAATGAATAGTTATGATAATGATTAGGTACTTTAAGATTATGTTTGTCAGAACAATGGTTTGAGTTGCATACTTCTTCATCCTTGACATGTATATATTTTTATTTTATTTCTTTTTCACTTTATTGAGTCGATTAAACAATGAAAGAAAGGTGATTTGTGTATACTTGTTCCTTGAGGATTGACACTCGTTTGAACCCTATGCTATGTTAATGATGAGTGCACTTGCTCATATGTGTAATTTGGGATTAACATTTTAATGTAAACTTGATTGGGAATATGCTTATTTTTATATGATTTTTATATGCAAATCCATAAGCATAAAGTTTTTGGCGCCGTTGCTGGGAAACAATATCATGAAAACTTGGATTTTGTTGATTTAACCATGTAAATATGTAAATTATTTATAACTGTTCTTTTTGCAAAAATGTGCTCTCTTTTGTATTTCATATATTCTTGTACACCCTTGTAACCTAACCTAACCTACTAACTTTGACTATGTTTGATGTACTAACTTTGTAACCTTCTAATTTTATTTTAATCATTAATTATGTTGTCTAACTTGCTTCTCGTTTTCTTAGGTGTTATCCTTGGTACATGACTTGAAAATCCGAAGGTTAGATAGTCGATTTTGACCCTGAAATCAAAAGAACATTGTCAAAAATTTGCCAGACAATTCAAAGGAACTTGATCGTCGAAATAGATAGTGCTCAAAACAATAATAATGGCAATGATAGGAGGGTTATGGATGACTTTTTGAAACCTGCAATCTCAGGTATAGGCTTAAGTATCACTAGGCCTAGGGTAGATGCAAACAATCTTGAAATAAAGCCCAACATTATCTGAATGGTGCAAAATATGGTTCAATTCGACAAGCTACCGAAGAAGATCCCAATGCTCACTTAGCTAGTTTTCTTGAGATTTGTGATACTCTCAAAATGAATGGTGTTTCTGAGGATGCCATAATGTTAAGACTTTTCCCTTTTTCTTTGAAAGATAGAGCTAAATCTTGGTTAAAGTCTTTACCTACAGGTTCTATCACTACTTAGAATGCCCTAGCTGAAAAATTTTTGGCCAAATATTTTCCTCCAGCCAGGACAGCCAAACTTTGGAACGAAATCTTTGCCTTCCAACAATTAGATTCTGAGCCCTTATACGAAAGTTGGGAGAGATTTAAGGAGATGTTAAGAAAATTCCTACACCATGGATTTGGGCTGGGAATGCAGATGCTTATCTTTTTGAATGGCCTCACATTCGCAACACGACAAGTGGTGAACTTTTCTACAAGGGGTTCCACCAATCATAAGACCTCGGAACAAGTATTTGAGCTTATTAAAAATTTAGCTTCCAATAACTATTCTTGGGGAAGTGCAAGGTCTAGAGCTCGTGCGCAAGGAGTGCACAAAATGGATGTTGTGGCAGCATTAGAGGCTAAGGTGGACGCCTTAACCCAAAAGATGGAACAGATGGTGATGCCTCAAGGACAGGTTTTAAACATAAATTGTGATTTCTATGGAGAAGGACACCCCAATCATGAATGCTAAAACATAGGGTCACTCGAAGAAACTATAGAGCAAGCAGCCTTCGTAGGTAATGTTCGGCCAGGTAACAATCCTTATAGCTCTACCTATAATTCTGCTTGGAGAAATCACCCTAATTTCTCTTAGAGCAATGGGAATCAACCTAGGCAGGGTTCTTTCAATTTTGGAAGAAATCAAAGGAACCAAAATCCCATGACCAACACTGCAGCACCTTCAAAGCCACCACCATTGGAAGAATTGATTAGTCAATTGGTAAGTACAATGGAGACTAAATTCCAAGGGGTCGATGTTACAACTCGGAACCTAGAGGCCTCCATGCACAACTTGGAAAACCAAATTGGTCAGTTAGCTAAACTACTGGGAGATTGTCAAGTTGGGATATTGTCAGGAAACACGGAGGAAAATCCACGAGATCATAGCCGTGGGAAACATTGAAGCCTCTTTACATTAGTTTACTTTCAGTTTTTGTGATTGAGATAATTTTTATTCCTGTCATTTTGATTGATTATTTTTTGTTACTTATAGTGCATTATTTAGCATTATTGTGTTTTTCGCATTTTTGATAAAAAAAAAAAAATCTAGAGAACCGGATAGAACCAAGCCGACACCGGTTCCTGTTCGGTAGGCACACTCTTAAGGGCCATTTTGGCCACTTTTTCTTCAAAATCTCCATTCTCCCTCTCAAATTCTCTCAAACCCACGCCGGCTTCACATCCCCCATTTCCCAAAATTTAATTTTTCACCTCCTAAACACTTCTATAACATTTATTTACCTCTCTTTTATTGATCTTACAGATCAAAATCCTCAAATTCATCCATTTTTGCACAACAACATCACATTCAATACACAAGCAAAGAGCTTAGATTTTTGCACAAAGCTTACATCTTTTGCTTATCCATGCATACAAGAGCATAAAGGTATACTTGTAGAAATACTGTTGGCCAAAAATTGGGGTTGTGTATGCTATGATTGAATTATGCATTACTCCTTGAGCCTCAAGAGCTGGACTAGATTAGGAGTTAATGATTCGCTGATACTTGATTTATGCATATGAGCATTATGGACTTCATGCATATAGCTAAGGTTGGAATTATGGCTATTTGTGATAGTTGAGTGATGACTACCCATGGTACTTCAATTGTTGTTCACATAATGCCATGATAATGCTTTCATTCACATGATTATGTCTACTTGCATGCATTGAGGATCTTCAACACATTTATGCTTTACAGTGAAATTTATATGTCTTGTTGCAGGTTGTGTTCAATTGATTGGAGGGGATTGATTAAATTGTTTGTTAGAGGGTGCTATATATTGACGGAGTTTGGGTTCTGTGAATTTTGAGATTAGTTGAGGGTTGAGTGACATTTGAGGAGTGTCTTTGAAAAGGGTAGTAGCCCTATTTTATGTCTTGGAGCTCAATTGTTCTATCTTCCTATTTTCACCACTCCTTACTTGAACATGTCTAGAGCAATGGGCCATTCTTCAAAAAGGGCGAGAGCTTCCTCTTCCTCAACCCCGTCATCCGTTGATCCTTTGTCCCTTAGACCTACTGAGTTTATTGATGCATCTTGTGAGGAATGGTACAATAGGAGAGCATCTAATAAAATCATTGTCGAGCGTACTTTCTCACCCGTGCACTCAAATTAGGCATGATGGTTAGAAGGCTAGGATGGGGTTCGATTGTACAACTGAAAGGGAAGTATTGTCCCGTGCTCATCAAGGAATTTTATGTTAATATGATTGATAAGGGCAATAAACACCTTCCCCATATTGAAACGAGAGTGAAAGGAATCCCCATTGTCATCACCTAAAATTAATTAGGTAATCTCCTCCAGATCTTTGACGATGATACTTGGCAAGGGATAGATGTGATAATCAAAAGATTCTTTCTGACCCGAATTGGGATGCTAACGGGACTAGAGCCACACTAGGATTATATAAGTATAATGACTTTCAAGCTAATAGTTTCTATTCAAACAATGATCTGGCCGCCAACTTTAGAGCTCTAGTCTATATGTTTGGGTTCAATGTTGTACCCCATGCTAGTGGTTTCAATAAGACTAGACTTATTGACACTTACATTCTACATAGGATGATGAACACACTACCTATCCCTCTTGCACCTTTGATTATCTAATCCATTAGGGATGTTTTTCATCACCGTCTCTCCACAAAAGCCTTCGTTTTCCCCTTGGTTATAATGGAAATTTTGCAAGACTTTGGTATTAGTCTTGAGGGAGAACTGATGGAAGCTACCACTGAGCACGATATGGTGACTGAGCAAACTCTTATGAGTTGCGGGTACAAGTATAGCTAGGAGTTGAAGAATTGGCTAACTTCCTTTGAGGTCAGACATCCCGGTCAAGTAAGGCCATCCATAGTGGAGGAAGAGCAACCACCACCACCGGCACGTGCACGAGCTAGCAGTTCTTAGTCCTAGCCCCGAACTGACTTTGAGTCGACTATGCTGGGATGATTAGACCAGCAAATGGAGGTGCTCCTACGCTTGCAGGGTACTATGGATGACATGGCGAGACGGCAAGCTACTATGGAGTAGCAATTGGTTGAATTAAGGCAGCAGTCTTATAGACCACATGGTGGTGAGGGAGCTTCTACATTAGCTGAAGATGGTGAGAATAATGATGATGAGTAGGACTGATGATGATTGTCTATATTTTCTCTATCACTCTTGTTTTTCCTTTCTCTCTTAATGTTTGTTTTTTTCTTTTCTTTTCTTTTCTGTAGTTTTTGCTTTCTTCCTTTTTTTGGTACTATTTTCTTTCTTTTGTTTTTGATTTATTTTCCTTTCTAGTTTTCTATATTGGTGTGCTCTTTTCTATTTTTGTTTTTTTTAGGTACTTTGCCAATGCCTCGTTCTTCAAGCATTCAACTCTTGTACAGCACAATGCCCAATGAATGGAAATTTAGTTTTCTTATCTCTTCTCCTTTATATTTTTTGTCCTATGGCATGGTTTATTCTTTGTTATATTTATTTGGCCATTGAGGACAATATCTAGTTTAAGTGTGGGGGAGTGATTTGATTGACAAGTCTTTTATACATATACCTTAGCCTTATTGGGAGCAAACATTTTTCAAAATTTTTCTAACTTTCTTAGAGATTTCAAGCTGTATTTTTAATGCATTTCTTTATGATGGATTATAGAGCATATGTTCTAGATCATTTATGGCTTATGCATGACTTTTTGCACGCACTTGGACGAAGTAGTTCTTGATCTAATGCTTTACATTGTTCTTAAACCTATTTTTCTACTAAAATACATGGAGCATTCTAGAACTTACTTGAATACCTCTCGAGACAAAATAAAAAAGACAGTTATGATTTGTCTTAGGGATGACGGTACTAGACCTCTTTTGGATAGTTTAAGTTTTTCAAGCCTACCTATTTTCATATTATCCCTAGGGCCTATTTTGAGCCTAAATTGTTGATTTCTTTCTTTAAAACCCATCACACTACTTTGTCCATTGCTTGTTTTTCAGGGTTCGAATAATTTTTCAAATGTTTATGCTCTTGATGGATGAAAGTAAATGAAGAAGAATGTGAGGGGGGAGTACGTGGAGAAAGATCATGACATGTTACTTTCAATCATGTATCAATACTGAGCTGAGCTGAAAAGAGAAAAGAAAGAGAAGAAAGAGAAAAGAGAGATTGAAAATAAGAAAAGAAAACAAAAAGCTGCTAGAAAAGATGAAAAGAAAGAAACTGAGAAAGAAAAGAATAGCAGCAATAAAAGACAAAAGAATAGTGAAAAGAAAGAAAAGAGAAAGAAAAACTTTTTGAAAGAAAAAGAAAAGAAAGATCACAAGAGGAATGGTGATTGAGCTATAAAAATTGAGTTCATATAAAGTCCTTAACACCATTGCTGAAAATTTGAGTGATCTTGTGGAAAAAAATAGAGAAGAAATGATGAAAAGAGACAAGAAAAAGAGAAAATGCAGGATTTGCTTGAGCTGAGCTGTAATTGCTAAATAAGGTTATGGGTATTGATTTATTTTGGAATAGGAGAGCAAGAAGAGTTGGAAATTATTGATACATTTTGTTTATCCTTTTCTTGCGAACTCTCATCTTCTTTGATATTTGAATTTCCTATATCCTTCGTTCGATAAGCTACATTACAAACCTTTAGCCTTACATTACAAGCTTAAAAGTCCTACTTGATCTAAGTAGAATCATGACATGTCTCAGATTAGTGGAGAGAGTTATGAAAAGTAAGCTTATGGAATGCATAATCTTTTTAAGCTAAATTCTTTCCAATGGTTTGAGAATATTGTAAAGTATTAGGATAGTTCTACTAAGTCATTATTCACTTACATAAGTCTTGCGTTTGTTGTGAAAGATGTAGTAGCATGTGTTTTATGTTCTTGAATGAAGGAAGCGTTGAAAATATTGTTTTGAAATTGATTGAGTGATTGATTAAACCTTCTGTTTTCCTATATGTCTTTGACACTTTGCTTGAGGACAAGTAAAGTGTGGGGGAATATGATAGGGGATAAATTAGTCATAGTTTTCCTAGTTATTCGAGGCTCTTTTGTGATACATTTTGTTCAATAACTAGTCATATTCCTTCATATTTGAGATTTTACCCTTGAAAAGGTATTTTATTCATTATTACAGATTTTTGGGATAAAATGAAGCAAAAAACATCACAAAACAGATTAGAAGTGGCGCCGGCTAGGATAGAGGAACTGGCGCTGGCCATTCACTATTTGCACAAATTTCGAGATGACAAAAAATTGGTTAAACAGGACGGAACAGAGTGGAACCGATGCCGGCTCTAGTATCCAATGCGGCGCTGGCTGCATTCGACAAACAATTGGACAAACAGAACACAATCGGCGCTGACTCCGAGAGCCAAGGTGGCACCGGCTGTGCCCTGAAGTTAAGGCGGTCTTGATTTTTTCTACACAATTTTTAGTAATCTGTGGAGTTTTAGTAATTTTCAACTTCTAGTCGGCTAATAACAATACACTAACAAGTTTAAGAACTTCCCAAGTATATAAATAGATGGAAAACACAAGGGAAAGTGAGAGAATACATTGATCATCATAGAAAATTACTCAAAACAAAGGAGGAATTCTTTAATTCAAGGAGGGTTGTGCAAGAAGGTCTTTAAAGGAAGAAGAATGAGGCTTGTCCATGAGTGCTTTCTTTTACTTTGTTTTCTTTTTCTTGAACAATGTTATGTTAATTGTTTTTTTGTAATTTGACATTGTTTTAGATATTCAAGGTTTTTAGAGTTATTTGATCTTTTGATTAATTGATTGTTTTGCTTGGTATTTAATTACTTGGGCATATTACGATATTGATTGATTTTTTCTTTCTATTGACTTGCTTGGAAAAGGGGATGATGGAGATTTCAATTTGATTAATTTCAGATTTGTTGTCTTTTAACTTACTTGGAAAATGGGTTAATTGCTAAGAACAATGTAGTTAAAGGTTAATTGATGTCTATCAGGAATGGATTCATTTGTTAATTTCAAGTTTTAAGTTTGCCAAGAATGGAAATTTAATCCAAGGATTGCGTTTAATGCATCTTTTGGGTAAGACTAGTTGAGACAGGAATGCGATGCTAAGTTATCTAGAAGATAGGGATTCATGGATTGGAAAAGAAGTGAGTCTACTTGAATCCTTCTTGATGTCAAGAGAATGAATAGTTATGCTAATGATTAGGTACTTTTAGATTATGTTTGTCGCAACAATGGTTTGAGTTGCTTACTTCTTCATCCTTGACATGTATATATTTTTATTTTCTTTTCTTTTATTTCTTTTTTACTTTATTGAGTCGGTTAAACAATGAAAGAAAAGTGATTAGTGTATACTTGTTCCTTGAGGATCAACACTCGTTTGAACCCTATGCTATGTTAATGATGAGTGCGCTTGCTCAAATGTGTAATTTGGAATTAACGTTTTAATGTAACATTGATTGGGAATATGCTTATTTTCATATGATTTTTATACGCAAATCCATACCCCTCAAGTTTTTGACGCCGTTACCGAGGAACAGTATCATGAAAACCTGGATTTTGTTGATTTAACCATGTAAATATGTAAATACGTAAATATGTAAATTATTTATAATTGTTCTTTCCGCAAAAATATGCTATCTTTTGTATTTCATGTATTCTTGTACACCATTATAACCTAACCTAACCTACTGACTTTGACTATGTTTGATGTACTAACTTTGTAACCTTCTAATTTTATTTTAATCATTAATTCTGTTATCTAACTTGCTTCTCGTTTTCTTAGGTTTTATCCTTAGTACATGACCTGAAAATCCGAAGGTTAGATAGTCGATTTTGACCCTGAAATCAAAAGGACATTGTAAAAAATTTGCTGGACAATTCAAAGGAACATGATCGTTGAAATAGATGGTGCTCAAAACAACAATGCTGGGAATGATAGGAGGGTTATGGATGACTTTGTGAAACCCGCAATCTCGGGCATAGGCTTAAGTATCACTAGGCCTAGGGTAGATGCAAACAATCTTGAAAATTTTTGGCAAAATATTTTCCTCCTGCCAGGACAGCCATACTTAGGAACGAAATCTTTGCCTTCCAACAATTAAATTCTGAGCCCTTATATGAAAGTTGGGAGAGATTTAAGGAGTTGTTAAGAAAATGCCTACACCACGGATTTGAGCTGGGAATGCAGATGCTTATCTTTTTGAATGGCCTTACATTCGCAACATGGCAAGTGGTGGACTCTTCTGCAGGGGGTTCCATCAATCATAAGACTCTGGAATAGGTATTTGAGCTTATTAAAAATTTGGCTTCCAATAACTATTCTTGGAGAAGTGCAAGGTCTTGAGCTCGTGCGCAAGGAGTACACAAAATGGATGCTGTGGCAGCACTAGAAGCTAAGGTGGACACCTTAACCCAAAAGATGGAACAGATGGTTATGCCTCAAGGACAGGTTTTAAACGTAAATTGTGATTTCTGTGGAGAAGGACACCCCAATCATGAATGCCAAAATATGGGGTCACTCCAAGAAACTACAGAGCAAGTAGCCTGTTTGATGGAAGTTTGTTTTTTTTATCTCTTCTCATTTATATTTTTGGTCCCATAGTATGGTTTATTCTTTATTATATTTATTTGGTCATTGAGGACAATGTCCAGTTTAAGTGTGGGGGAGTGATTTGATTGATAAGTCTTCTATACATATACCTTAGCCTTATTGGGAGCAAAAATTTTGAGCAAACATTTTTCAAAATTTTTCTGACTTTCTTTGAGATTTCAAGTTGTATTTTTAATGCATGTCTTTATGATGGATTATAGAGCATATGTTCTAGATCATTTACGGCTTATGCATGGCTTTTTACACGCACTTGGACGAAGTAGTTCTTGATCTAATGCTTTGCATTGTTCTTAAACCTATTTTTCTACTAAAATACATGGAGCATTCTAAAACTTGCTTGAATACCTCTCGAAACGAAATAAAAAAGACAGTCGTGATTTATCTTAGGGATGACGGTAATAGACCTTCTTTGGATAGTTTATGTTTTTCAAGCCTACCTATTTTCATATTATCCTTAGTGCCTATTTTGAGCCTAAATTGTTGATTTCTTTCTTTAAAACCCGTCACAATACTTTGTCCATTGCTTGTTTTTGAGAGTTCGAATAATTTTTCAAATCTTTATGCTCATGATGGATGAAAGTACATGAAGGAGAATTTGAGGGGGGAGTATGTGGAGAAAGATCATGACTTGTTACTTTCAGTCATGTATCAATACTGAGTTGAGCTGAAAAGAGAAAAGAAAGAGAAGAAAGAGAAAAGAGAGATTGAAAATAAGAAAATAAAACAAAAAGCTGCTAGAAAAGATGAAAAGAAAGATATTGAGAAAGAAAAGAACAACAACAGTGAAAGATAAAAGAAGAGTGAAAAGAAAGAAAAGAGAAAGAAAAACTTTTTGAAAGAAAAAGAAAAGAAAGATCACAAGAGGAATGATAATTGAGATGTAGAAGTTGAGTTCATATCAAGTCCTTAACAGCATTGCTGAAAATTTGAGTGATCTTGTGGAAAAAAATAGAGAAGAGTTGATGAAAATAGATAAGAAAAAGAGAAAATGCTGGACTTGCTTGAGCTGAACTGTAATTGCTAAATAAGGTTATGGGTATTGATTATTTTGGAATAGGAGAGCAAGAAGAGTTGGAAATTATTGATACATTTTGTTTATCCTTTTCTTGCGAACTCTCATCTTCTTTGATATTTGAATTTCCTATATCCTTTATTTGATAAGCTACATTACAAACCTCTAGCCTAATATTACAAGCTTAAAAGTCCTACTTGATCTAAGTAGAATCCTGACATATCTCGGATTAGTGGAGAGAGTTATGAAAAGTAAGCTTATGGAATGCATAATCTTTATGAACTAAATTCTTTCCAATGGTTTGAGAATATTGTAAAGTATTGGGATAGTTCTACTAAGTCATTATTCACTTACACAAGTCTTGCGTTTATTGTGAAAGATGTAGTAGCATGTATTTTATGTTCTTGAATGAAGGAAGTGTTGAAATATTATTTTGAAATTAATTAAATGATTGATTAAACCTTATGTTTTCCTACTTGTCCTTGACACTTTGCTTGAGGACAAGCAAAGAGCTAAGTGTGGGGGAATATGATTTGGGCTAAATTAGTCATATTTTTCCTAGTTATTTGAGGCTCTTTTGTGATATATTTTGTTCAATAACTAGTCATATTCCTTCATATTTGAGATTTTACCATTGGAAAGGTATTTTGTTCATTATTTCAGATTTTTGGGGTAAAACGAAGAAAACACGTCGCAAAACAGAGTAGAGGTGGCGCCGGCTAGGATAGAGGAACCGGCGCCAGCCGTGCACTATTTGTACGAACTTTGAGGTGATGAAAAATTGGTGAAACAGGATGGAACAGAGTGGAACTGGCGCTAGCTCCAGTAGCCAAGGCAGTACCGGCTACATTTTGGAGTACATTGTGTGGAATTCGGAAAAAAAAATCGGCGAACAATTGGAGAAACAAAACACAACCAGCGCTGGCTCTGAGAGCCAAGGCGGCGCAGGCTGTGCCCTGAAGTTAAGATGGTGTTGGATTTTTTCTACATGATTTTTGGTAATCTGTGGAGTTTTAGTACTTTCCAACTTCTACTCGACCAAGAACATTACACCAACAAGTTTAGGCACTTCCCAAGCCTATAAATAGATGAAAAACACAAGGGAAAGGGAGAGAATTCATTGATCATCATAGAAAATTACTCAAATCAAAGGAGGAATTCTTCAATTCAAAGAGGGTTGTGGAAGAAGGTCTTTAAATGAAGACGAATAAGGCTTGTCTATGAGTGCTTTCTTTACTTTGTTTTCCTTTTCTTGAATAATGATATGTTAATTGTTTTATTGTAATTTGACATTGTTTTAGATATTTGTGGTTTTTAGAGTTATTTGATCTTTTGATTAATTGGTTGTTTTGCTTGGTATTTAATTACTTGGGCATATTATGAGATTGATTGATTGTTTCTTTCTATTAACTTTCTTGGATAAGGGGATGATGGAGGTTTCAATTTGATTAATTTCATACTTTTTATCTCTTAACTTACTTGGAAAAAGGGGTTAATTTCTAAGAACAAGGTAGTTAAAGGTTAATTGATGTCTGTCAGGAATGGATTCATTGGTTAATTTCATGTTTTAAGTTTACCAGGAATGGAAATTTAATCAAAGGATTGTGCTTAATACATGTTTTGGGTAAGACTAGTTGTAACAGGAATGTGATGCTAAGCTATCTAGAAGATATGGATTCCTGGATTGGAAAAGAAGTGAGTTTACTTCAATACTTCATAATGACAAGAGAATGATTAGTTATGATAATGATTAGTACTTTAAAATTATGTTTGTCGGAACAATGGTTTGAGTTGCATACTTCTTCATCCTTGACATGTATATATATTTATTTTCTCTTATTTTATTTCTTTTTCACTTTATCGAGTCGGTTAAACAATAGAAGAAAGGTGATTAGTGTATACTTATTCCTTGAGGATCAACACTCATTTGAACCCTATGCTATGTTAATGATGAGTACGCTTGCTCATATGTGTAATTTGGGGTTAACGTTTTAATGTAAACTTGATTGGGAATATACTTATTTTTATATAATTTTTAAACCCAAATCTATACGTATCATTAGGTCATCCAATGTATTTGTTCAAATAACAAGCATCCACATAATAACTTTGAGTATCACAATACTCCCCGGATATAAGAACCACTACTTGATCAAATCTAGAAGTATAACACATGGTAGTCATTGTGTGTTAATGATGTCCCATCTCATTAATACTATGACTAGGGATACTTTAAGCACTAACACAGTCCAGTGTACTAGCAACCTCACATCACAATCTCTATCATGATTTCCTTAACACAGTATTATACTTGGGACTTTATCCAACAATTTTTTACACACAAACATATGAAACAAAGAAACTGAAAGATAAAGAACGCCTTTTATTGATTTAATGTACAAAATACATTATACACACGATTACTTCTAGGGCATAATCCTAATAATCTTCTACTTACACTAGACCCAATCATTCATGTAGCTAATGCTAAATGACTGAACATGACCATCATGTTACTTTTTGGTTAATGCCTTTGTAAGTAGATCAGCTATGTTCTGATCAGTGGGAACTCTCTATATGCTTTACATCTTTCCTATCTATGATTTCATAAATCAAGTGATAGCGCTCAAATTTTACACATAGCATGATTGTGACTCTTAGTTGTCATTATCAATTTAGAAACTGGCATCAGTATACAATTTTAACTCATGCTATACCTTTTAACACTTGCCTATGTATGTAGACTATGAAAGGCTAAGCAAACTCTTTTGATCTATCTCTCTAGTTTCTCATTCCCAGAATATAAGCTTCTTCTCCGAGGCCTTTCATAAGAATTTCTTTGATGACCAAACCTTAACTGATTGTAGGATAGAGACATCATTTCCTATTAGCAATATATCATCAACATAGTAATAGGAAAACAATTGCACTCTCACTAACCTTCTTATATACACATAGTTCATCCATGTTTTGTTTGAAACTGAATTCTTTAATTGTTGCAACAAAACAGATGTTCCAACTCCTAGAAACTTACTTTTATTTATAAATGGATCTTTGTATCTTGCACACTTTATTGTGATCCTTGGATGTGAAACTCTCAGGTTGTCTCACGTACAGTTACTCTGTCAGATCTCCATTAAGGAATGCTGTTTTTACATCTATTTACCAAATCTCGCAATCATAATGAGCGCCAAGTGCTAGGAGTACCCTGATGGATTTCAGCATTGCTACTAGTGAAAAAGTTTTGTCATAGTCAATACCGTGTTTTTTACGGTAACCTTTTTCAACCAATTGCGCCTTATAGGTAATTATTTTATCATCCATGTTGGTTTTCTTCTTGAAAATCCATTTGCGCCCTATGGGCTTTATCCTTTTAGGTAGATCAACCAAAGTCCAAACTTGGTTGTAATACATGGAATCCATTTCTAACTTCATGGCTTTAAGGATTTGTCAGATTCTAAACTATTCAGAACTTCTTCATAAGTGGTAAGCTCGTCTTCTTCTATGAGCGATACGCAATTATGGTTAGTGATGAGAAATCCATATCTCTCAGGTGCCATATATATCTTACTTGACCTACGAGATTCTTGCGTATTAGATGGTTCATCTATTTCATTAATAGATTTGGGATCAAAAGGTTAATGGTTTGTTTATGCTTCTTGAACTTCACTAAGTTTAATTTTGCTCCCATTATCTCCCATAAGCATGAATTCCTTTTCTAGGAAAATAACATGCCTTGAAACAAACACTTTGTTTCTAATAGGAGGATAGAAATAATATCCATGAGATTCTCTTGGATTTCCAACAAATAAACACTTGTCAAATTTATTCCCTAATTTGTCTGACTTTGTCCTTTTTACATAAATAGGACATCCCCAAATTCTCATACGAGTTAGCTTTGGTCTTTTACTATAAAATAGCTCAAATGGGGTAGTGTTAATCATTTTTTATGGAACTCTATTTAAAAATAGTAGTTTCCAGTGCATATCCCTAAAACGATTTTGGTAGATCAACAAAAACTATCATGGATCGAACCATATTTAATAAAGTTCGATTCCTTCTTTCAAAAACACCATTATTCTGAGGTGTATGTGGTATTTTCCATTGAGATAATGTTCTATTATCTCTAAGATAACTTAGAAACTCTTGGCTTAAGTATTCACTTCCTCAATTGAATCTTAGAATTTTAATTCTCTCACCATGTTATTTCTCTACTTCATTTTTGAATTCTTTGAACTTGTCAAATGCTTCAGATTTGTATTTCATCAAATACAAATATCAAAATTGAGAATAATCATCTATGAAGGTTATGAACTATTGATAACCCCCTCTTACTTCTAATGTCATTGGTTCACATACATCAATATGTATTAGTTCTATTAATTGCTTAGCATTTTCCCTTTTCTTAGGAAAAAAAAAGGTTTTAGTCATTTTTCCTAGTAAATAAGATTCACGAGTCTCATATGATTCAAAATCAAATGAACCTAAATCACCACACTTCTGTAACTTAGAAATGCAATTCTCGTTTACATGGCCTAAACGACAATGCCATAAGTAAGATGGGTTTGTGCTATCTTTTCTTGGAATTTTATTGCTTATATTGAGAACTTGATTTTCTATTTCTAGAACATATAAACCATTCATCAAATTTGCAATACCATAATGGATATCATTTAATGAAAAAGAACAACTTTTATTCTCAAAATTTACATGAAATCCAAGCAAGTCTAAACAAGCAACTAAGATAATATTTTTAAGTAAAATTGGTGCATAAAAACAATTTTGTAGTTCTAGAATTAATCTGAAAGGCACGTGTAGAAGATAAGTCCCCATGGCAAGTGCAGCAACCTTTGCTCTATTTGTTGTATGAAGGTCCACATTACCTTTCTCTAGCTTCCCACTGCTCTTTAGTTCCTATTAATTATTGCACAAATTAGATCCACATCTGATTTCCAATACCCATATCTCATTTTTAAAGGTAATATGGATCTCAATTATAAACATATTAGGAGTAGAAGTAGAAGTGATTGCAAGCTTCTTCTTTTGCTTCTTATCTTTAACAATCTCCAAGTAACTTTTGCATTTGGGCCTCCAAGGGCCCATTTTCCCACAATGGTGACATGGGCCTTTGGTAGTTGTCTCATTCTTCTTTACACCACCTTTAGGTTTAATTGGATTCTTCTTGTTCCTTTTAGAAACATTTTTCTTCCTAAAAGAAGAATCAACCAAAAAGACTGCACATTTTCTTTCCTCATAGCTACAGACTTAATAAGGTTGATCAAATAAAGTATAATGGTCTCAATCTTATTCATTTGTAGTTCATCAAAAATTTTGAAAAAACTAATTGGCAATTATTGAAGAATTAAGTCTATACTTAACTCGTGATCCATAGTGAACCTAAGTGATTTAAGCTTCTCAATTAACCCCAGCATCATAAGTCCATAAGTGGCCACTAAAGTGCCTTCTACCATCTTAGAATGGAATAATTGTTTGGAGATCTCATATCTCTCTGTCTTGCTTGCTTATCAAAAAGCTCTCTTACATGGAAGATAATAGTATGAGCATCCATATGCTCATGCTGCTTTTGAAGTTCAGTGGTCATTCATACTAGCATGATACAAGATGTTGCAACACTGTTTTCTTTATACTTCTTATGGACTTCATGCTCTTCAGCAAGAGTGTCTTCAACTAGCAGTGGTGGAATTAAAGCATCTAACACGTAGAATAACCTTTTCGATTTGAGAACGATTCTCAAATTTCTTTACCAGTTCAAGAAGTTTGAATCAGTGAGCTTGTTTGTTTCCAAAATACTACATAAATTCAAATTTGTTATTATGATGTAAATGACCTAGATGAAAGATAAGAGACATTAGATTATGTATATGCACATGAAATGCATTTAATTAGGTCCTTAATAAAATGGATATTTAACCCACTATTTTTTTTTTCAAATCAATAGCCCTTAATATTGACTCCGGAAAGCTCGTTGGAAGATTTCCTAGTGGTCTAGTATCTAAATTCTTTAAGAATAACCTTGGGTATGCCAAACAAACCACTCTTAAATTTAATGGTAGGTATTCAATACCAATCACATCAAATGTAACTACCAGTTCATTAGGTGATTAATATATTTTAATCTTAAAGAACTTTGTGCTACTCCAACTTAGCCTCTAATATTCTTTATGCTTGGATATGCCCAACTGGAATAAAGATATTAGTTAAATCCAACACATTGATTAGGAATCATATTCTATAGCTTGAACATGCTTGACGTCGAGTAAGCTTGGGTATGCCCAATAACTTAATGTAAAAAAAGAACTTTCTTTTTTGCTATATTAACAGAACACTTTAGATTTAATCTTATTTGAGGGATTTTAATTATTTAATTAGTGGTCTCATCGTTTGGCATACAAAATACCAACACTTTGACATAAATGTAAGAAACTCAATTACTAGCTTGGTTATAGACTTTTCTAGATTAATTTCCTTGAGTCAAGCAAGAAATTAATTTTGGTTAAATATATGTGTTCATGCATGTTTTTCAGAAGAAAGTCATACCATCCTCTTCCTTCGCTTTGGTCATTATCTCCATATATCCGAAAACTAATTTCTAATCATTTCTAATCTATGTAATCTAATTACATAAATTCCTAATGAAGAAACCTTGAGTTACATTCGAGGGAAATTAGTTGAGAAGAAAAATTACAAAAGAATTATAGAGAAAGGCAGGACACGAAAGCCCAATTTATTCAAAAACAAAGCAATAAAATGCATGACATAATTTCAATTAATCATATTAATTTGGTCTAAGTCGTTAACTAAGCCAACATACAAATATCATGCTCAAAACATATTATGCAAAAATAAATATACATGAAATGTTAAATTCTAAAATCATTATTTTAGAAATTTCATTAATTAGTCCCAAAATCAAATTTTAGGAAAAGTCTTAGTTCCCTTTTGGAAAGAAAATATTTTAGTGGCTTTTACACAGATAAAGAAGAAAATCGGAAATCAAAAGCCAAGAAGATTAAAACAAAAAAAATAATTTTTTATATCAGAAAGGAATCCGGCCACGGCAATCACATAGCCATGCGTAGATTCAATAAGGAAACTTTCCTCTTTTTTTTTTTAATTAACCATTGATTGGAAACAATTTCCAATCAAGCACGCAATAGATGTTAGTGTTGTGCTCTAGAGGCAATCACGTGTACCATGTATATTGCATATTAAATTAATAAGAGGCATTCTTTATCTTTCAGTTTGATTGTTATATCTAAATATGTATACAAACCGTTAGATAAAGTCCATAGTACAACACAGTGTAAAGGAAATCATGATAGAGATCATGATGTGAGATTCCTACTACACTATGCAGTGTTTGTACTTAAATAATCCCCAGTCATAGTATTAATAAGATGGGACATTATTAATACGCCAAGACTGGCACATGTTATATCTCTTGATTGGATCAAGCGGTGGTTCTCATATCCGTGAGTATTGGGATTCTCAGGATTAACGTGTGGGTGCTTGTTTTGGAACAAGTTCATTGGATGACCTAGCTACGAGATAATTACTTGGATAACTATTTAGTGCTAGTGATAGAATCTCATTATAGCAAGTGTGCAAGTATCCTTAGACTTGAGATCTCCAAGGTACTTTGTTTAACGAGCGTTGTACTTTGATTCTAATATTTGGAGTCTTATCTAGGACTGCCTATGGGATGGATATTGGGTACAACGTAAAGTAAACGAAAGTAGTTGAGAAAGTCAATAAAGGATTCACCACTCCTAATAGTAGGAGAGTATATCTCAAGGCCACTTGTAGAAATCATTACTCATGAAGTCCTTGGCCAAGGCGACTATGTGATGGAAATTGTTCCAATTGATACACATATCGAGTAATGGATTTCTTAAACAAGTACTAAAATATTCGGGCCAGAATTAATAATATTCTGGAGGGAGTTGGCACTAATTCCATGCTCTAGACCGAATGAGATATTATATGGTGAAAGGAGTTTATTGTACTTATAATTTGCTATTGAAAGGTTCATGTTAAGCCACTGGACTTTCTGGACTTTTGGGTGGTCAAGAGTCATTGCTAGATGTCGCTCTTGATATGCTAAATATGGATTTATTAATTAGAGAATTAATAAATTTAATCCTTTATTTTATTAAGGATTATTAATTCTAATATTGTTAGAATTAATTCATATTATGCTACCAATAAGACCAGGAAACCTAATGGGTCACACACAATAAAGGTTTGAATGCTCAAATATATTATTTGATAATATTGTGGGGTTAATTAAGAGAAGGAAATATATTTATAGGTGAATTATAAGTTTGTTATAATTCATGGGACCTAATTGTAATTAAGTAAACTTCAAGGACCAATTCGTTGACAATTGGACGTTGAAGGACTAAGTTACAATTTACGGCAATTATAAATCTATAAATATAAGGAAACGGTTTCCTTAGGGTAAGAGATACAGACTATTCATGCAATAACAGAGAAACCCTTTCTCTACCTCTCTCTTGATCAAACCCTAGCCGTCTCTCTCTTATTAATCAAACCATAGCCTCCTAAATTCTACTAGTATAGAATTGTGAGATTGTGAGCGTTCGACCTTGTGTGGATTATCATTAGAGGGAGTTCTTTCTTGGACTTCAGTTGAGCTGCTGTGAACCAGTTTTGTGGTCTGGATAGCGCCTGCATTCTTGGAACAAGAAAAATTCAAAAATTCCGGCTTCAAGAGGTAATAAGCGTGATCTTCTCTTTTTCCCGTTTCTACTGCAAACCCGTGATCCATGGCTTGGATTTCTTGCTATTTTTCGCTGCGTTTAATCTGATTAATTAATTTAGAAATCCAACAATAGATACATAGCAATTGTTTCCAATTTCTATATATCCAATTGGAAATAATTCCAATTTCAGTCATTCACCACCAATTTGCATAGCAATAAGAAACAATTTCCGTGTGTGTGTGTGTCTGTTTTTTTTTTTTATATATAAATGTTGATTGGGCCATAGATGCACACGGCTATGTCAATTGTTTCGATTGACAATGGAAGCAATTTATTAAATAATATATATATATATATATATATAACATAAATATTAAATATTAAATATATTACACTTATTTTTATATATATTAATATACTATATTAATTGGAAATAATTTCCAATTTCCATTCACTAAACCTTTTCAATGTTTGGAAACAATTTCCAAAAAAAAAAAAAAAAAACTTTTCTTTGCTTTCCTTGCAGAAACAATTTCCCTTTTCTTATTTCATTCCAAAAATAATTAAATTGGAAATAATTTTCCAATAAAATTTCAAAATCCTATTATTGACGTCTTCTTTTGCCGATCCGTTGCAAATGGTAACTTTGAGCTAAAGCTGATATGAATTTTGCTAAGCAGACGATGATATCAAGAAAATCTTCAGCTGATGTACTTGGTCAACATCGAAACTAGGAGCTGATGAGTTGTTACTCTCATATCGCGGCACAATTGGTACAGCACTACCGTTTCTAACTGCAAAGGACAAGCCATAGAGCAAGATTTTCTCCACGATTAGGTAGTCGACAACCACCCACAGCAAGCATAAAATGAGCAAGGAGTCCCAGAATGAAGAACCCAATAACAATCACATCAACTGAATTTCAATTCCTTTTTCTACATTTTCTATACAGCTTTCCATATGGTTTTGTTTATAGCTTTCTTTGAGGCTTTCCTTATTCCTTTAAATTACCAGCTTTCCATTTTCATGTTACTTTGATTTCAAATTCCAATACGTTTGTATTCGTTCATTGTTCAATTGAAATACACTGTTTTCAATCTAAATTAGCTTCTGCATACAATACTTCTGCTTTCTTGGACCCTTTCTATAGTAATTTGAAGGAACTTATGTCTTCTAAAAGGTCCAACTTGCACATTAATCTTTCCATCGGGCTATTTATGTTCATCGAAAGAGTAGCCGATCACTAGGTCTATCGACTTCCCTTTTTGTAAAGTAACATAAATTAGCATGCCTAGTGGGACCAAAGGTAGTTATTACATGCAATTGCTTTCATGACGCATTATGTCGAATTCTCCACAGCAATCCTTAGGACCTTCATCAAACTCCTCCGATTAGCCTTCATTTGGGCTTTACAGGGCATATTTGATCTTACAGTAACGACGTCCGGCAACGCCTAGGCTACCGTCCTTAAGCAATAGGGGACACAATCATCATCTCCTCCCCAGGTGTCCTAGTTGACGCCCATTTCTTTAACTGCCATACGACAGGCCATGGAGCAGTGTACAAGTGAACTCATTCAGAGCCTTATTCCTCAGTTCGCCATAGTGTTCTAACATCTACTTCAGAATGAGCTCCATAATTTTGAACAAAGGCAAAACAATCACCGGACACCACAGGTAGGTATATACCCTCCCATCTCATCCTTTGGTGCACCATCTTATGGGTCAATACAATTGTTGTGCCGGGAGCAACCTATGCCAATGCTCGGGGGCCGCCAAGGGAGTCTAAGTTAAATGCACTCGGCATGACTTCTACAAAACCTTTCCTAGAGAGAATCCCACCATATCCGATCGCGGGAGTCTAGGTGCCAATGGGGACACAGGTATTCTACGACTAGAATGCAATGCCTAATAGGAATATTTGTTCCTCATAGGAGGGCCACAGAGCTATGTTGCAGCTGTCCTTGTCGCGTATCCTGTCACTGCGACAACCTATCCAATACAAGGAGCAGGGTACCCTGACATGGCTCTATTCCTAGGACAGGGTTCTTGATCGACTGTGGTAAGTTTTCCCATGCAGAATCAGTAGCCAGTACCATCAGTCGATGCCAACTCAATGATGAAGGCATTATGTCGACAAGCAAAGGATCGGCCAGTGTATCGGAAGCCTTATCCCAAATGGGTGGATTCTATGGCCACACTACTGCAAGGATTTAAGTTGCCTGAGTTCTCCATATTCTCTGGAGAGGACAACAAGTCAACTATGGAACATATAGGGAGGTTCATTTCACAAATGTGGAGAATTTCAGAATAGTGACTGGCATAAATTGCAATTATTTTCTTTGTCCTTGACAGGGGCGGCATTTACTTGGTATACAAATCTAACACCTAGTTCTGTGTACTCATGGGTAGATATGGAATAGATTTTTCATAAGCGTTTCTTTAAACCAACACCTGAGATCTCCACAGCAGATCTCTTGGCAGTCAAGCAAAAATCATCTGAAGGTGTTGCAGAGATCATTGAGTGTTTTTGGCAAATTAAAGCCAAATGCACTACTCAATTATAAAAAATGGAGTGTGCAAGAATAGCCATCAGTAAAATGCATCTGCAACTCAAAGAGTGTCTTATCCTTCAGGACTTCTCTGACCTATCCCGTTTACTGTCTCAGGCCATTAGAATGGAGAAAATGATCAAGAAGAAAGAGAAGAGGAGATCCGTTAAGTTTTCTCAAGGACAAACTATGATATCGATGGTGGACAATGTTACAGATAATAAGGAGGAACAGTTGCTAGAAGTGATGGCGGCAGAACTAGTAAAAGGTACATCTTACACTTGTCCTTTTTTGAAATCTGACAAAGGGAAGGAGGATGCTTCTCCTACAAGGCCATTCACGTACATATTCAATGTATCAAAGGCTGAGCAAATCTTTAATTAGATGATCAAAGATAAACAGATTCATCTACCTTTCGGCCACAAGATTCTAGGGCTAAAGGAGTTGAATGGTGAGAAATACTGTAAGTAGCATAACTCATTTTCTCATAATACCAATAGCTATGTTGTTTTTAGGAATACAATACAAAAGGCTTTGCAAAAAGAAAGGTTGGGATTTGCTGATAAACGCGAGAAAATCTTAGTTGATATAAACCCGTTCCCAGCGACTAATATAAGTATAGTACAGACATGCAAAGAGGATGTGGAGTATAAGTTGGAAAATTTTTCCATCAAGGAGTAGTCCAAGACCTTTGAGGAGGAAAGAACAACGTTCCAAAGGCTGGACGATCGACCGTCAGTTTTCACTTGGCTTACAGTTCTGACCTTCGCGACTCATTTCCTGGGGAAAGATGAGAAGTTTACAGTATATGTACCTCATAAAGAGCTATTTTCCTAGGCCATTGTTCCTATCTTACAAAAATATAGTGTAACACCTTACTACATAGGCCCAACAGGGCCGGGGATGTCGCCCCGTTCAAAGGACAAGGGGTCTTTATAACTAGGTCACACAATCAAAATAATAGAACAAAAATAATACTTTAAACTTAAAATTTATTACAAACCAAGAATTCGAAATAAATCCATAAATAAAATTATCTACTCTCAACTCCTAAAGCATTACACAATAAATAACAGAAAAAAACTTCCAAGGCAGGCTACAACTAGCTATTCATCCCCACAGCAGGATCGATCTGAAATCATGGTAAAAAGGGTGATGAGATAAAAATCTCAGTAAGTCCATGTGTGGTTTGAGTATTCAGTGAAAACAGTTCGTGAATGCAAAGTGTAAAACTTTTGTAAGAGAAATACTGGCAAGCAATAAACAATAGTCAAAATCAATAGTGGTGTTTTGGCTTTTCCAACTATACATGTTCAATAAAATCAACCACTCAAAAAGGTGATCATGGGTTACCACACGTTGGGCCCCATAACCAGTTAGAATGCTACACTTTGTACAGATTGACAAAAAGTAGGTGATCGCCTACCGGGCAAGATACTCCTCCTTCTTTATACCCAAACAAAACCGGTTGTCCATTCTAGCAACACACAGTCACTTGACTGAAAACTGCTAGTTCGGACCGGCACGACCTGCTGGACTGGCATCTCATCTGGGAAGGACTCACCCCTCAGAGGTGGCCACCTACTGAGAGACTTACCCTAACCCTTCAAAGAGTAGTCCTAGCAATTCACCATTATTGAGTACTCAATGTAACTTATCCCACTTAGGGAAAAATGAAATAAACATAGGTCCACTTTAGAATGGCAATTAAGGATTTCCGAAGTTTGAGACAAAGTTGGTTTTAGAAAGAGTTTTAAGTTTGGGTAAAACTGATTATTAATTTTCAAATAATTTATTTGCTTGAAATGAGAAAGGAAATAATCCTCAATTGCCTTTACAGAAATGAGTGACCACGCACTCCACAATTGGCTTGCCATAGAACCATTTTGCATCAATCAGGTTTTATGCAGGAGCTTACCCGATCCTTAACTTGAGATAAAATAAAGGTCTTCAACAGCTGACCTAACCCCCGCCTAGGGTAAATATAAATCATAATCAAACTTAAGCCAAAATCCACTTTCACAAATAAAACTAGCTCAACTTACTACAACCATGATTCTAGTGTCCCAAGCTTTAAGGCCCGATAATAAATAAAAAGGGTTTATAAGCTAAGTCTAGTTTGATATTAAAGTGATTAGGGTTTTGGGAAATATGTACTATTAAGTTGAAGGTTTAAATCTTTCTAAAAATAAATTAGAGTTTATTTGATGAAGAGTCCTAGGTGGTATTAGGTAAAATAATGAATTATTAATAATTAATTGTTAGAAAATAATTGATAACTAAAATTAATTGCAAGTAAATTTTAATAGGTTTTGATTAAAAGATAATAATTGAAAGATAATAAATTTTAATGGTATTTATGAATACAAGACTCACAAAATTAATATTTTACTTATTATGATTATTTATATAAAAGGCTTTATTTAATATTATTATATATAATATCTATATATTTTATTTCTGTAATAAAAGCTATAATTTATTTGACTAAAATATCACTATTTTATGTAAAAGACCAAATCTATATTTTCTAGGGTTTTCGAGATCTACTAGCAAAAATTATAATATTAATCATTTTATTGATGAAATAAAACAACTAGATCATGATCATATTTCCACTTGCTAATCACAATCATGAACATACACTCCATGTCAATTCATCAAATCATCCAAATCATGAATAAAGGCATAGATCTAAATTTACCAAGACATGATCCACCCTCTACTAGCATTAACATACTCACGGCTTTAACAATTATACTTGAATATAAATCCTATTCACTAAAGGTGACATAATCTCTAAATGCTTGAACACAAATACCACTCATGACATGGAGACATGCACTAAACCCTAAAAACATCATACAATCAACCAAGACAATCAACTCATGCATCAATCCCATCTCCATCATATACACACATTTATTCATGATTCAATCTCAACTTATCACAATAATACATGCTCAAACCTCAAACATTATCCATCTCCTTTCAATATCACCTTAGAGACATGGATCTAGAATTTAAAAGGAGAGTTGAAGGGTCTTACATGATTGATGAGTACCTTGGAGGAGTTTCGAATGGATCTCAACTCCTAGGAGACTAGATCCAAGAGAGATGAAGAAAACATGGCCATGGTTGAAGTCACCATTTGGCCAAGAGAGAGAGAGCATTCGGCCAAGAGAGAGAGAGAGAGAGAGAGAGAGAGAGAGAGAGAGAGAAAAGAGAATAAGAGAGTCCATTAGTATAATTTTACACATATATGGATTAGTGAAGATGAAGTTGATTAAACAAGCTTACCTTGAAGGTGTTCTTGAGCCTTCACCAAAAATACTGGTTTCAATCCAAAGGAGAGAGTTGGATTTTGGAGTTTGATGTTAAAAGTGGTATGAATGGATTCACGGAAGTGAGTAGGTGAAATCTGGAATTTTTTTGAAGAAGATTGAAGTGGTTTGGAGGGGTATTATGCGTATGGATGCTAATAGGTGTTCTTGAAGGTTGAAGAGAATGGAGAGGATTTGATTGAGGCTGCCAAAATTCTGTGGGAAGGAAGTGGCAGAATTGTTTGAGGGGTTTTAGAAACTGAATTTCTGGTTTGATAGGAAAAGGAAAGGCTGGTTGTTTGAAATCCTAAAAGAATATTTTAGGAGATCAAATTTGGAAACAAAATATGGCAAGAAGATCTGTGATCAATGGAGAGTTTTTTTTTGGAAGCTGTAATGGCCGACTGTTGGCTAGGGATTCTGCTGGAATGAAAGCTATTTCAAGTAGCTTAATGGTGGCTGAAAAGAGGGAGTAAAATGGTGAAGGAAGGTCTGGTTGTTTAAGGGATGTTTTATGGAAGTTTACTAAATTAGGATTGTTGGAATTTTGGTCTTCAATCAATGCTTGATTGGAGTAATTGTTGGAGACATTTTAGGGGCAGCCATGACTGGTTTTTCGAGCAGAAGGTTGGTGAAGATAATGGAGTTCAGTTCATGGCTATTCAAGAGAAGTTTGAACAGAAAGATGAGGGAATTTCGGTCAGGGCTGAAAAAGGAAATAAAGCTGAAAAATTTTCTATACAGGATTTCGCAAGTTGCTGGAATTTTCTGGGCAGCTTTTGCTACCATTTTCTAGTTAGTTTGCAGAGGATTTGAAGGGAATTTTAGAGGTCTTTCAAGGCTGGTTTTCAGCCTTCTTTATGGAGGAAAAACGTGGCTATGGTGCTGTGAGGAACTGGAAGAAAATAGCTAGCTCACCTAAGCTGCGAATTTGCCCAGAAAATTTTCTGGTTTGGACAGTATTTGTGCAGTCCAAATTTGGCCATAAAATTTCATATTCCAAGTTGGTCAAGATGGCTATTTTCTAGCAGCATTTGGAAGGGAATGATGGCTGAAATTTTTGACACCTTGAATGTACAAGAAGCTAGAAAAATTCCAGGTTACTTCATGAAGAAAATGAACATAGCTAGAATGGGATTTTGGAGGTTCAACCAAAGAGTTTAATCTGTTGGGAACCTTCCCCAACTCCTACCCATTTTTAGTCCATAAGATCTTACACTTAAACAATTTTGAACCTTCAAAGCCACAGCACTTTACTGAAATTTTTTGGAATGAAATTGGCTAGAACAAATTGACCAACCTAATGAATTGAGAAGTAGGAAAAACTAAGGATCAAGAAGGGTATGAATTCCCTTGGGAATTTTTGTAGGGCACAAGAGTAGGATTAGGATACTCCTATCATGTCTCCCCTAGGACAACACCTCTACTCTTCTCTAAAGCACACAAGGCTGAAAATGCAACCTTCCCAAACAAAAATAAAACTTTATCATGCTAAAGCTCCAATGATGGAATTTGAACCCAAAACCTCATGAATTAATTTTAAAACTCTAACTACTAAACCACAACAACTCTTGTTCTTATTTTCTCTCCAAAATATTTTTCCTTTTTAATCCTCAAGCTATCTCCCTATTTTCACCTCAAGCAAAAATTACCATTTTGCCCTTCTTACTCAATAAACATAATTAAGCCCTCGAGACTATAAAACACAAATTCAAAGTACATAAAATTATATAAAAATATATTTAAACATGCAAATAAATTAGATATGCATCTCAACCCCCTTACTCTAAGGTTGGTTTCGACTGGGGTTTCACACATAGAAATGATGGGAACAAAAGAGACGGGCTCAGTAGAAACAGGTGCCTAAGAAATAGTTAAGCAAGTAGGTATGTACTTCTACAAGTCAGAACATGCTCAATATTCTCCCATCACAATTCCGAGCAAGGGCCAAGCAAGAAATGGTGGAGGAAGATTTTTATGCAATGGAAGAAGCTGTTATTGAGCTTATCGAGTTTAAAATGCCATCGGAAGGAATATTTTTCCCAATCCCATTGGTTGAACAATCCAATCGCCTAAAGCCATTATACATCAAGGTGCATATTAGCGGAAGACCTTTCTCTCAGGTTTTCATCAATGGAGGGGTTGTACTTAATGTAATTCCACTGGTAACCTTAAGGTGTTTAGGTAAGAATAAATACAATTTATTTCCTCCTGATATCCAAATGCTTAATTTCACCAGGGATGCAGCCAAGGCAAAAGAGGTCATCACTTTTGAGGTGGCCATTGAATCTAAAGTTAGTATGACTATTTTTTTTGTAATCACGACAAAACCGGCCTATTCTTTCTTATTAAGTAGGGATTGGATTCATGCGAACCATTGTGTTCCATAAACGCTTTACTAAACGATGCTGATTTGGGATAGAGAATGAGTGGAAAAGATACCAGCCAATCCCAATCCATTCTCAGCTGAAGTGCAAATGAACGAGGCCATGTTTTACCTCTCTACTTTTGACCCGAGCCATTACTCTAAGCTCACCATGGCTCATAATCAGATTACAGTGGAAAGGTTGGAAGGTCAATGTTTGAAAACAGAGGATCCTGACATTCGACATGCACGTAGTTTTATCGCCCAGGACTCGCTAATAGAAGTAGATATCGAGTCCCCTAGGGAAAATAGAATTACAAAGGTAAGCTTGTGCTTAACACTTGATCAGCGGAATGCCTTAACAGTCCTGATTCAAAGGTACAAAGATTGTTTCGCATGGGATTATCATGAAATACCAGGACTGGACAGAGGCATTGTGGAGCATTACTTACTAATTAAGGAATGTTTTAAGCCCCATAAGTAGCCTACCAGGTGTTTTAATCCCACTCTCCTACTTAGGATCAAAGAAGAAATTGAGAGGTTACTTGGGTGTCATTTCATCCATACCTGCTAGTATGCGGACTGGGTGTCCAATATTGTGCCCGTTATCAAGAAAAACGGCTAGCTGTGGGTTTGCGTTAATTTTAGAAATCTGAATTTAGCCACATCGAAGGATGAATACACCATGCCGATGGGCAATATGTTAGTTGACTTAGTTACGGGAAACCAATTTCTGAGCTTCATGGACAGATACTCTAGGTACAACCAAATATTCATAGTCGAAGAGGATACCAGGAAGACAGCCTTCCAATGTCCGAGTTCTATCGGTTTATTTGATGGTTAGTTATGCCCTTCAGTTTGAAGAATGCTGGAGCTACTTTCCCGAGAGCCATGAACCTCATTTTCCATAATCTTATCGACAAGACCATGAAAGTTTACATTGATGATTTAGTTGTTAAATCACCCACTTTTGCACAACACCTATAATGGTTAGAGCAGGCTTTTCTTCAAATGCACAAGCACGGACATTAAATCAACCCTGCCAAATGTGCTTTTGGAGTTTTAGCCAAAAATTTCCTCAGGTTCCTAGTGCATCAAAGAGAGATTGAAGTGGACCAAAAAAAAGTAAAGGATATTCTACAAAAAAAGAGCTCCAAAGTTTTTTAGGGAAGATTAACTTCTTACGACTATTTCTAGCAAATGTTGTAGGTAAGCAAAAGGTGATCTCTTCTTTACTCCATTTAAAGTCGTCTCTATATTTCATCTGGAAACTGAAGCATCAGATGACCTTTTCGCAAATCAAAAGGGCTTTGTCACAACCACCTTCCTTGATGTTGCCAGGTGATAAGGTGCACTTGAAGTTATACATTTCGGCGGATCAGGAAGTTATCGGCTGTCTGCTAGCTCAAGACGATACCCAAGGGGTTGAAAGAGCAGTGTATTACCTCAGTTGGAACTTGACAGATACCGAGACCAGGTATTCTCCTGTTGAGAAACTATCCTACCTTTATATTATGCATGCGTGAAACTAGAGCATTATCTGCTACCTAAGGAAGTGCAAGTCTTGTGCAAAATTAACCTCGTAAAATACCTGCTAAATCGCCCCTTGCTGAAAGAACGATTAATGAAATGCGCTATTAAGTTATTACTTACCATTGAGAGCGACCAAAGGGCAAGCCATAGCTAATTTCTTGGCTGAACATCCATGCTTAGAAGTACCCAATCCTGAAAAACAAGAGGCATAGGGGTATATCTCATACAAACCATGGATGTTGCAGTTTGATAGATCTAGCACCCAGTATAAGGCAGGTGCCGATTTGATCATTAAAGCCTCTTGCGGATGACAAGGAAGAATTTTGTTTGAGTTAAGAAAAAGTTCTTCGAATAACCAGGCGGAATATGATACCCTCATTTTGGTAGTTCGAATCATAAAAGCTTTGGATGCACGAGTGGTAAATATAACAGGGGATTTTCAAATTGTCATTCGACAGATTTCAGGTAAGTACAAATACACTAACCTTATGTTGTCAGATAAGCTACAGGAAGTGAAGGCATTACTGCAATACTTCTCGAAAGTTATTTTGACTCATGTTCCTTGAGTTGAGAACCAGAGGACAAATGACTTAGCTCAAATAGATAGAGGTTTCAAGATAAGAGCCGGGTTGGTAATGTGTTAGCAAATATCAAGAGAAGAACATGAAGAGGACTAGCGTTCTAATATCGTTTCATACTTACAGAAGCCTACGGGTCAGGTTTCACGAGAGCTAAAACATAAGGCATTGAACTTTGTGCTAATTAGGAATGATCTATTTAGAAGAAGCCATTCTAGAGTTTTGTTGAAATGCTTGTTAAAGTAAAAAGCAGCACAAGCGTTAGCCGAGGTGTATGAGGGCCTATGCGGCGCTTATCAGGCAGGTCCTAAGCTAAAATGGACACTGCAATGTCATGGGTTTTATTGGCCTTTTATGAATATAGACTGCGTAACCTATGCAGCTGGATGTGAGCTATGCTAGAAGTATGGCCCTTTGATTCATGTGCCCTCCGTGGACTTACATCCTATCAATCAAGCCATGGTCGTTCAGGGGCTGGACTCTAGATGTTATCGGTAAGATTTTCCCGTCATCAACTAATGGCACATCTTTATTTTAGTGGCAACTGATTATTTCACCAAGTGGGTAAAGACACAGGTATTGATTAGAGTAACCCAGTCTGCCATTATCACCTTCCTTTCACAGAATATCCTTTTCCGATTCATCAAACCCGAAACCATAATGGCTGACTAAGGAACTATGTTCACGGGAGATAAGGTACGTAACTTTTTAACTCAATTTAAAGTTAAATTATTATATTCATCTCTGTACTAAACTGATGTACTCGAATTTGGGTATAAAAATCATACAAAAACTAAGCACATTTCCAATCAAGTTTAAATTAAAACGTTAATCCCAAATTACACATATGAACAAGCATACTCATCATTAACATAGCATAGGGTTCAAACGAGTGTCGATCCTCAAGGAACAAGTATGCATTAATCCTCTTTCTTTCATTGTTTAACCGACTCAATAAAGTGAAAAAGAAATAAAATAAAATAAAAATATATACATGTCAAGGATGGAGAAGTATGTAACTTAAATCATTATTTCAACAAACATGATCTCAAAGTACCTAATCATTATCATAACTCATTATTCTCTTGGCATCATGAATGAATAATATAGACTCGCTTTTTTTCCAATCCATGAAATCACTATCTTCTAGATAAATTAGCATCACATTCCTGTCTCAACTAATTCACCTAAAAGATGCATTAAACACAATTCTTGATTAAATTTTCATTCCTGGCAAACTTAAAACATGAAATTAACTAATGAATCCACTCCTGAAAAATATCAATTAACCTTTAATTACCAGTTCGTAGCAATTAACCTCTTTTCCAAGCAAGTTAAGAGATAACAAATATGAAACTAATGAATTGAAACCACTCTCAACCCATTTTCCAAGCAAGTTAATGGAAAGAAACAACCAATTAATCTCGTAATCAACCTAAGCAATTAAATACCAAGAAGAACAATCAATTAATCAAAATGTCAAATAACTCTAAAAAACATGAGTATCTAAAACAATGTCAAATTATAATAAAACAATTAACATATCATTGTTAAAAAAAAAAGAAAATAAAGTAAAAGAAAGCACTCATAGACAAGCCTCCTTCTTCTTCCTTTGAAGACCTTCTTGCACAACCCTCCTTGAATTAAAGTATTTCCCATTTGCTTTGAGTGATTTTCTATAATGATCTATGAATTCTCTCATTTTCTCTTATGTTTTTCATCTATTTATAGGCTTAGGAAGTGCCTAAACTCGTTAGTGTAATGTTCTTGGCCGGGTAGAAGTAGGAAGATACTAAAACTCCACAGATTACCAAAAACCTCATACAAAAATCAAAGCTCCGTCTTTTCCTCAGAGCACAGCTAGCGCCACCTTGTCTACTAGAGCCGGCGCCGGTTGTGTTCTGTCTCTTCCATTGTTCGCCGATTTTTCCTTAATTTCCACGCACTGTTGTCCAGAATGCAGCTAGCGCCGCCTTAGCTACTGGAGCCGGTGTCGGCTTAGTTCTGTTCCGATCCTGTTTCAACAAATTTTTGTTGCTTCGAAGTTCGTGTCATCAACACATGGCCGGTGCCGGTTCCTCTGTCCTGGCCTGTGCCGCCTTGGTTCTGTTTTGCGACATTTTTGCTTTGTTTTACCCTTAAAATTTGAAATAATAAACAAAATACCATTCCAAGGGTAAAATCTCAAATATGAAGGAATATAGCTAGTTATCGAATAGAATGTATCACAAAAGAGCCTCAAATAACTAGGAAAAACATGACTAATTTATCCCCTATCATATTCCCCCATACTTAGCTCTTTACTTGTCCTCAAGTAAAGTACCAAAGACAAGTAAGAAAACACAAGGTTTCATCAATCACTCAATCTATTTCAAAATAATATCTTCAATGCTTGTTTCATTTAAGAACATAAAACACATGCTACTATATCTTTCAAAACAAATGCAAGGCTTGTGTAAGTAAATAATGGCTTAGTAGAACCATCTTAATACTTAACAATATTCTCAAACCATTGGAAAGAATTTAGTTCAAAAAGAATATGCATTCCATAAGCTTACTTTTCATACACTCTCTCCACTAATCCGAGACATATCATGATTCTACTTAGGTCAAGTAGGACTTTTAAACTTGTAATGTAAGGCTAAAGGCTTGTAATATAGCTTGTCAAACGAAGGATATAGGAGAATCAAATATCAAAGAAGCGAGAGTCCACATGAAAAGGATAAACAAAATGTATCAATAACTTCGAACTCTTCGTACTCTCCTATTCCCACAAATAAATCAAAACCCATAACCTTATTTAACAATTACAATGCAACTCAACCAAATCTTTTCATTTTCACTCTTTTTCTTTTATTTTTCTTATCTTTTCACTTCCTTTATCAACTCTTCTCAATTTTTCATGAGATCAATCAAATTTTCAGCATTGGTTTCAAGAACTTGATATGAACTCGACTTTTACAGCTCAATCACCATTCCTTTTGTGATCTTTCTTATCTTTCTCTCTCAATTTTCTTTTCTTTCTTTCGCTCATCTTTTATTTTTCACTACTGCTGTTCTTTTCTTTCTCAGTTTCTCTCTTTCTTCTCTTTCTTTTAGCAGCTTTCTATTTTTCTTTCTTGTTTTCAATCTCTCTTTTCTCTTTCTTCTGTTACTTTTAGCAGCTTTCTGTTTTTCTTTCTAGCTTAACACAACTATTGATATATGACTGAAAGTAACAAATCATGATCTTTCTCCATTTTATTCTCCCTCAACATTCTCATTCATATACTTTCGTCCATCAAGAGCATAAAGATTTGAAAATTATTCAAA
Source organism: Voacanga thouarsii (assembly GCA_026120185.1). Classification (NCBI taxonomy): domain Eukaryota; kingdom Viridiplantae; phylum Streptophyta; class Magnoliopsida; order Gentianales; family Apocynaceae; genus Voacanga; species Voacanga thouarsii. Next base: position 1,759,995 of record JANUWF010003397.1, read on the forward strand.
CTCTCAGAAATAAGCAATGGACAATGTATGATAACAAGTTTTAAAGAAAGGAATAAACAATTTATGCTCAAAATAGGCACTAGGGATAATATAAAAATAGGTAAGCTTGAAAAGCTCAAACTATCCAAAGAAGTCCTATTACTGTCATCCCTAAGTTAAATTAGGACTATCTTTCTTATTTCGCCTCGAGAGATATTTATGTAAGTTCTAAAATGCTCCATGAATTTTAGAATAAAAACAGGTTTAAGAACAATGTAAATCATTTGATCAAGAACTACTTAGTTCAAGTGTGTGCATAAAGTCATGCATAAGCCATAAATGATATAGAACATATGCTCTATAACCCATCATAAAGACATGAATTAAAAATACCGCTTGAAATCTCAAAGAAAATCAAAAAAAATTTTAAAACTTTTGCTCACAAAAAGGATAAAGTATATGCATAGAAGAATTTTCAATCAAATCACTCCCCCACACTTAAACTGGACATTGTCCTCAATGGCCAACTAAATCAAACAAGGAATAAACAATGCCAAGGGACCAAAAATATAAAGGAGAAGAGATAAGAAAGACAATACGTCCATATATTGTGCAATATGCTATACAGGAGCTGAATTCTTGAAGAACGAGGCATTGGCAAAGTACCTAAAAATGGAAAATACAAAAGAGCACACCAAAGCATAAAAATTATAAAAGAAAAATAAATAAAAAATAAAAGAAAGAAAAGAGTACAAACGAAGAAAAAAAAACTAACTAGAAAATACATTAAAAGATAAAGGAAAAACAAGAGTGATTGAGAAAGTGTGGACAATAATCATTAGTCCTCCTCCTCCTCCTCCTCCTCCTCATTATCATCATCAACATCATCAGTCGGTGTGGAAGTTTTCTCACCCCCATGTTGCTCGAAAGAATGCTGCCTCCATTAAGCCAATTGCTACTCCATAGTAGCTTGCCGTCTCGTCATGTCATCCATGCATCCCTGCAAGCATAGGAGCATCTCCATTTACTGGGCTAACTATCCCAGCACGGTAGTCTTAAAGTTAGTCTGGGGTTGGGACTGAGAACTGCTAGCTCGTGCACGTACCGGTGGTGGTGGTTGCTCCTCCTCTACAGTGGGTGGCCTAACCTGACCGGGATGTCTAACCTTAAAGGGGGTTAGCCACTTTTTCAACTCCTGACTGTACTTGTGCTCGCAACTCATCAGAGTTTGTTTTGTAACCATACCGTGCTCAGTGGTAGCCTCCATCAGTTCTCTCTCAATACTAACACCAAAGTCTTTTAGAATTTTCATTATAACCAGAGGGAAGACGAAGGCTTTTGTGGAGAGATGATGATGAACCACATCCCTAATGGATTGTATAATCAAAGGCACAAGAGGGATAGGCCGAGTCTTCATCATCCGTTGCAAAATGTAGGTGTCAATAAATCGAGTCTCATTAAAACCATTGGCACGGGATACAATATTGAACCCAAACATATAAACTAGAGCTCTAAAGTTGGCAGCAAGATCATTATTTAAATAGAAACTGCTAGCTTGGAAGGCATTATGCTTATACAACCCTAGAGTGGCTCGAGTTCCACTGGCATCCCAATTCGGGTCAGAAATAATTTTTTTATTGTTCACGTCTATCCCTAGCCAAGAATCATCATCAAACACCTAGAGGAGATTAGCTAATTGATTTTGGGTGATGACAATGGGGATTCCTTTCACTCTCATTTCAATATGGGAAAGGTGTTTATTGCCCTTGTCAAGCATATTAGCATAGAATTCCTTGATGAGCACTGGACAATACTTCCCTTTCAACTGCACTATCAAACCCCATCCTAGCCTCCTAAACGTCATTCCTAGTTTAAGGGAACGGTCTAGGGTAGGTGCGAAAGTACGCTCTACAATGATTTTGTTAGAGGCTCTCCTATTGTAACATTCCTCACAAGAGGGATTGATAAACTCAGTTGGTCTAAGGAATAAAGGATCGATGGATGAAGGGGTTGAGGAAGAGGAAGCTCTTGCCCTTTTAGAGGAATGACCCCGTGCTCTAGACATTTTATCAAGAAGTAGTGAAAATAGGACGAAAGAACAAATGAGCTCAAAGACTTAAAACGGGGTGTAGCTACCCTTGGTGAACACAATCCTCAACGCTCACTCAACCCTCAACTAATCTCCCAACCACAAAGCCCAAACTCCTTCAATGTATATCATACTCCAATCAATTCAATCCCCTCCAATCAATATAACATAACTTGCAATAATACATGTTAAGCTCACTGTAAAGAATAAATGTGTTGAATATCCCCAATGCATTCAAGTATACATGATTGTGTGAATGAAGGCATTATCATGGCATTACGTGAAAACCAATTCAAGTTCCTTATGTAACAATTATTCAACCAACATAAATAACTACAATTCTAACCTTAGATATAGGCATGAAGTTTCTAATGATCATGTGCATGAATCAAGTATCCAAGAACCATTAACTCCTAATCTATCCAAAATCATGAAGCTCAAGGAGTAATGCACAATTCAAGATAACAAAAACAATCCCAATTTTTGGCCAAAATTGTCCCTAACATTAGAAAAAGTCATCTACACCATTTTAACCATGAGAAATGAATAAAAATCATACCTTTATGCTCGTGTATGCATGGGTAAGCAAAAGATTTAAGCTTTTTGTAGAAATCTAAGCTCGTTACTTGTAGATTGAAGGTGAGTTTGTTGGGCAAAAATGAAAGATTTTAAGATTTTGATCCGTAGGATCAACAAAAGAGAGGTGGATAAATGTTATAGAAGTGATTAGGAGGAGAAAAATCAAATTTTAGGAGGTTGGGGAGGTGAAGCCGGCGCAAGTTAGAGAGAATTTTAGAAGGAGTTGGAGATTTTGAAAGAAAAGTGGCCAAAATGGCCTATATGTTGCGCCTTACCTGATAGGAATCGGTGCCGGTCCTAGCCCTAGCCGGTGCCGGTTGCATTCTGTCTGGTTTTCAACCTTTTTTTAAATCAATAAAAATGATGAACACACAATAATGATGAAAAATACATTCTAATTCATGAAAAACAATCAATCAAAATGACAGAAGTAAAAATTGTCTCAATCACAAAACTGAAAGTAAAGTAAACGAAAAAAAAAATGGCTTTAATGCTTTCTATGGTTTTGATCCCGTGGATTTTCCTCAGTGTTTCCTGGCAATGTCCTGATTTGACGATCCCCCAGTAATTTAGACAGTTGACCAATTTAGTTTTCCAAGTTGTGCATGGAGGCCTCTAGGTTTTTTGTTGTAACATCGACCCCTTGGGACTTAATATCCGTTGTACTTACCAATTGGCTAATCAATTCCAATGGTGGCTTTGAAAGTGTTGCATTATTGTTCATGGGGTTTTGGTTCCTTTAATTTCCTCCAAAATTGAAAGAGCCATGCCTAGGTTGATTTCCATTGCTCCATGAGAAATTATGGTGATTTCTCCAACTAGGATTATAGGTAGACCTATAAGAGTTGTTACCTAGCGGGACATTGCCTGCAAAGGCTGCTTGTTCTGGGGTTTCTTGGAGTGAACCCATGTTTTGGCATTCATGATTTGGATGTCCCTCTCCATAGAAATCACAACTCACATTCAATACCTGGCCTTGAGGCATCACTATTTGTTCCATCTTCTGAGTTAAGGCGTCCACCTTAGCTTCCAATACTGCCACAGCATCCACTTTGTGTACTCCTTGCACTCGAGCTCTAGACATTATACTTCCCCAAGAATAGTTATTAGAAGCTAGATTTTCAATAAGATCAAATACCTATTCCGGGGTCTTATGATTGATGGTACCCCCTGTAGAAGAGTCCACCACCTGACGTGTTGTGAACGTAAGGCCATTCAAAAAGATGAGCATCTGCATTCCTAGCTCAAATTCGTGGTGTGGGCATTTTCTCAACATCTCATTGAATCTCTCTCAACTTTCATATAAGGGCTCAGAATCTAATTATTGGAAGGCAAATATCTTGTTCCTAAGTTTGGCTGTCCTAGCTATAGGGAAATATTTGGCCAGAAATTTTTCAGCTAAGCCATTCCAAGTAGTGATGGAACCTGTAGGTAAAGACTTTAACCATAATTTGGCTCTATCCCTTAAAGAAAAAGGAAAAAGTCTTAATTTTATGGCATTCTTAGAAACACCATTCATCTTAAAAGTATCAAAAATCTCAAGGAAACTAGCCAAATGAGCATTGGGATCTTCTTCCAGTAGACCATCAAATTGAACCTTGTTCTGAACCATTTGGATAATATTGGGCTTTATTTCAAAATTATTTGCATCCACCCTAGGCCTAGTGATACTCAAGCCTGTGCCCGAGATTGCAGGTTTCACAAAGTCATCCATAACCCTTCTATTCTCAACATTGTTATTTTGAGCACCATCTATTTCAATGATCAAGTTCCTTTAGATTGTCCGAAGGATCTTTGATAGTGTTCTTTTGATTTCAGGGTCAAAATCGACTATCTCACCTTCCGATTTTCGGGTCATGTACCAAGGAGAACACTTAAAAAAAAAAAAAAAACAAAGAAGCAAGTTAGATACAGAATTTGTAATTAAAATAAGATTAAAATATTACAAAGTTAGTTAATAGAACATAGTCAAAGTTAGTAGGTTAGATTACAATGGTATACACAAATGCACAAAATACAAAAGATAGCACCTTTATACGAAAAGAACAATTGTACATATTTACATGGTTAAATCAACAAAGTCCAAGCTTTCATGATATTTTTCCCCTGCAACTGTAATACCCCACCCAAAACCACCTTTGACTATGGGGAAAAAGTCATGCATTGCATGGCATTTCGCATTTCACGTGTTATCTTAGAAATTATTCTTGCATGGGTGCATGTGATTTTCAAAGTTGCTTTTGCATTTGATTTATTTGGGGAGAAATAATTGTGTTGTTTAAGAGTTGGTTATGTGAAGTTTAGTCGAGAAGATGGAAGGATCAGAATTAGGGTGGAAAGAATTTCTTAGAGAAATATTAGCATTGGAGTTGGTTTGGAATAGTAGGGAGGTTAGTGATTTCCCTTGGTGACCCGAGTTCGAATCTTACCTTTTTCGAATCTTAGTTTCTTTTCAAAAATTCTTTCCCTAGACTTCTACATGTCTTGGCCGAAAAAGACCTAGCCATTCTAGAGAAATTTCAGCGCCATTATTCTAAGGAAATAAGTCTCTATAGTTATTTCCTAAATTCAAGGATTTTTTATATGAACAAAGACTACCTTTATTTTCAAGCCTTTGTTCTCTTGGATTTTAGAAAAACCCTAGCTGAAAAATTAAAATTCCAACTTGATTTCAACTTATTAGATTTGGTAATGGATAGTTGGAATTAAAGAGTTGTTCTCCTAGTTGGAAACCTTCTTGATATTGAACTTAGAACCTTAGCTAAAAATCTGAAAAATTTTCCAGCTAGTGCTGCCACTTTTTGAGGGAATTTTAGCTCAACTCAAACTCTTCCAACACTAGGAAATCTTATCCAAAATCCCTTAGAAAATCATATTTTATCTTAATCCTACTTCAACTAGGTTTTTCTTCCTTTTTCTAGCAGAATTTCGGCAGCCTTGTGCAAGCACAAGCTGTCCGAAAATCCAACACTTTTAAGTGCAATCCAACTCTTCAAACCTTAGCTCAAATCACCTAAAACATCTTCCATCAATTCAGATTATTTTTGCTGCACAAAATCAGATTTTATTCACAAAAAAACTCCAGAATTTCGGCCAACTTTTGCCCAGAATTTTTGACAACTTCCTATCAGAAATTTCGGTCAGATTGTACTCCTACTCAAACGAAATTTCTGCACACCAAAACCTACCAAAATCCTCAGCAAATTAAGCCAATTTCCAGCACAAAAAACCCCCACCCTTTTCTCTGTAAATCGCGGCAGAACAATAGCTACAAATGTCTAGAATTTCTTCCCCTCTGTTCAAAAAATTTTCGCACAGCAAATCACTGCATGAGCACAGAATTTTAGTTCTCAAAACCTACTCAAACTTTTCCTTGTTGTGGCCAAAAATTCTGAACACATACAGCCCTTTACTTGAGCTATATTTCGGCCAGCATAAGGTAGCAAATTGTAGAATATTTTCTTCTCATAAACCCTCCCAAATTCGACAGCAATAAGGTGAATAGCAAGCTACAATTTTCGCCCTTGCTGTCCGAGAAACCTAAAGCCATTAGGCGTCTTTCTAAACACCACCATCTAACCCTAAACCAATCTTCTCTAACCCTAAAACTCAGTAGCCGACTACCCTCTCCATTCTACATCAAAAATTTCAGCAAGAACCTCTCTACAATTTTCGAAAATCACAAGTACAACTCCTAGCAAGAAACCGATCACCCTCTAAAGTAAGCAAAAACCATCTCAACCTCTTGATTCCTTTCTTCCATCAATTCTTCTCCTTTTCTTCCCTTGAATCATGCCACTTAAAGGCTGATTTCATCATTTTTACTTATTTTCGGTCATAAGGAAGAAAAGAAGGTAGCTTGTCTCTTCCAATCAAGCGAACTCGAGACGGTCACCATAGGAGCATCAAAATCTTGCTATCCCGGTTGTTGCAAGGTAAGAGGATACTTACCCTTGATGTTGAAACAAAAGTTTAATGTGGTTGATGAGGTCCAATAGCATAATAAATGGGTAGATTGAGTCAAGCAATTAACTAAGCCTATTCGATGGATAGCTATGCCATGTTTTATTATGGTGACGATGAATATGAGTTGTGACGGTCAAGTCAAGACCTTTTTGATATAATATTCCTGTCTTTGGGGATTGGATAATTTATTTGGAATTAGATAGTGGATTGCGATTTGTTATGGGAATAAATAAGTTTAGAGCGTGTTTGAATCAATTGAGACCCTGATCATGATGTTATATGGTTTTAGATCAAGAGGATAATTGAGGAAAGCCAGCTGTGATTTTATCTCATTTGTCTGAGGCATATCAAGTAAGTCCTTGCATAAACTCTTTTGTTAAATGTGGTGATGGCAAGTCTATGTTGTGAAGCTTTGTAAAGCTATTGTTAAACTATGGTTGCTTGGGTTGTAAACATAGATATTTATTCTTTAAAAGGTTTTGTAAAAAATAACGATATTATCAAAAAAACTATTCTTTTATTTAAACTTTTAGAAAACCCTTTTAAGAAAACCACATTTTACAAAGCCAAGGTATGGAAATATTTGGAATCAGGAATTGACGGATATATTCGTTGAGTACTCAATAGGGGTAGGCTAACAATACTAGTCTTGGAGGATTAGAGTAAGTCTTCTGGCAGGAGGCCACCTCCAGAAGATGAGCTCTGCTTGAAAAGGCGACAGTGTTGGTTGGTCAGGCCGTCTGAGCTAGCATGTGTACCTGGTAAGGTACTATTTATTTTTCCGGCATGGACACCCGGATGGTTTTGTTGGGTGTAGAGAATGAGGAGTATCTCACCCGGTGAGCTATACACTCACCTTGATCAAAAACACCCAACGTGTGGTAATCTGGTCCCGGTAAGGTGCACAAAGGTGGTGCCTTGTCCTCATGGAGCCCAACGTGTGGTGACATAACTGTTTATCTGAGTGGATGATTTGTTTTGTGTAAAGCGTGATTATGAGAAAAACCCACTCCTTGCGAAAAGAGATTATTTATGACTTGCCAAATATTTCTACAAATGTTTTACACTATGCATCACGTACTGTTTAAAACACCATGTGCACACACAGGACTTACTGAAATTTATTCTCACACTATTTTATATCATGTTTTTAGGAGGTAGATTGTGCTAAGCCAACGGGGCATTGATAGTTGAAGCTTTTGTTATTTTTCCCATTTTTGTTTCAGGAGACATTTGTTGTGTACGCTTTTGAACGATATTTGTTCATTCCGTATTCGCTCTAATTTGAGCCTGATGTAATAGGAGTTCTTCTCTATTTATCTAAGTTGATTCTTTTGGGGTTGCCTTTACATTTATACCTCGTTTTAAAGACCCCTTGTCCTACAGGACGCGGCGACATCCCCGCCCTTTTAGGGTACGTAGTAGTGGGGTGTTACAGCAACGGCGCCAAAAACTTGATGTGTCCGAATTTGGTTTTAAAAATCATACAAAAAATAAGTACATTCCCATTCAAGTTTAAATTAAAACATTAACCCCAAATTACACATATGAGCAAGCATACTCATCATTAACATAGTATAGGGTTCAAACGAGTGTCGATCCTCAAGGAACAAGTATGCATTAATCCCATTTCTTTCATTGTTTAACCGACTCAATAAAGTGAAAAAGAAATAAAAGAAAATAAAAATATATACATGTCAAGGATGGAGAAGTATGTAACTCAAACCATTATTTCGACAAACATGATCTTAAAGTACCAAATCATTATCATAACTCATTATTCTCTTGGCATCATGAAGGATTAATATAGACTCACTTCTTTTCTAATCCATGAAATCACTACCTTCTAGATAAATTAGCATCACATTCCTGTCTCAACTAATTCACCTAAAAGATGCATTAAACACAATTCTTGATTAAATTTTCATTCCTGACAAACTTAAAACATGAAATTAACCAATGAATCCATTCATAGCAAACACCAATTAACTTTAATTACCAGTTCGTAGCAATTAACCTCTTTTCCAAGCAAGTTAAGAGATAACAAATATGAAACTAATGAATTGAAACCACTATCAACCCCTTTTCCAAGCAAGTTAATGGAAAGAAACAACCAGTTAATCTCGTAATCAACCCAAGTAATTAAATACCAAGAAGAACAATCAATTAATCAAAATGTCAAAAAACTCAAAAAATCATGAATATCTAAAACAATGTCAAATTACAATAAAAAAAATTAATACATCATTATTCAAGAAAAAGAAAACAAAGTAAAAGAAAGCACTCATAGATAAGCCTCATTCTTCTTCCTTTGAAGACTTTCTTGCACAACCCTCTTTGAATTGAAGAATTCCTCCTTTGCTTTGAGCAATTTTCTATGATGATCTATGAATTCTCTCATTTTCTCTTGTGTTTTCCATCTATTTATAGGCTTAGAAAGTGCCTAAACTCATTGGTGTAATGTTCTCGGCCGAGTAAAAGTAGTAAGATACTAAAACTCCATAGATTACCAAAAATCGCGTACAAAAATTAAAGCTCCGTCTTTTCCTCAGAGCACAACCAGCACCGCTTTGGCTATTGGAGCCAGCGCCGGTTGTGTTCTGTCTCTTCCGTTGTTCGCCGATTTTTCCTTGATTTTCAACGCACTGTTGTCCAGAATGCAGCCGGCGCCGGTTTGATTCTATTCCGGTCCTGTTTCAACAATTTTTATTGCTTTGAAATTCGTGTCATCAGCACATGGCCGGCGCCGATTCCTCTGTCCTGGCCGGTGCCGCCTTGGTTCTATTTTGTGACGTTTTTACTTTGTTTTACCCCTAAAATCTAAAATAATGAACAAAATACATTTCCAAGGGTAAAATCTCAAATATGAAGGAATATAACTAGTTATCAAACAGAATGTATCACAAAGAGCCTCAAATAACTAGGAAAAACATAACTAATTTAGCCCCTATCACACGTACAGGATAATAGTCAAGCTAAAGCTACAAAGAAGACCTTGATCAACATGATTCGTAAGTCATTGGAGGATAAACACAGAAGGTTGCACGAAACACCTCAAAAGGTTCTGTGGGCATATCAGAATGCTTTCAAGACCGCTACAGTTTTCACGCCATTTAGGCTAACATATGGACAAAACGCAATGCTACCCTCTATGTTATCACTATGGTGGGCCCGAGTAGCTTACTAACGCTATTTATCGATTGAGGACAATAAACTAGCTCTAGCTATGAGTTTGGACCAAGTCGAAAAGGACGATGGATAGCATTAAAGAACATCAAAAGGCACAAAGATAAGGTAGCAAGAGCCTACAATTGGAAAGTGCGGGGAAAGATTTTTCAAGTAGGAGACATAGTTTGGAAAACTGTACTACTAGTTGTACCAAAAGACCGACACTATGGTAAGTGGTCTACTTTATTGGAAGGACCTTTTCTTATTACACTTGTTTTCGATGGAGGTGCTTATCGACTAATGACACCTAATGGGAAGGAATTAAGTAATGCCATAAATAGTAAATATTTGAAAAAGCTTTATCCTACATTCTAGGATAGAACTTTGGTAGGAGAAGAGTAAATAAAATAAAATAAAAAGAGGAGAAGAGAGAAAGACAATAGTAGCAAAAAAATATGTTTGCATTCATAAGAAACGGCTTATCACAAACAAGACCCGATCAGATGGTTGCTATATTTGAGGGGGAAAAAAAGAAAAAAAAAATGAAGTTAATCCTCTTCAAAGGAGTATGAGGCGTCTCGATTGGCTAGGCGAAAGGAATTATGGTAAGCCGATCCAGATCCTATTTAGGCAAAATAGTCGTTGTTGAGGTTCCTTTCTCTTCTTTTGCCTGGATGGTCAGTTCTTCCTAGGCTATTTCTGGGTTAACGGCCGTTTCTTCCATTGAAAGCGGACGAGTTTTGGCATCCCTAGTTTGAGTACCCAAGAAACTAGCCTCATTGGGACGATGGAATATGGTTAGCCAAGTCAGATTGAAAACTGTCCCACGAAGACTGCATGTCAGTAAGCAGTTTGTCCGAATGCTGCAATTCTATTTGGAGTAGTTCTTCCTTTGCTTTAGCATGAGCCATTCATCTAAGAATTTAGCCACTGACACTTCTGCAAATGAAGCCGTTTGCTGACAGACGCCCTCGGCCTCAAGTTTTTCATCTAGAGCCCATCTTTCGGAATCTAGTTCTGCCTGGAGTTCCCGTAGTTGTTTCTCAAGCCCTTTAATACTTTCAACTCTTTCAGAAATCTCAGCTCAAAGGACACTTAGACGGGCAGAGGCTTCCTCATAATGCGACTGTAGAAAAGCCTCCAGTTCATAGAGTGCTCCCAAAGCTTGGAGTTGACGTGAAGTTTCGTCTCTTTTGTTTTAGGTATCAGAGAAGAAGTATTAGATGAACCTCAAGTGCCCCAGGTAATTAGCTGACAGGTGCTTCAACTCAATAGGGATATCAGAATTGGCTAATTTCGCAAGTAGCAGGAGGGCTTGATTGATTTCATCCTAGGAGGATCAGTTGGTCGGTAGGATGGCCCCAACTAAGCTACACAGAAGCTCTAGCGTAGCAGCCTTAATTGTTATTTGCTGAGAGGGGGTAGGTTCCTTAGGAGGATCCACTGAAGGGAGCTCAGAGGCCATTTTTGCAGGGGTCGAAATAAGTTTGTTAACTGCCACATGCTCTGAGGGGGGAATTTCAAGCATTCGGGCAACAACCAACGAATGTGAGATAGCTGAAGTGCTTTCCTCAGCCGTTGTTATTTTTGCAAGCAACAAGTGGGGTATGGCTGCTGATGATTCAGATGAGGAGTTGGATATAACCAACTGACTAGTTTTCTATTTCTGCAAAGGAAGGAAGTATGAGGTCAGCTTTGAGTCAAGGATTGAAGAATATCGAAAAGGAAAGCAAATGTTTAACACAGATCTAAACCTTGGCGATTGTGGAGGTATAGATGGCTTGTCGCCTTTTTTATTGCCCAAGTAGAGGGAGGATGGTTTCTTCTTCTTCTTCTTCTTCTTCTTCTTCTTCTTCTTCTTCTTCTTCTTCTTCTTCTTGGCAGCGTCCGGAATAATGGAGCAGTAATAGAACTAGTAAATACCTTACTTTGCTTACTCTTCCTGGGCACGGATGTTTTGACCACTACTAATGGCGACCTAGCCAAGCAAAGTAGCCACATCTCCACAGTAACCAAGAAAGACACCTCACTTAGTAGCTGCCACCGCAGAGTGAAGTTGGTTGTGGATTCCCAGATGACCTGAAAGTGGTGATACATAAAAGAACGAAGAATGGTTAGAGTCCTATCGGCTAAAGTATGCACATCCTCAGTCGATAAGACAGGTATACCATTATAAGATAAAATATGACCAGGATTTGTAGGAATATCCTAAATTAACCCTAATTTTCGAGAAAAGTAATAAGGGTTGTACCGTTCATAGGAGGTCTTGGTACTTCTGGCACCTAGTTTGGCCCCAACATCTTTGCCTAAATGGCTTGTTGAGAGCCTTCCGATGTATCGGTAAGTGTCGTCAACCAGAAAGGGCCAGTCTCCTGGGCAGAATAGGGAAAGAAATGTGGCATGTGCTGGAGGCAATTGGATGGAGGTAGGACACGATGGTGCTGGCAGAAGATCTATTCACAGGGATCCTCAGTAGCTGATAACCCATGGCTTGGTTGGAAGAATCTGTAGAACCCCCAGAAAGGTTGTTAATGCCAAATTGAGGAATATACTGATAGATCCATAGTTGTATGACCCAGAGCGGGCCGCCAAGGTTGGTCGGGTCACTCTGAGCCAATAGAGCCAAAGTCATCTGGTTCATCAGCCGATAGACTAAGGCAAGTACTAAGGAGGCCAAGTCGCAGCCCATTTTCTTTCTGAACATAGCCGATACATAGTATCGGTATTCATTACTTATCCTTGCCGAATGGGAGTAGAGGACATATTTGCAGAGCCACAGCCATAGAAAAGAGGCCTGTTCTTACTTGGAGGAAATGCCGCCTATGCCCTTTTGAGCGGCCATGAAATTGCCATAGGAGGTAGTAGATTTGTCCAAATGGGCTTCAACGGCAAGCAAATTCTTATTATCATAAAGGCTAGGTACTTTATCGCCATCGCATCGGCGACCTAGGATGGTGCAGATGTCTATAATGGTTGGAGAGAACAAGTATGGGGAAAGATGAAGCCGTTGATAGCTGGAGACCAGAACGGAAAAACAACAGCAAAAAGGTTACGATCAAACGCCATGTCAAAATTGGACATCATGATGGTGTTGCAGTTGCCCCATTGATCCCAAAGGGTGCTAGAAAGTAGCATGGCAATGATCGCACCACTCTTTGTAATTCTTCAGGGGACACGACCAATGGCGGAAGGAGAATGGCAAACCGGTCGTTGAAAATCCACCCCGATTCAACGGAAGGACAAAGCCCTCTGGATGCATGAACCGTAAATAATCAATGGTGACTTCCGTTAGCAGCAGCTGAGGACCTAAGGCATTCAAGTTAGCCTCGGTTTGAATCAGAGCCACAAGGGTATGATCAATTGAAGCAGCCATGGAGACTAGGAGATCATTAATCAAAAGAAATATAGGGAATGCTATTGAACAAGAGAGATAGAGTTATTTCAGGAAAAGGATTTCGCATCGGTAAATGAGGAGGGATGGGGACCACGACTATTTAAAGGAAAAGATTCAAAGACTAGCCGTTTGTAGGCTTCGAAGCTGAGGAGTCGAAACATTGTATAATATCGGGACATTCCGACTTTGTCACCCCTATATCGCGGCATGATTGGTAAAAACACTACCGCTCCTAACCGTCAAAGACGAGCTATAGAGCGACATTTTCTCCATGATCGGGTAGTCGGCAACCACGCCACAACAAGCATAAAATGAGTAAGGAGTCCTAAAATGAAGAACCCAACAATAATCACATCAATTGAATTACCAATTTCCCTTGTTTTCAATTCTTTTTTTTTTTTTTTACATTTTCTTTACAGCTTTCCTTACGGCTTTGATTATAGCTTTCTTTGCAGCTTTGTTTACGGCTTTGTTTAGTTTTTTGAAAGATTTTCCTTATTCCATTAAATTACCAGCTTTTCGTTTTCATGTTACTCTGATTTCAAATTCTAGTACGTTTGTATTCGTTCGTTATTCAATTGAGATACACTGTTTTTAGTCCTAATTAGCTTCTGCATGCAATACTTCTGCTTTCTTAGACCCTTTCTATATTAAGTTTAAGGAACCCATGTCTTTTAAAAAGTCTGGCTCACACATTCATCTTTCCATCGGACTGTTTATTTCCATCGGAAAAGTAGCCGATTGCTAGTTCCATCGGCTCCCCTTTTTGTAAAGCAATACCCATAAAGTATCTTTTTTCTTAACAATTTTGATTATTGATTCGAAATTCATAATTTCTAATCAACTTTGAGCACAATGAAAAAAAAAATCATATAAAAAAAATTTCAGGATTTATAAATCCTTTTACTAAAACTAATTTCAGTAATTAATACGTGAAAAAACAATAACCCCATAGAAAACAAAATTTACCAAAAATAAAATTTTACATGAAACAAATTTCATGGACTCGAATATAATTTTGAAACTATTTCAAAATTTAAAATATTTATGAAACAATTTCAAAATAAGATTAAAATTTGAAAAACACACACGAGATGTCTCTGATACCACTGTTTGATTTTGATCATGCAAATCAGTTTACACGCATTGGAAAATTAAAATAACATGCACGCAAAGGATCACTCGTATATAATTAAACAAATTATGAGAAGGAAAAAAATTAATTACCTAAAAAATGCAGCTTTAAAAATTTTCCTTCCACGTAGATTCCCTTCAAAAGACGATCCAATCAAACCACCAAATTCCAAGAATAAGAATTCTCTAATAGTAATCCACACAAGGAATTGTACTTAAGTTAGTCACCAAATCCCTATGCTAGTAGGTAATATACGGTGGCTTTGGAATTAATTTGGAGAGAAGAAAGCGAATGAAAAACTCTATTTATTTACTTGTTTGAAAGGCGGCGATAATTCCTTCAAGAAAAACTTGTGAATCGTTTTCCAAAGAAAAACTTCTAAAAAACCGCTACAAATAAACATGTGTGTGTGTGTGTGTGTGTGTGTGTGTGTGTGTGTAATTGAATGCACACGAGAGATTACCTAATACTTTTAGGAATTAAAAAAGCTTTTAACTGTTATGGGCTTGAGTTTACAATAATTGGTATAAGGCCCCTTGAATTATAATTAGTTTATAATTCAATCACATACCTTTTAAATTATTGCAATTTCACCCAACTAATTATAACAATTTATAATTATCCCATAATTACAATTTCTTCTCACAAATAAACCTCATAATATTATCGAATAATATTTTGAGTACCAATTCCTCTATTATGTGTGACCTATTAGGTTTTCTAGTTAATTGGTCATTCACAATAAAATAAATTCTAATTAAGATTAAATTTATTAATTCTTTAACTAATAAAAACATCTTTAATGGATCATAAGCGGCATCTAGTAATGTATCATGACCACACAAAAGTCTAGAAAGTGAAGTGGCTTGATATGAACTTTTCAATAGCGAAACGTCAATGTAATAAACTCATTTCACCATACAATAGCTCATTCGATTTAGAGTATTGAATTAGTGCCAACTTCTTCCAGAATATTTTAGTACATATTCCCAGAACGTATTACTTAACATGTGTATCAATTGGAATTATTTCAAACACATAGTCACCTTGGCTAAGGACTTCTTAAATAGTGATTCATATAAGTGTCCTTGAGATATTCACTCCTACTATTAGGAGTAGTAAATCCTTTATTGATGCTCTTAACTACTTTTGTTTACTTCACGTTATACCCAATATCCATCCCGTAGGCGGCCTTATAAGGACTCCAGAGATTGGAATCAAAGTACAATGCTTAGCAAACAAAGTACCTTGGAGTTCTCAAATCTAAGGATACTTGCACATTTGCTATGATGAGATTCGATCACTAGCACTAAATAGTTATCCATGTGATAATCTCATAGTTAGGTCATCTAATGTACTTGCTCAAAAAACAAGCATCCACGTATTAACTTTGAGTATCACAATACTCACGGATGTGAGAACCACCTCTTAATCAAATCAAGAAGTATAACACACGCTAGTCATTATGTGTTAATAATGTCACATCTCATTAATACTATGGATAATTTAAGCACTAACACAATCTAGTGTAGTAGGAACCTCATATCACGATCTCTATCATGATTTCCTTAATATAGTGTTGTACTTGGGACTTTATCTAACAATTTTATACACATAAACATATGAAACAAAGGAACTAAAAGATAGGGAATGCCTTTTATTAATTTAATGTGCAAAATACATTGTACAAAAGATTGCTTCTGGGGCACAATCCTAGCACTTCGATGGCTTAGGTTATGCCAATCTAAATACATAAGTCTACATGAAATTAGTTTGGATGAATAGGTGTTGGATTGAATTACTAAACTAGAAGAAGGATAATACTATAATGACCATGTTCATAAAAAATCATTTCGGTTAATAGGCTGTTTGCTTGGTGTGTTTAGTTCTTGTTTGCTTGAGGACAAGCAAAACTTAAGTGTGGTGGAATGGGATAAGGACTAAATGTACCAACATTTTCCTAGCTATGGAGATGATTTTGTATTGTTTTTTATGCGATAGCTAGTGAATTCCCTTATAATTTGATATTTTTCATGCAGAAAGGTTTTTCTTTGATTTTGTGCAGAAATTGAAGAATTTGGAGTTTGATTATATGATTCCAGACTAGACCCTATGCTGGCCATAGGAGACTGAACCGGACCTAGCTCAATTCTAGATAAAAGGGTAAAATAGTGCACATTCGAAGTTGGAATAGGAGTGAGCTAATGCCAGCTCACATACTCCAACTAGCACCGGCTGGGTACTAGAATTATGGTCTTAGAGAATCCTTTTGTATAAGAATTTGGAAGTTACAATGTAGATCTTTTGCGAACTAATTTTGAAATAAATTTGGACTCTTATATATACTTTTGGCAATCTAAAATCCTATAAATGCAAAAAAAATTAACAATCTATAAACTAGTTTTCATCTTTGGGACTTGCAAACCCATGGGAAACTACAAGAAAAGAACAAAGATTTAGAAAGATCAAGAAGACTTTTGGAGAAAGAAAGGAGGTTAATTAAGAAGGTTTCAAGGAAGAAGAAGATGACTTACTTGTCTATAAGTGGTTTCTTTTTTTTTTTCTTCTTTGTAATTTATTGGAAATTTGGGATTTAATTATTTTAATTATATTTGGAGGATGTTTTTGAATTCATAATTTTATATTAATTTGGGCTATTTGATCAATTGATTATTATTTCTAGAATTTGTTCACTAGATTTATTTGGTAAATTGATTGATTGTTTCTTCCTTCTAATTAACTTGAGAAAGAAGATTAGAAGATGATTTAATTTAATTAGTTCTATATTTATTTTCTTGACTAACTTAGAGAAGGAGGTTAAGAATTGAACTTAAGTAATCAAAGGTTGATTAATGTCACCTAGAATATAGGGATGTTACTTAATTAAATACTTTAATATCACCTAGAGAATAGTAGTATTTTCTAAGGAATTCTTCTTTATGTATCTTTTTGGTCATTTTAGCGAAATTGGGAAATCTACTAAATGGGCTAGAAAGATAGTGAGTCCATGACATGGGAAAGAATTGGATTCTATTTTATTCCTTCATGATGTCAAGATGGTCATTAATTGTGATCAATCATTGTCATGTCTTCAAGGATTTCTATCTACTTGCATGTCTTTTCTTCTTATTCTTACTCCTTAATTATCCTATTTTATTCTCTAGTATATTAGGTCAGTAGATTATTTACTTATATTTCTTTTATTTTGTGAGCTAAACAATAAAGATTTGGTTAAACTAAGGTTGGAACCTAAGTTCTTGTGGATTCGAAGCTTTCTATTCTCTATACTATATGATGGGTATACTTGCCCATATGTGTTGTTTAGTATTTAGAATTTTAATTAATTGATTAATTATGTAATTTGATGGTAATATTTCCTACACTAAAAAACATGTATCAAGTTTTTTACACCGTTGTCGAGGATGGGCACTATTGAAAACACTCAAGTCTTATTGATTTAATTATTGTTGTATTTGTAACTACCACTAAATTTTCTCTATTTTTGTATGTTTCTTCTTGATTTCTTTATTTTTCTATATCTTCGATGTTTATTATTACTAACTTTTCTTTTGTTTTGTGAATTCAAAAATAATAATAATAACTCATCATCATAGTAGGTTATTCCTAGGGACTTATGTGGCTCTGGGTGTAAAATCAAAAGAGTTTCAATAATGATAATTTGGCACAATTGTAAGCTCACATAAATTTTCTCTATTTTTGTATGTTTGGACCCTTTGGAGATACTTAATTGTCATAATTTTTATCCAATAAGAACATTGTCTAGTTTATGTATGGGGGAATAGTTTGGTGAAATTATTTGTCCAAATGTTTATCAATTCTGTGAAACCCCACCTAAAACCAACCCTAGAGTAAGGGGGTCAGGAATGCATATCATATTATTTTGCATGAATATATCTGTTTTTGAATGATTTTATGTGCTTTAGAATCATGGATTATAGGTTTAAATGCTTAGTTATACTTATTGAGTAGGAGGGGTAAAATGGTAACTTTGCTTGAGGTCAGAATAGGAAGATAACTTGAGGAGTAGATAAGAAAAATATGTGGGTGAGAAAATAAGAACAAGAATTAGTGTGGTTTAGTGGTTAGAGCTTTGTGAATTAATCTCTAAGGTCATGAGTTCAAATCCCATCATTTAAGCTTTTATCATGATTATCTTAATTAAGTTTGAATTTTTGTTTTCTTGCATTCCATGAAAATAGGAATGATTGTCTTAAGGGAGACATGAAGAGAATGTCCTAATCTTATCCTCAAGTCCTAAAAGAATTCTAGAAGAATTCTTGTCCAATTTATTACCTCTAGCTTTGTCCTAGCATTTTCATAATTCAAATGAACTAAAATCCATTAAATCTTTTTCTTTGAATTCCAAAAAATTCTGTGATAATTTCTTCCCCTTGAATTTTGAAAATCAGCTTTGGGGAAGGGAGGTTGACCGAAAATAGGAGGGGAAATAGGAAGGGTTCCAAGAGAAAATCAATCACCATGGAAGGACCTTCAAATCTATCTTCATGATGTTCATGCTTTAGTAGTAAGAAATCTGGAAATTTTCCAGATTTGTTGCAGACCTTTTCTTCGAAAATTCAGGCCATAAACCCATTCAATTGCTGCCAAGAAAATGGTCATTTCAAGTGGCTTGGAAGCTGGAAAAATTGTGCAATTTTCGGACTGCACAAAACAGCACCAAACCAGAAAAAATTTCTGGGCAATTCGCAGCTCTTCATCAAGGAAATGAAGCTGTTTTTAGTTCATCTTCAAGCCAGAAAACTCCTCTGTATTTGTCCAGAAATGAGGCTGAAAAACCACCCTTGGAAGACCCTCAAACATCCCTGAAGAACCCCTGAAAAACCGAGCCAAGAGAGTGCGAAAATCCTGCACCAAAATTCTGCAATTTTTCGGAAAACCATGAACACTTGAGATCAGAATTTTCCAGCCTTGTTCCTTCTAGCCTAAGACCGAAAATCATCTTCAATCTCTGTAGAATTGAGCCTTGCTCAGCTATACACTGATCACCATTAAACCCACACTTACCTTGAAGCATAAGGACTCCATAGCTACACCACAAAACACTCCTAAGATCACTCCATTCAAACTCCATTTGAACTTCAAATAATTTCAGCATTTCACTCCCATAAATCACTCTTGCATTAAGCTGAATTAACCAGAATTTCCTCTGCCTTTAAGGACTGAATTTCGGCCAGCCTTGAGCAACATTAAACCTCAGTCATTTCAGCAAGACAACCTTGCTTCAGCCGACACCATTAAAGTCCATAGACACCTCTCTTGATCAAACACCATAGCTGATCTTTTACCTTAAACATCTCCACCATTTCCTCCATTTAAATTTCAAATAAAATCTGATTTCTCTCTCTCACAAAGCTGAAAACCGAAACCCTCAATCACACCCTACCATTCGGCCAGCCTTCTAGCAGAAATCGTGCAGCACTTCTTCTAATTTCTCTCCATTTTCACCTAAAACACCAAGAACACCAAGAACACACACTAAACTTCTTCAAGCCTAAACCTACTCTAAACACCTCCAATCACTCTCAAATACTCCAGATCATCTCTACTTAATCCCTAGACTTCATTTCTGCCATTTATAACACGAAATCTCGCAAACAAGAATTTTCAACCGGATCAAAAATCAGTTTTTCTTGAAGACCTCAAGAACATCAACAAGGTAAAACAAGAACAACCTTCTTGTTCAACTTCTTCCATTCAATTATTAATACACCTATATAATGCTCTCTTTCTCTCTCTCTCTCTCTCTCTCACTCTTTTCTAACCAAAATGGTTGATCAAACCATCAACCATGGATGTTGTTTTGTTGGACCATTCAAGTCATTCCATCGCGCGTGGACCTTCTTTTGTCTTCATCAAAGGACTCGACAATCAAGTATTCATTCTTAAATTTCTCTTATTAAATTCTGAAATCATGTCTCCTAGATGATGATAGAGAAATGGAATATGATTGGGAGATTGAGTATATGCATGTGGATTAGGGGGATGAAGTTATGACATGATGATGGTTGTATTTGACTAGGATGTATGTGTTTTCCTTTCGAATCAATATATGTTCTTCATGCTTGATGAATTTAATGGATGTTGAAGCATGATTAGATATTATGACACCAAAGGTGATTAGGCTTTTATGATCTTATTTTCCATGGAAACCATGATTGATGATTATGCTTAGTAGGATTTTTGGCCATGTGATAGTATGAGATAGTTCAAGTGTTTGTTCATGAATAGATTAATTTCTTGTTTGATGATGGAGAATGGGATCATGAATCTTTTCTAGCAATAGGAAGACCATGATGTAAGATTATTTTCTTGTTAATTCTAAGTTATATTCATCAACAAATTTTATTACATGAATTAAAATTACTACTATATTTTTCTTCAAAAAATTCGAAACACTAGGGGATTTGGATTAGAATATTAAATCAAACTATTAATATTTTTATTAAACGAAAATTTAAAATAATTTATTAATAAATTTTAATTATTATTAATTATTTATTATCTCTTCGAAATTAATTAAAAATTATTATTTATTTAATTTATTATTTATTTATAATAAAGCTATTTTTAAATTACCATTTCTTAATATCAAATAAGACTTAATAATATTTAAAATTCAAACCTTGGTTTATTTATTAATAATAACACTCAAGAATTATTATTTGAGTCTATAATTTATTAACAATTATTTTAGAACCCCTAGTTATTTCAACATATCAAACTAGACTTATTTTATAAAATTCTTCAGCATCTAGCCTTAAAGCTTAGGACATTAAGGTCATGGTTAGACATGGTTGTCACTAGATGAGCTAAGAATTATTTATGTAAAGCAGGTATAGCTTGAATGTGACCTTATGTTTTGTGTTTACCCCAGGCAGGGGTTAGGTCAGCCTTGGAAGACTTTTGAGTAGAGCAAGCAAAGAAGGAGGTAAGCTCCTGCACGGAGTTTTGTGAAGATCAAAAGTTATTGTGGCAAGCAAATGCAATGTATATGGACATTATTTGTAAATGCAATTAAGGACTGTTTTTTCTTTTTATTTCAGTCAAGCAAAATCATTTGGAAATTGAACAAGCAATTTTACACAAATCTAAATTTTTTCTAAAATCCAACTTGACTAGACTTTTGGAAACCCTTAATTGCTATTTCCAAATAAAGTAAAGTTTGATCAATTTTCTCCCAAGTGGAACAATCAACGTTGAGTACTCAATAAGGGTAGACCACCAGGACTAGTCTTTGAAGGGTTAGGGTAAGTCTCTCAGTAGGTGGCCATCTCTGAGGGGTGAGTCCTTCTTGGATAGGACGCCAGTCCGGTAGGTCATGCCGGTCCGAGCTAGCAAGTTTCAGTCATGTGGACTGTGTATTTCCGGAGTGGACAACCGGTAAGTTTGGGTGTAGAGATGGAGGAGTATCTCACCCGGTAGGCCGTACACCTACCTTTTGTCAACATTGCACAAAGTGTGGCATTCTGACTGTTATTGGTCATAGGGCCCAACGTGTGGTAACCCATGGCTCCCCATTTGAGTGGTTGTATTTATTGTGCACATGTATGATTTGAAAAGTGAAACACCACTCTTTATTTTCAACACTTATTTATTGCTTGCCAGCACTTTTCCCTATAAAACTTTTACAACTTGCATACATGAATTATTTTACCTGAAACACTAAAGCACACACGGGCTTACTGAGATTTTTATCTCACCACCTTTTATGCCATATTTTCAGGAAGATCCTGCTGTGGAGATCATTAACTAGAATGTTGCCTTGCTTGAAGACTCTTGTTATTTACTTTCAGTATTGTTTGAGAGATTGTTGCAAACAATTTATTTTGGATTTGTGCCAGTATTTATCTTTTGGGTTGTAATAAATTTAATTTTAAAGTCTTTTATTTTATTCTATTTTCATGTAACCTAGTTATAAAGACCCCTTGTCCTTTGGACGGGGCGACATCCCCGGCCCTGATGGGCCTAGGTAGTGGGGTGTTACAAGTGGTATCAGAGACAAGGTTTAGGCAAGTATTGATAGTATATGTTTTGATTTACTAAGTTCAAATCTTTTGTCTGACCTTCTTGTTTATGCTGTAGGATGGTTAGAATGATTAGAACAGCAAGGAAAGGACAGCAATGGCACCTTCCCATTCCTATCTTCCCGGAGGACCTACTTGTGCCTCAACCAGTGCCTCAGCCTGCAACTCTGCTTGCTCCACAGCCAATCATTGCCCTGGATGATAGTAGTGACGATGAGGTCCAGATCATTGAGCCACCTCCCATACCTGTGATCGACCTGGTTACTGATAGTGAAGACGAGGAGATAGACATGGAATATGTTCCCCTCCCTCCTAGTCCCATAGTTGATTTAACTGTTGACAGTGATGACCCAGGGGAGATAGATTATGAATCTCCACCTAGACCTTCCTTTGTAACCCCACCCAATCAGTTTGAGACCGGGGAAAGTTCTAGGAGAGCTGGGAGGGAGGCAATAGATGGGTTTGCCAGTGGGGCTGGGATAGACTTCACTAGGAATTTTGGGGGATGGATATATGATGCCGACATTGAAAACTCTGATGAGGATTAGGAAGGCCAAGTTCTGCTTTGTTTGAAACGTTTTATTTGCTATTTTCAATAAACTCCTAGGCTAGGAGTCTATTCACCTTTACTGCTTTATTTCAAAATTTATGCAAATAAGAGTACCTAGAGTACTCTAAGTTTTGAGAAAATTTATGTGTCATTCTTTATACAAAATTGCATCCAATTTCCTTCCGCTTTAAGTTGAATGTGAATGCTTGCTCAATTTGGATATTTACAACTTTGATGCATAAAGTCATTATTTGGGGAAATGGTTTAGAATGGCACCCAAATGTCGTGCAGCCACATCCAGCAGAAGGGTTCCTGAGGCAGATCCCGTGACACCGGAGATGGAAACAACTCAAAGGACATCACCAAATCAAGGGGATGAGAACGAAATGGGGCCGAAAATGGGATCGGAAGAACCGGTTAGTGTGACTATGAGCAAGCATTCCACAAAATAATTGAGATTCTGCAAAACTTGACTGAGCGGAGGAATCCGAAAGGGGAAGATGAGGCGTTGGAACGGTTTCCAAAATTTCAACCGCCTATCATCTTAGGAGAGGCTGAACAAGACCAAAAAGTGGAACAATGGGTGTAACAAATGGAGGACATCTTTGCCACGCTCCAGTGTACTGAAAGGCGTATGGTGAAGTTTGCCGCATTCCGACTAAGGGGTCCATCCCGGGCATGGTGGCAAAGAGTTCAGGATGATTGGGAGATGATTGACCAAGACTGGGCGTGGGCTAATTTTGTGGAAGCATTCTGGGCAGAATATATCCCTCAGTGGATAGTCGAGAAATGGGAAGACGAGTTCCAGAATCTGAAGCAAGGAAGCATGACGGTAGCCTAATACGCAGCGCGGTTCACGCAGCTGTCAAAGTATTGCAAGAGGCTGGTGGATACTGAATAGAACCGAATGAGGCAATTTGATAAGGGATTAAGGCAAGAGCTAAGAAGGGCGTTGGCACCCTCTCCACTGACGACTTATTCGGGGGCTGTGGACGCAGCCACCCGTACTGAGAATGAAGATCGCAACTGATTGGCTTCACGACCGTTCGTACCGACAAGACCACCGCCAAGACCTTTTCAGAGGCAGCAACCTAACAAGCGTCCTGCCAACCAGCAATGGCTGAATCGAGGAAAGCAAGCCCGAAGAACGCCAGTTGGTCCAGTGCAGAATCTTCCTTTATGCGGCACTGTGGAAAAAGGGGCCACATTGAGAAAAATTGTTGGTCCAAAGGAGGAGAGCGGAAATGCTACCACTGTGGAGATCCGAGCCATCTACGGAACACCTGCCCTAAGCTTCTCCGGATTGGACCGGGGAACCCATCTCAGAACCCGGGGCCGAATCGAGCCAATACCTCGGGAGCTTCCGGGAGTAGAACGCTGAAGTCGCAAGTGAAAGCAAAAGTTTTCCCTCTCAACCGGGAGGAGGTTGGAGCTGATGCAGCGGTAGTGGAAGGTACGCTTGCTATCCAAGGTCGTTCTGTTAATGCATTGATAGACTCTGGATCTACCCATTCCTATTTAAATAAGAATTGTGCATATCAATTGGGTTGGGATGGAGTAGAACTACCTTTTACCTTGTTAGTAAGTACGCCTTTAGGGAAAATGGTGCAAGTAGATCGGTATGTACAGAATTGTAAAGTTGAAGTAGGGAGAGAAAAGTTGGAGGGAGACCTAATAGTCTTAGCTATTGATGATTATGATTTGATATTGGGGATGGATTAGTTAGCGAAGCATGGTGTTAGAGTAGATTTTAAGAATAAGTCGGTTCAGTTTATTAGACCAGGGTATGATGTGTTGGAGTTCAATGGCAAGCAAGTAAAAGAATTGAAGTTTTTGATAGCCGGGGCTAAAGCCTAGAAGTTGTTGAGGCAAGGATCTCAAGGATATTTGGCTTATGTGATAAACAAGTCGAAGGACCAGTGCACCCTGGGGGATACTGAGGTGGTAAAGGATTTCCCTGACATATTCCCTGCGGAACTCATTTCTCTACCTCCCAATCGAGAAGTTGAGTTCACTATTGATCTAGTCCCAGGAGCAGAACCGGTGTCTCGAACTCCGTACCAGATGGCACCGACGGAGCTAAAAGAATTGAAGGAGTAGCTAGAAGAGTTGGTGCGGCAAGGCTATATCAGACCTAGCACGTTACCCTGGGGAGCACCTGTACTATTTGTGAAGAAAAAAGGACGGGACTCTAAGATTGAGTGTTGACTACCGAGGCTTGAACAACCTGACTATCAAGAATAAATATCCTCTGCCGTTAATTGACGAGCTGTTCGACCAGTTGCAAGGATCCAGTTGTTACTCCAAACTAGATTTGAGGCAAGGCTACTATCAAGTGAGGATAAAAGAGGAAGATATTCCTAAGACGGCCTTCAATACGAGATATGGTCACTATGAGTTTTTAGTGATGCCTTTCGGGGTAACCAATGCACCCGCGGTATTTATGGATTTGATGCATCGAGTGTTCCAGTCTTACTTGGACAAATTCGTGGTAGTCTTCATCGACGACATACTCATATACTCCAAGAGTCCGGAGGACCATGCAGAACATTTGAAGTTGGTACTAGAAAAGCTAAGGGAGCACAAGCTTTACGTCAAATTTAGCAAGTGTGAGTTTTGGCTTGATAGTGTGGCATTTCTTGGTCACGTGGTGACCAAGGATGGGATCAAAGTAGACCCGGCGAAGGTTGAAGTTGTTTCGGACTGGAAGCAACCAGAGAACATCACCGAGATTCGAAGCTTCTTGGGATTGGCTGGCTATTACTGGAGGTTTATTAAGGGATTTTCAACACTAGCATCTCCTATGACCCGGCTGCTGAGAAAGGACGTGCCCTTTGTGTGGAATGAAAAATGCGAAAAGAGTTTTCAAGAGTTGAAGCGGAGGCTAATGACAGCACCGGTGTTGACTCTACCAGAAGCAGATAAACCTTACGCTCTATATACGGATGCTTCGAAGGAAGGCTTGGGAGCCATTCTGATGCAAAATAGGAAGGTGATCACCTATGCTTCTCGAAAATTGAAGCCGCATGAAGTCAATTATCCCACGCATGATCTAGAGCTGGCTGCCATTGTGTTCGCGTTAAAGAAATGGAGGCACTATTTGTACGGAGCAGAATATGAAGTGTTTACTGATCACAAAAGCTTGAAGTACATCTTCACCCAGAAAGACTTGAATTTGAGGCAGCGAAGATGCATGGAATTTCTGGAAGAGTACCGCTGTCCTATCAACTACCACCCCGGGAAAGCCAACATCGTTGCTGATGCCCTGAGCCGGAAAGTCAGAATGGCTAGGCTAAGAGTACAAGAGGTTAAAATGGTTCAGGATATATTGGATAGAAGGGCAGAAGTGCAAGAAGAGAAGATCATTATTAGCAACCTGAAGTTGACACCAGATCTAAGGCGGAAAATTGTTGAAGCCCTGCAAAGTAATGCAGAATTTCAGCTTTTCAAGGATAATGAGCTTAAACGGCAAGGCAGTGAGTTCCGACAGGACGGAGCGGGAGTATTGTACTACTCCGAGATCATTTGTGTGTACCCGAGGAGCACTAATTGAGGGACAGAATTTTAGAAGAAGCGCATAAGAGCAAGTACGCCATTCATCCGGGAGAGGTCAAGATGTATCAAGATCTGAAAAAGTCTTATTGGTGGCCCAGGATGAAGCGAAATGTGGTTAAGTATGTCTCAACATGCTTGACCTGTCAGAAGGTCAAAGCGGAGCACAGAAAGGTGGCATAATTATTACAACCGTTGCCAGTACCGGAATGGAAATGGGAAGAGGTAACCATGGACATCGTTACCGGAGTCCCTATGGCAAGGAACCAAAAAGACGCCATATGGGTAGTGGTGGATCGATTGACCAAGTCGGCGCATTTCATACCCGTGAATGTAAGGGATTCAATGGAAAAGTTGGCTCAGACCTATGTACGGGAGATAGTCAGATTACACGGAGTACCTTCGAGTATTGTGTCCGACCGTGATCCGAGATTTACATCCCGATTTTGGGGCAAGTTTAAAGAATCGATGGGTTCTAGTCTGAAGTTCAGTACGTCGGCGCATTCGCAGACCAATGGACAGTCAGAAAGGGTTATTTAGATATTGGAGGATATGCTGAGAGCTTGTGTATTGGATTTCGGGGATAAGTGGATTGAAAGTGTACCGTATGCCGAGTTATCATACAATAACAGTTATCAAGCTTCGATTGGAATGGCTCCGTATGAAGCTCTATATGGACATAAGTGTCAAGTACCGCTATACAGGAGTTGGTTAGAGGATGGTCACATAAGCAAGTCGGGAGAAGTCTATGTTTAAGAAATGTTGGATAAGGTCGGGTTAATGAGAGAAAGGTTGAGAGTAGCCCAGACCCAACAAAGAGTTATGCAGACACTAGGTGAAGGGAGTTAGAATTTCAGGTGGGAGACAGCGTGTTCCTAAAACTGACACTAAATAGGGGAATTCTGAAACATCCGAGAGGGGGAATGCTGAATCCGAGGTATCTAGGGCCGTTTCCAATAAAAGAGAGAATTGGGCCAGTAGCGTATCGCTTTGATTTGCCAGATGGGTTGACGGGAATTCACGACGTATTCCATGTATCACAGTTGAAGAAATACAATGCCGATCCCGGACATGTGTTGAACGACGAGCCATTAGTACTACAACCCGACCTAAGCTATGAGGAGAAACCCGTAAAGATATTAGACCGAAGTATCAAAACTCTCCGGAACAAGCAGATTCTGATGGTAAAAGTGTAGTGGGAGCATCAAAGCACACGAGATGCCACATGGGAGAAAGAAGAATGGGTAAAACGAAAGTATCCCGATCTAAGGTAAAGGTACGTCTGAGTTTCGGGACGAAATTCTCTTAAGGAGGGGAGGATGTGAAACCCCACCTAAAACCAACCCTAGAGTAAGGGGGTCGGGAATGCATATCATATTATTTTGCATGAATATATATGTTTTTGAATGATTTTATGTGCTTTAGAATCGTGGATTATAGGTTTAAATGCTTAGTTATACTTATTGAGTAGGAGGGGTAAAATGGTAACCTTGCTTGAGGTCAGAATAGGAAGATAACTTGAGGAGTAGATAAGAAAAATATGTGGGTGAGAAAATAAGAACAAGAATTAGTGTGGTTTAGTGGTTAGAGCTTTGTGAATTAATCTCTAAGGTCATGAGTTCAAATCCCATCATTTAAGCTTTTATCATGATTATCTTAATTAAGTTTGAATTTTTGTTTTCTTGCATTCCATGAAAATAGGAATGATTGTCTTAAGGGAGACATGAAGAGAATGTCCTAATCTTATCCTCAAGTCCTAAAAGAATTCTAGAAGAATTCTTGTCCAATTTATTACCTCTAGCTTTGTCCTAGCATTTTCATAATTCAAATGAACTAAAATCCATTAAATCTTTTTCTTTGAATTCCAAAAAATTATGTGATAATTTCTTCCCCTTGAATTTCAAAAATCAGCTTTGGGGAAGGGAGGTTGACCGAAAATAGGAGGGGAAATAGGAAGGGTTCCAAGAGAAAATCAATCACCATGGAAGGACCTTCAAATCTATCTTCATGATGTTCATGCTTTAGTAGTAAGAAATCTGGAAATTTTCCAGATTTGTTGCAGACCTTTTCTTCGAAAATTCAGGCCATAAACCCATTCAATTGCTGCCAAGAAAATGGTCATTTCAAGTGGCTTGGAAGCTGGAAAAATTGTGCAATTTTCGGACTGCACAAAACAGCACCAAACCAGAAAAAATTTCTGGGCAATTCGCAGCTCTTCATCAAGGAAATGAAGCTGTTTTTAGTTCATCTTCAAGCCAGAAAACTCCTCTGTATTTGTCCAGAAATGAGGCTGAAAAACCACCCTTGGAAGACCCTCAAACATCCCTGAAGAACCCCTGATAAACCGAGCCAAGAGAGTGCGAAAATCCTGCACCAAAATTCTGCAATTTTTCGGAAAACCATGAACACTTGAGATCAGAATTTTCCAGCCTTGTTCCTTCTAGCCTAAGACCGAAAATCATCTTCAATCTCTGTAGAATTGAGCCTTGCTCAGCTATACACTGATCACCATTAAACCCACACTTACCTTGAAGCATAAGGACTCCATAGCTACACCACAAAACACTCCTAAGATCACTCCATTCAAACTCCATTTGAACTTCAAATAATTTCAGCATTTCACTCCCATAAATCACTCTTGCATTAAGCTGAATTAACCAGAATTTCCTCTGCCTTTAAGGACTGAATTTCGGCCAGCCTTGAGCAACATTAAACCTCAGTCATTTCAGCAAGACAACCTTGCTTCAGCCGACACCATTAAAGTCCATAGACACCTCTCTTGATCAAACACCATAGCTGATCTTTTACCTTAAACATCTCCACCATTTCCTCCATTTAAATTTCAAATAAAATCTGATTTCTCTCTCTCACAAAGCTGAAAACCGAAACCCTCAATCACACCCTACCATTCGGCCAGCCTTCTAGCAGAAATCGTGCAGCACTTCTTCTAATTTCTCTCCATTTTCACCTAAAACACCAAGAACACCAAGAACACACACTAAACTTCTTCAAGCCTAAACCTACTCTAAAACACCTCCAATCACTCTCAAATACTCCAGATCATCTCTACTTAATCCCTAGACTTCATTTCTGCCATTTATAACACGAAATCTCGCAAACAAGAATTTTCAACCGGATCAAAAATCAGTTTTTCTTGAAGACCTCAAGAACATCAACAAGGTAAAACAAGAACAACCTTCTTGTTCATCTTCTTCCATTCAATTCTTAATACACCTATCTAATGCTCTCTCTCTCTCTCTCTCTCTCTCTCTCTCTCTCTCTCTCTCTCTCTCACTCCTCTCTTCTAACCGAAATGGTTGATCAAACCATCAACCATGGATGTTGTTTCGTTGGACCATTCAAGTCATTCCATCGCGCGTGGACCTTCTTTTGTCTTCATCAAAGGACTCGACAATCAAGTATTCATTCTTAAATTTCTCTTATTAAATTCTGAAATCATGTCTCCTAGATGATGATAGAGAAATGGAATATGATTGGGAGATTGAGTATATGCATGTGGATTAGGGGGATGAAGTTATGACATGATGATGGTTGTATTTGACTAGGATGTATGTGTTTTCCTTTCGAATCAATATATGTTCTTCATGCTTGATGAATTTAATGGATGTTGAAGCATGATTAGATATTATGACACCAAAGGTGATTAGGCTTTTATGATCTTATTTTCCATGGAAACCATGATTGATGATTATGCTTAGTAGGATTTTTGGCCATGTGATAGTATGAGATAGTTCAAGTGTTTGTTCATGAATAGATTAATTTCTTGTTTGATGATGGAGAATGGGATCATGAATCTTTTCTAGCAATAGGAAGACCATGATGTAAGATTATTTTCTTGTTAATTCTAAGTTATATTCATCAACAAATTTTATTACATGAATTAAAATTACTACTATATTTTTCTTCAAAAAATTCGAAACACTAGGGGATTTGGATTAGAATATTAAATCAAACTATTAATATTTTTATTAAACGAAAATTTAAAATAATTTATTAATAAATTTTAATTATTATTAATTATTTATTATCTCTTCGAAATTAATTAAAAATTATTATTTATTTAATTTATTATTTATTTATAATAAAGCTATTTTTAAATTACCATTTCTTAATATCAAATAAGACTTAATAATATTTAAAATTCAAACCTTGGTTTATTTATTAATAATAACACTCAAGAATTATTATTTGAGTCTATAATTTATTAACAATTATTTTAGAACCCCTAGTTATTTCAACCTATCAAACTAGACTTATTTTATAAAATTCTTCAGCATCTAGCCTTAAAGCTTAGGACATTAAGGTCATGGTTAGACATGGTTGTCACTAGATGAGCTAAGAATTATTTATGTAAGGCAGGTATAGCTTGAATGTGACCTTATGTTTTGTGTTTACCCCAGGCAGGGGTTAGGTCAGTCTTGGAAGACTTTTGAGTAGAGCAAGCAAAGAAGCAGGTAAGCTCTTGCACGGAGTTTTGTGAAGACCAAAAGTTGTTGTGGCAAGCAAATGCAATGTATATGGACATTATTTGTAAAGGCAATTAACGACTGTTTTTTCCTTTTTATTTCAGTCAAGCAAATCATTTGGAAATTGAACAAGCAGTTTTACACAAATCTAAATTTTTTCTAAAATCCAACTTGACTAGACTTTTGGAAACCCTTAATTGCTATTTCCAAATAAAGCAAAGTTTGATCAATTTTCTCCCAAGTGGAACAATCAACGTTGAGTACTCAATAAGGGTAGACCACCGGGACTAGTCTTTGAAGGGTTAGGGTAAGTCTCTCAGTAGGTGGCCACCTGCGAGGGGTGAGTCCTTCTTGGATAGGACGCCGTCCGGTAGGTCATGCCGGTCCGAGCTAGCAAGTTTCAGTCATGTGGACTGTGTATTTCCGGAGTGGACAACCGGTAAGTTTGGGTGTAGAGATGGAGGAGTATCTCACCGGTAGGCCGTACACCTACCTTTTGTCGACATTGCACAAAGTGTGGCATTACGATTGTTATTGGTCATGGGGCCCAACGTGTGGTAACCCATGGCTACCCATTTGAGTGGTTGTATTTATTGTGCACATGTATGATTTGAAAAGTGAAACACCACTCTTTATTTTCAACACTTATTTATTGCTTGCCGAGCACTTTTCCCTATGAAACTTTTACAACTTGCATACATGAATTATTTTACCGAAACACTTAAAGCACACACGGGCTTACTGAGATTTTTATCTCACCACCTTTTATGCCATATTTTCAGGAACTTCCTGCTGTGGAGATCAGTAGCTAGAATGTTGCCTTGCTTGAAGACTCTTGTTATTTACTTTCAGTATTGTTTGAGAGATTGTTGCAAAAAATTTATTTTGGATTTGTGCCAGTATTTATCTTTTGGGTTGTAATAAATTTAATTTTAAAGTCTTTTATTTTATTCTACTTTCATGTAACCTAGTTATAAAGACCTCTTGTCCTTTGGACGGGGCGACATCCCTGGCCCTGATGGGCCTAGGTAGTGGAGTGTTACAAGTGGTATCAGAGAGTAGGTTTAGGCAAGTATTGATAGTATATGTTTTGATTTATTAAGTTCAAATCTTTTGTCTGACTTCTTGTTTGTGCTGTAGGATTGTTAGAATGATTAGAACAGCAAGGAAAGGACAACAATGGCACCCTCCCATTCCCATCTACCCGGAGGACCTACCTGTGCCTCTACCAGTGCCTCAGCCTGCATCTTAGCCTGCACCATAGCCAATCATTGCCCTGGATGATTGTAGTGACGATGAGGTCCAGATCATTGAGCCACCTCCCATACCCGTGATCGACCTGGTTACTGATAGTGAAGACGAGGAGATAGACATGGAATATGTTCCCCTTCCTCCTAGTCCCATAGTTGATTTATCTGCTGACAGTGATGACCCCGGGGAGATAGATTATGAATCTCTACCTAGACCTTCCTTTGTAACCCCACCCAATCAGTTTGAGACCGGGGAAAGTTCTAGGAGAGGCTGGGAAGGAGCCAATAGATGGGTTTGCCGGTGGGGCTGGGATAGACTTCACTAGGAATTACGGGGGATGGATATATGATGCCGACATCGAAAACTCTAATGAGGATTAGGAAGGCCAA